>JAYESA010000003.1:127852710-128202710 GCA_036927795.1 Iris macrosiphon
TAGTCAGGTATTAGCTTTCACTCCTTGTACCTCCCATTTTAAGGTCAGAACCTTAGTTAGAAGGTCTACTAATTGAACCAGGATGAGATTGAACATAACCCTAAGAATATGATCCTTTGTGCATTGTCTTATAACCTATATGATGTGTTCCCAGGGTACCCCACTGCCAAAGATAGGATGCGATCAAAGTGTGGTATAGCTTTGATAATACCGAAATCAAACACTTAAATGCCTCTTAATTGACACTAGATGTTTCATAACCTATGAACCCCCACTTATCATTTTTTCTAGAAATGTAAGCATAATCGCTCAATCCTATCTGAGGATTATCTTGTATGTATAAGAGATGCTCTACCTGCCTTGTGGTCTACATGTCTCTCAAGTTTGGACATGGACAATCTAAGTTAACCAATGTCGAAGTGGTTCATGCAATTCACATTAAGACTATAATACTGTGTCATTAGTAATAAAACTCGTAATTGCCTCTTTCTTCTTCTGTGTTTTATATGCCAAATTACTAATACATAGAAAAAGAACCTGAAAACGACCCACCCTGCTACATCAAAACATTTATTATTCCTACTGATATTACAATCTTATATTCCTTCTTACTTGAGCACAGCCTTGATAATTTCATGTGTTTTGACGACTTGCATTTGATACTTAAATGAACTGAGGAATGACAATGTTAGATGACATTCATTCAGATGACGAAAAAGAGAACACTGACAAGTTATTATGTCAAAACTTTCGTTTTCGAATATATTACTAATATGGAACATTCTGTTCTTTCTTCTATCAGTGTTATTAGTAAACTTTGATTACATTGCTATGCAGCAATGCAGTCCACCATGGAGTGGAAGCCAAAATCAAGCCAGAAGCCCACAGTTATCAGCCCTATTGTGAGTGCCCCAACCAGATCATCTTGTGCTGCGGATGCTAGTAGCTCAAACCCGGCAGATGTTTCTAACCTATCAAAGAAGCTTTCACAAGTTAATGTTTTGGAGGAGCAGCATGTTATTATACCTCAACATTTTCAAGTGCCAGAGTCAGAGTATACAAAGTTGACATTTGGCAGTTTTGCAGCTGGGTTTGACTCTACCAAGAGTTTTTCATCTGCTCGTCAAGCACTCGAAGATGAAGAATTGTGTGATGAACCTTCTGTGAGGTTATTTTCCTTTTTATACTATATATGGTCGTAAATTCTTCGTACATGGTTTTTCTTTAAGATAGCGATATCCAATTGTTTTCAATCTACATATATTAAAAGCATATTTGCGGATCGGCCAATACCAAAACTACCAAAACTACCAAAACCAAACGATTCATAACCACTGAAACCACCCTGAACACCAATTAAGAAGGGTCCAATACCTATACCAGACTGCGAACCATGCTTAAAGACATTGACCGAAAAGAAAGGGCCCAACTACTTCTTCTATGTACCATTTGTCAAAACAAATTGTGACATGAAGCCATTACTCCTATTACCACTTGCTGTCCTCGAGAGTTCTCGCCATTACTTCTATAATCACTTGCTTTCCTCAGAGTTCCGATTACTTTCTTTGATTTATATTTATTTTAACTTTTTACGATATGTAGATCTTGATGATTCTGGTGTGGGCCATTGATTCTGGCGGCCCATCGTGCATTCCAATTGTTAATGCATGAAATTTTGCATACACTCCATTTTATGATAATATTTATTTTGTTTTATGAATAGTTCAAAATGAATATCAAATATATGTGGTTCACGTTTTCTTTTTAGCACACGAGTCACAGATGCTATTTCGACTGCATTCTGTTTTCTTGTTTTGTTTCACAGAATACCATTTGAAAAGCATAACTTCTTGTTCTAGCTACCTGTGTCCTTGTGCATGCTTGCATTTGCAGTTTATTTCGGTAACACTCAAACTTGGTTGCTTACAGTTTATCAGCATCTGCTCCTGTGAGCCCCATTGAGAATACCTCTGCTGATGACCAGGTCAATATGTCTGCCTGCCAAGCTAGATCTTCTCGGTCAGTGTCTCCTGCATCAACTGAAGAAACTGAGCAGTCACCTTCTGGAAATACCGAGTCTTTAAATCATCAAGATATTGAGAATTATGCAGATATTGGGTTGGTCGAGAGCCAAAGTCCTCCCTATAGCTCACCGCAAACACAACAGCTACCAACACCTGCTACCTTGCCAACTTTTTCGGTTAGTTTAACCATCAAATATATTGGAGAATCTTTTGTCTTCAACTGTTTGTCATTTATAGTCAAATCATTTTGTGTTATAACTTATATTATGTACTTTAATTTTCTGTAAATATTGCTGTTATATTAGTATTATCTGAGAGGAAACCCTTAATCATTTGAAATAGGCATATGAACCCCGATCAAGTTATGGCGTCCCATTTTTCAGAAATGTGGCAGAAGATAACATTCATGGACAAGGTTTTTCGTCATCCGAGGTATATTTCTTGCTTCCTGTCCTCTTTTAGGAATTAAGTAATTAACATTGTTTTGTCTTTATTTTCTTCTGGAGATATTTCATTATAGACATGTTTGAAGCAAGGTTCAAAGTATCGGTATCGGAATCGGTATCGGACCATTCCTATGAGTATCGGGATCGGCGGTATCGGTAGTATCGGCGGTTTCGGATCGGAGTATCGGATTTTTTGGTATCGGAAAGCAAACAACTATTAGTAAATTATTAACATTTTAGAGAATATATTTTATACATTTATGCATAATTTAAAGTATTTTCAGTACTGTTTCTTAGTATTTTTGATATTAAATGAAATAGTAGTCATCCTTGTCGATTGATTTATATGCGATAAGTTTTCCTCTTTTATACGATTTTACAACCTTACTATGCTTTTACATCCTTTCTAATTGGTCTTTTTAATTCAAATTTTTTGCCGAATTGACTGGAAAAGAGACCTCTAATGTCGGTATCGGTCAGTATCGGGTATCGGTCGGTATCGGATCGGGACATGCCAAACTGTATCGGTATCGGCCGTATCGGATCGGTATCGGCCGATACTTTAAACTATGGTTTGAAGTCTTATACACATTCTAGGATGGCCTTGTTAGGCTGATGGTTCATGTTAAGTGTTATATTAGTAATGGGCTTTAGTCCCACATCGGGTAGAATAATAGAGAGAGGGGTTAGCCTCTCCTATATATATGTAGTCTTTTCATTAATAAAGAACTATCCATTATTCTATTCCACATGGTATCAGAGCCATAAACTATCCCCCACTCCCTCCAATTTTTTTTTTTTCCTAACCTTGCTCCAGCAGGCTCCCCCTTCCCCCTCTGCTCCCGCCTTCCCCCCGCTCCAGGGAGCCCCCCCCCCCTCCGCTCCAGGCCACCCCCTACTCCAGCAAGCGTTCCCCCCCTCCCCCTGGCCGCCCCCTCCCCCGCTCCAGGTGACCCACCCATCTGCCTCCAGCCCAAAACCCTAACCCTAACATGCATCCGCTGTCCCTCCTTTCTGTCTAAATCCTAACCCTAAAAAAAAGTCGTATATCGAAGCTAGATGATAGACAATGATTTGTTTGCACAACCTCTATTCCTAGATTACGACTTCAGGAGTTAACAAAGAGTAGACAAGTTACTTGTTTAGGTGGATGTTTCTTTTCTTTCTACCCCAATATCCACATCAGGATCTACACATTGAGTGACCTGGGTTACTTCTGTATCCTGGCTTGTGTGATCCCCATACGATCTTTACTTTCCATGCGCATGCCGGTTCTGGCCACGTTGATAGCGCACTGGTAAAGTTGATGTGATTATTGGGGTTGGGAAGATCCAACGACAGTCGAATCAAGTGTATTATGAAAAATTCTGAGGCGGCTAACAATGATACTACTACCGGTGTCGGAAATGCCTTGGCAGGACTAACATGCACTAGCACGACGATCTCTTCGATTCGACTCGTCGATCGGCGGTTGGACGGGCCAAACGGTTTTTCAACACGGCGGAAGAAGGTTGAGAACACTTCGGGACATGCGGTTGTCCAAGCATCTAACTGACAACCCTCCGGAGACGAATGATTCCACGTTTGAGCAGTGGAAGACGGATGATAGTCGACTGTTTACCCAGTTGGTGAACTTAATGGAACCATCGGTGGAGGACATGGTTCAGAATACGGACACGGTAAAGGAGTTATGGAAGGTCCTAGCGACGACGTTTGATGGAAAACGCGACTTGTCTCGTATCTACGACTCGGTCGTCGGCGTCTACCGGGCAGAACATGGCGACTTCCGGACTTTTAAGGCTATGGTCGATGAAGTTGACCGTGTATTACCTCTGACAACGGATATCAATGAAGCAAGGGCTCAACGTGAGCAATTTCATGTCATGGCATATCTTGCCTCTCTCCATCCTAATGCAGACTCAGCTCGCTCTCAGATTATTTCTGGAGCCGAGGTTCCATCTCTTGGAAGCTCATTTTCGTGTCCTACGGATAGCAAAGGTCGTCGAGACCTTTCCAAGTAATGCTCCTGCTGATCGATCTGCTCTTGGTGCCGCTCGTACTGGATTTTGTGGTGGTCGTGGTGGACGACGTAGTAGCCGAACTGGTGGCCGTGATGGTGGACGAGGCATTGGCGGTCGTGATGGAGGACGACCGCGCACCTACTTCAACTGTGGTCTACAGAGTAATTTCCAGTGGCAGTGTACTAAAGCTCATGCCGCCAATGTTACCTCAGATACTCCTGATTTTGCTGGCCGATCCGTACAACTGACTGATGAAGCATATGCAGACTTTGTTGAGTTTCAAGCTCAACGACGAGGTGAAGCCTCTACTTCTGGGTCCACCGCAGGATACTCAGCGACATGTGTGGTACAGTCGAAGTAGTGGGTCCTTGATTCTGATGTGTCTGCTCACTTGACAAGCAACACATGTATGATACGAAATTATGTACCGGTTGGTCGTATGTCTAATATTACATGTGCCAATGATGGTTCACTTACAGTCCGTGGAAAATGATTTGTTCGTCTTTCTTTGGGACTGTCACTACATTTTGTATTACATACACCTGGAAACCCATTCAACTTACTCTCAATAGTCGGATTACTCGCGATATGTATTGCTCGGTAACAATCTTTTCTGATGGTTGTATTTTTCAGGACCTAAAGACTGGAAAGACTATCGGTAGGGGACATGTAGCTGGAGGCTTGTACCTGTTTGACGAAACTTCCTCTGTTGTTTATGCTGGTGTGAAACTTGATCCTTTTGAGTTAACTGCCGGGTTAGGACATCCATATGTTCAAGCACTCCAGAAAATGTATCCATCTTTAGATGTTTCATGTTCTTTTCATTGCGAGTCATGTAGTTTGGCTATGCATTACCGGGTTTCCTATCCGGTCAGTCAGAATAACATTGCTTCCGCTCCCTTCGAGTTAGTGCATTCCGATATATGGAGACATTGTCCAGTTGAATCTATAATATAATTCAAGTACTTTGTTACCTTTGTTGATGACTACTCACGTGTCACTTTTGTTTATCTAATGAAATTTTTTTTCTGCGGAAATCAAAGAACAAGGTGTTCCAATCAAATGTGTTCGCGGTTACAATGATCGTATGTCTCGAGAATTTGTTTCACATCTGTCTCGGAATGGCATCATCCACTAAACTTCATGTCCATACCACAACAGAATGGTGTGGCCGAACGCAAGAATCGTCATTTCCTAGAAACAACGCATGCTCTTATGTTCCAAGCACGTACTACAAAAAGATTTTGGTCGGATGCCGTTCTTACGGCTTGCTATATAATTAATCGCATGTTATCTGTTCTCAATGGCAATACTCCCTTCTCTCAGTTCTATCCCAAACGAGAGCCGTTTTCTCTCTCTCCGAATCTTTGGTTGCTTGTATTATGTTCGGGATACCCGACCAGCTCTTTCTAAATTGGATCCAAAGGCTATCTAATGTATTTTTCTTGGGTATCCTAAGGATCAGAATGGGTATCGATATTTTTTTCCAGTTTTGAAGATGTATTTTCTCTCGGGATGTTCTTTGTTGAAACCGAGTTTCCTCCACTTCCTCAAACTACTGATCCGGCTCCGCAAGTTTACCTAGAAGATAATTTCTTGTTATTTTCTGTTCAAACACAACAGTCCCCCGTAAGGATGTCCTTCCCTACCGAGACAGTATTCCGGTCCGACGGTCCGAAGACACCGGTTCAGTCAGCACCGCCGTCGTCCGAACGAGTGTCGCCGATGGTGCCTCCGCCTACAGTCACAAAAATATCATCCTCCTCTAGCTCCACTGAGTTGCCTTCGCCTGTTCTTCCAGCTCGACCTCGTCGTGTCTGTCGTGATCATCCCTTGTATGTTGACAACTACAAAGGGCTTGCGAGCCACAGTCAGTCCTTGATAACTACTATTGATGGGATTCAGATTTCCACTTCTGTCACAGAGGGTCTCAAACATCCCGGTTGGCGTGCTGCTATGGACGAGGAGATGAAAGCTCTTCGGGAAAACCATACGTGGGACTTGGTAGATTTGCCGCCTGATAAACATGATGTCGGTTGCAAATGGATGTTCACGATCAAAGTGAAATCGGATGGCACCCTTGATCGACTGAAGGCTCGTCTGGTGTCTAAAGGATATATTCAGACTTATGGTGAGGATTATTTTGAGGCATTCTTCCCAGTTGCCAGGATGACCTCTGTACGCGTACTCTTGGCCTTAGCTGTTCGCTATGACTGGCCACTACTTCAGCTGGATATCAAGAATATGCCTTCTTCCACGGGGATCTTGACGAAGAAGTATATGTGGTGCAACCCTCCGGGTTCGTTGCAAGGGAGGGTAAAGTGTGTCATCTATGGAAGGTCCTCTATGGTCTTAAACAATAACCACTTGCATGGTTTGGTCGGTTTACATATGTTGTCACTCAGTTTGGCAAGTGTCAATCGAAGAAGGATCATTCTGTATTTTACCGACAGACATCGGTGGAAAGGATACTACTTGGTGTTTATGTTGATGACAATGTGATCACAGGAGACAACAGGCATGACATTGCAGGACTGGAGAAGTTTCTGGGAGAACAGTTTCAGACCAAGGATATGGGATCGTCAAACTACTTCTTGGGTGTTGAAGTCGTACGGAAAAGAAGCACATTGTCTTATCTCAAAGGAAGTATGTGCTAGACATACTAAATGATGCAGGAATGATTCAAGCCAAGGAAGCAATGTCGTCAATGGACCCAAGAGAAAAGTTACTCTCCGATGAGGGGGTACTAATGACTAATCCGGATCAATATCGTCAAGTGGTTGAAAAACTCAACTATTTGGCGGTTATGACTCGACCATATATTTTCTTTGCAGTCAGTGTCGCGAGTAGATTTATGTCTTCTCCACGAGTTCCACATTGGCAGGCAGTTCTCAGAATTCTGCGCTATCTAGTCCAGAATCCTGGGAAAGGAATTCGTATGGAGAACCAGGGACATACAAATATTGAGTGTTTTATCGATGCTGACTGGGGTGCAAGCCTGACAGATAGACGATCTACATCTGGTTACTTAGTATTTATTGGTGGAAACTTGGTATCGTGGAAGAGCAAGAAGGAGGATCTAAAGCAGCATATATGTGGTGTGATAACCAATCTGCTATCCATATTGCTACCAATCATGTATTTCATGAGAGGACGAAGCACATTGAAATTGATGTCCACTTCGTTCGTGATGAGTATAAAAATGGGATGATAAAGTTTCATCATGTTAGGACCGGTGATTAGATAGCCGATATCTTTATGAAATCTCTTTTGGGTCATCGGGTGCAATTTTTATGTAACAAGCTGGACATGATTGACATATATGCTCCAGCTTGAGGGAGGGTGTTAAGTGTTATATTAGTAATGGGCTTTAGTCCCACATCGGATAGAATAATAGAGAGGGATTAGCCTCTCCTATATATATGTAGTCTTTTCATTAATAAAGAACTATACATTATTCTATTCCACGGTTCGCAAGAGTATGGTTAACTTGGTCCCTAGTTTAAACAATTTTTTAATCTATAGTAAAAGATGGTTGCAACAAAATTAGCATATCCTCTTCTATGCATGGATGATTAAATGGGACATAGTGTTCACACAGAATATGCCAAATTAGAGCCTGATGAATCCTAAAGACCTGGTCAAAAATATACCTCTGCCTAATATAGAGAGGGATCACATACAGTCTAAGAGTTGCTAATCCTGCCTAAGTAATAGTCAAAATGGGACCATATTAAAAACCAATTGCTAGGTGGCATTTTGAGAAATGCTGCAAAGTTGTGTATTCATAAGCCTACTATGTTGCAGGAACACAAATACGACACATAAACGAAGTGAACATGATAACACGGAGACGTCACCATTTTTGGTGTGCCGTTGTTGTATTGGGAAAGTATCATTTCCAATGTGTCCAACATGGGCATGCCACATAAATGAAATGAACATGATAACACATAGACATCACCATTTTTGGTGTGCCATTGTTGTATTTGGAGTGTCATTTCAATGTGTCCAACCTGGGCCTGCCATGGACCGGACAGCCATTTTGGAGTGTCCGTGATTCCTTGGAGTTAATCTGTCTATGAGGAAAAGTGCGAATTTGCAGTGGTGGAATCTTCATTTCTGCTGCTATATTTCATTATTGCTTCTCTAGGTTCTCTCTTAAATTGCCAATGTTTTACGAAGCTGGCCATAAAGCTCACTTTGGTTTCTTTTGATGCTCAACGGTCTAATATCCATGAAGCTTATGCCAAATTGTTCAAAAGTTGTAAAAGACGGAAAGTCTGGGAAGAAAAGGGGAGGGGGTAGCATCTACTGTGTTCTGAATTTGAAGACAAATATCGAAATAAGAACCTTATGATCTATGCTTCACAGATACAGGAAAATGGTGACCAAATATGTATCGTTTCAATACAGGTGTCCCTATTCATCCAACATAGGTGACTCCTATTGTACCTGTTTGAAAATGTCTGTATCGGATTTGGTGTCTTATATTCATGCAACATGGCTTTTGATAAATATTAGAGGGAATTTGTTAACAGGGGAATTACTGACTAGTTGAATTGTTTACTGAATTAAACATTTAAAATTTGTGCTGAAAAAAATAAAATAAAGCATGACACTTTTCCCCAGATACACTTAATTTGGCATTGGCATTGGCATTGGCATTATGCTGCTTGTGCTTAAGCTCTTATTTATGCTTTTGTGATGAAGTGTGTTCTTCATACATTCTCTCCTCTACTTGGTCTGTTTCTTAAAGTGATTTGAATGTCCTCCTGTTAGCAATCAATTCATAGCACCTTGTACTTCTTTCCCTCACATCTTACCACTTCTATTTCTTCGACATCATCTAGCCCCATTTTGCACAGATATATACATCTCGACACGCAGCGGTAATGAAACAGAGGAAAATACAACAGTAGTAAATGTTGGAAAACATATGGCAACTCTGTATCAAGCATCTACATATTTCCTGTAAAGTTCATAGTTTTTTAATATCCATATCTTATCTTATCTCTAGTGATGTATTTTTAATATCATTGAGTAAAAAGGAAGAAATTCCTGAAGCTTGCACTTCACTTTGGAAAGTTTATGATTCCGTTTTCTTGTGAGGTGTTTTACACCTTACCTTCTACTAGTAATATCGGTGACCATCATATTGCCTTGTTGGTGCATGTATATACTTTTTCCCTTTATCCATACTTCTATGTGCTACTTATTGATATATCTTTTTGAGTAATACATTTGTCATCATGGTGTGGCCATTGTACTTGTTTACTTTTCGCAGGCTCTGAGCTTGAATGCAACAAACAACATCTCTTCATCCATGGCAGCCTTGATGCAGCCACAGCCACAGTCTATGCAGCAGCAACAACAACAGCCTGTAACAAATCTGTATCCCCAAGTTCACTTCTCACATTTCCCCAACTTTGTGCCATACCGCCATGTCTTTTCTCCTGTTTATGTCCCACCAATGGCCATACCAAATTATTCTAACAACCCAGCCTACCCTCACCCTTCAAATGGAAGCAACTATTTTTTGATGCCTGGAGGAAGCTCACATGTCCCTACTGGTGGAGTGAAGTATGCCCCCTCACAGTATAAAACAGTGCCTTCAGGGAATCCCTCTGGCTATGGAAACTACACCAATCCAACTGGGTTCACCATAAACCCACCTGGAAGCGTTGGGGGTGCAACTGTCCTTGAGGACGTGAACAGGACCAGATACAAGGATAACAATCTTTATGTACCGATTCCACAGGTATAATTTAGTTTCAATGTTTTGTCAATTGTGGTTAATCTGCAAAATAAGTTTTCCAGTTAATTCCCAAGGAATAATCCTGCCGTACTTATCCCTAGTTACCCCTGCTCATTTCATTGGCTACTTCTTTTTTTCCCAAGTTCCACCAAACTATACACCCAATCTTCTACTTATTGATTTGCATAAACAACTTGAGGCTTTTATTGTACTAATTGCAGCCCTAATTGTGATTACTTTTCTTTTAATCCAAAAGAGTAATCTTTTTTCTTTGTTTTGTGTTCCTGATCCTAGAAAAGTTCTGTTTAGAATTTTAGCCTTGTTCTAGGAGCCAAGTTTGAATTTATGTTCTTTTTCTACTTGGAAACAATATAACAGGCTGAGACATCTGATATGTGGTTACAAACACCAAGGGAGCTCCCTGGCTTGCAACCAGCCTCATATTACAACTTATCTGGTCAGCAACCTCATGCAGCTGCAGCTGCAGCTGCTGCCTTCATGCCGGCAGTCCATGGTGGCCATGCTTCTTTCAATGCAGCTGCTGCACAGTCTTCTCACGTGCAGTACCCGACACTTTACCATCCCTCACCATCACCGGCTTCGCTAACTGGCCCTCATCTAGTCCACCAGTCAGGCATCGGTGGCAGTATTGGCGGGGTCGGAATGGTGGCCGCGGCTCCTGGGTCACAGGTTGGCGCCTATCAGCAGCCTCAGCTCAGCCACACCAATTGGCCAACCAACTTCTAGTGTGGTAATCAAGTAGTTCTCTCTTGCTCCTTGATGGAAGTAGCTTTTATAAATGAGGTACATAGGTTCACTAATGTGTAATGGACTAGATTTTTTTTTTTCTTAATGGAAGGAATTGCTGCTCTTCCTTGAGTTTGAAATTTGATCTTTTAGGACAGATATAACAGAGCATGTTACAGGATGGTATGAATGGAAGAATAAAAGCTGAGGTTTTGTTAGTCTATACTCGTATCAGATGAAGCTTGGAGATTTCGATCATAAGAAAATATGTTCAAAATCTTAACTGGAAATGTAGGTTTTGAAAATTATTGCACAATGTTGGTAATTGTACATGATTATTGTCAACTGTGAACCATACTGTTGATTTGAAACTATGTTTTGGCCTGTGTAACTGTCTTGGTTTCTTTTTGGATCCAGTCTACCAAAGTTATCAAGAATTATTGCAGATGCCTTCCTTTCACCTTTTCTAACAAACTTGGTAGGATACTTGTATGCTTTCATTTTTTTCTTTTATAAGAAATATTTGTCATTTCTTTTAATCGTTTATGATCTTGGTTTATTATTTACACCTGTGTGACCATGTTTTTATAAGCATTAGTTGAGTAGATAATTATTTTTCTTATTACATTGACATGAAGTGTAAATTATAAAATGCTTGTAAAAGTTCAATTTGTCTGCACACGTGGACTACTAAACAACCCACTCGTTTTTTTTAAGGTTACAATTGTTGGAGAGATTTGTGTTACAGTGAGCCTGTTATAAGTGCATTAAACGATTATTAGTGATTAATAGCCTATCTAAATATAATGCAAACAGTAATAAGATTCAAAAACGCATGTGAAATATTTTTCATCTCGAAAATTTATAACTATACAAGACACAAGGTCAAGAAGTTATAGATGGATGATAGTTTGTGGATCATTCTGTAGTACAAATGTGTGTTTACTGTAGTTTTCTAAATTTTAATTCGAGGCTAGAACAGTAATAATTTTGTGTGCTGAGATGTTGGCAAGATTTCGGTTGCCCATCTCGAGGACAACCAAACACAACGCATCAATGTATATGTCAAGGTAAAATTTCTAGAGTCCATTTTTGTCCATCCAAAAAACTATGATAAATGTTCTCTCTTCTTCCACTAAGTGTTGTATCATTTTTATTTTAGATATCACGAAAGTGGAGGGGAAGGAAATCAAAACAAAATAAAAGAAATTGGAGGAGAAAAAGTTGAGAACATGGAATAATTATAAGAGTAGACATGGATGGAGACAACAAAAAAAAGGTAAGAAATAGAAAATGCAAATGATGTTGGTTGATTAAAACCTAATGTACTATTTGATTATTTTTGTGGATCCATGCAAAAAAAAGAAAAAAAAAAGTGCAAGCAAAGTAATTTGAAAAAATCTCCTTATATGTGAAAAGAGTATTGGCCATTATGTAAAACCGTCACTTACAATAACAAAAATTATGTATCTCCAATGTTCTTCAAAAAATGCACATTGGATATGCATAAAAAAAATATAACTAAAGTAATCATCATCTAAAATTGCCACTTATAGTAATAGAATAGGGAATGAGAAAAAGAAAAAGAAAAATCATTTCCGGAAGGAGAATTGTGGGGGGGGGGGGGGGGGGGGGCATGACGTCAATGTTGGGGACATGCTGTTGCTACTTGACATGCACCCTTGTATGTATAAAAACACAAATAATAGCAATAGGTTAACAACCATGTAAAAAAAAAAAAATTGACATAAGTTTTTTTTTTTTTTCCGCCCACGTCTTATAGGTTACTAGGACCAACATTATCTCTCATTTCTATTTTTATTTCGTCTAGATTGAAATTTGAACACATGTTCACTCTTATTTTTTTACTGGGGTTACTTTCTTTGGTGGCTATTACAGTATTACTCATAAAATTATAAAATTTTTATCATAGTTCTATTACTTCTCATAAATTATAAAATCATAGTTTTATTTAGCAAGTATACAGGTTGAATATAGTACTTATCATAACATTATTAAAAAAAATTTACGGTTTTTTTCGTTTAAAGTAATAAAATTTAATAAAATTATAAAAAAAGAGAAAAGTTGGACGAAATAGCATGGAGGAGGATGACCCGCCAACTCAGTTGGCGGGGTGCAGTGCTGGAGAGTAACTCGTCAACTGAGTTGGCGGGGCGCTCTCCTCGAGAGGCCACTCGCCAACTCAGTTGGCGGGGCATGCTGAGTTGGCACCTCCTTAGGACCGTTGCACTCTGCTCGCCAACTTAGTTGGCGAGTAAGGATCCGTTTCCCATTTTTTCCGTTGCTCAACTGCTATTACATTCAAAACTTTCCTCTATAAATTTTCTATCTCAACCAAATCATCTCACACTCACTCTATTTCCTCTCTTCCCTCTAGCAAAGTCTCCAACACTCTCTCTGTCTCTCTGCCTGCAGCTAAAGTTCATTTGAGTTTTCTGTAGCAAAGGTTCTCAACCGTCATGGATCGTAGCGTAAGAATTGTATGCTCGCACGACGGTAAAGTAAATGGGTTAAATTACGAAGGAGGAGAAAGTATAATTTTTTCAACTTATCCGAATATTAGTTTTGAAAATATACGTAAATATATTATTGAACGTTGTTCTATTCATTATGATTTTATTCTGAAGTCTATTTTTTGTTCTAATTGTTTTTTGATAGATAGTGAAGATGCATGAAATTATATTCTTGAGATTAATTCACAATCACGGTATATAAAAATATATGTTATTAAAGTAGCAGCAACCTTAGATAGTAGAAATAATGAATATTTTTCTGAATATCAGCATGTTAATTCGGGTGCTAGTTCTTCTCAACAAATAGTTTCATTTATCCAAGAAGGTCATTCATCAGATGAATCTAACCATGATGATGATAGTGACAACGACGATGAAAATAGTGATGATTTAGTTGAAAATGTAGATTATACGGTAGATGATGATGTTGTAAAAGCTATCACTGATAAAGTATTTAAGGGACAATCATTTCCTAGTCGTTCTCACTTTAGAAGCTTTATAAGTAATTTAGCAATTAAATATAATTTTAGTTGTTCAGCTAGTGTTATGAATAATGCTCGTGAAATTATATATAGTTGTGATCAACCGAATTGTAATTGGAGAGTATATGTCAAATCTATTGGAAATGGCGATATAGTTAAAGTTAGTACATTAGAAAATCGTCATTCTTGTTTAGGAAGACTTAGTACAGGACGTCATCGACTAGCTACCGCTTCATGGATTAAGACCATGATAATTGACGTTATTAGAGATAACCAGTCATACAGTCCATCACAAATTGTTAAAGATATATATATGGAGCATCGTATACAAGTTAGTTATTCGAAAGCCTGGAGAGCCCGAGAGACAGCATTAGCTGAAATTAATGGTAGTTATGATGATGCATACGCTAGTCTTGAGGAGTATTGTTATAGAATTATGGAGACAAATCCAGGTAGTACATGTTTTATTAAAACTGCCGAAAATAATAGCTTCTAACGAATTTTTATTTGTTTTAAGTCATGTATTGATGGATTTTTAAGGGGATGTTTACCAATTATTAGTACTGATGCTATATTTCTTTCGTCTAAATATCAAGGTATCTTATTTATTGCTTGTGCTCACGATCCTAACTATCAATTATATCCTATAGCTTATGCTGTTGCTGAAGGTGAGAATAGTGATTCTTGGTCTTGGTTTTTAAATTCTCTTAAAATATCTTTTGAAAGTTGTTTTAATGATTGGAGTACAATTTTATTTATATCTGACAAGCAAAAGGGATTAATAAATGTTGTTCGTGCTATTTTTTCTGCATCTCCTCATTTTTTTTGTATTCAACATTTTAAACAAAACATGAAAAAAGTTACCAAAGAACCAGGATTTCAACGCTTGTTAGACTCGCTTGCTAGATCATATAATAAAACGGATGCATAGAGTTTGTTTGATATAATTAAAGCCGAGAACATAATGTTGTACGATTGGCTTATTGGTGTAAACGATGAAAGTCGTCGATTTGAACATTGGATAACAGCGTATGCTACTTGTCCTAGATTAGATATTAACACTTCTAATCTTGCTGAATGTTTCAATAGCTGGATTAAGAAATTACGAGATAAGCCAATAACAATACTTCTCGATGGTATTAGAGCCAAGATTATTACACTTCATGACAATCGTAGAAAGAATGCTGAAAATATAGACACAGATTATTGTCCGAAGATGTTAAAGAACATGGCTTCTATTATCAAAGAGAAGAATCACCTAGAAATATTAGCTATTGATAGTTATAAGTTTGAAATAATAGACCGGGCAACAAGTAGAACCTATGTTGTTAATATAACTGACAGATCTTGTACATGTTTAAGATGGTACCATACTTATATACCATGTATATATGCATATTTTGTTTGTAGATATTGCAATATTAGTATTGATAATTTTTATCCTGCAGTATTTTCGACGGAAACCTTGAAAAGTGTATACGCACAAAAAATGGAGCCAATTTCAGTTCCCTACCAGATCCAAGCTCCTTTGGTAAGAGAACAAATTGGGGTGCCAGATGTAAGACCCAAAGACGGAAGACCAAAGAAGAACCGCATCAAACCCCGGGATTCATCGACAAGAGATCTACGTTGCAGTAATTGTGGTGCTATGGGACACAACCGAAGAAGATGTACTAGTCAACCGAGAGAGTAAAATAGAATTGTTCAATACCCAAATATTGTAATAAAAAACCATTACAAATCATACAAATATTGCAATCATACAATGTTACAAATTATCTACTCGTCCTCGTCTTGTTGAGTTTGGGTAGGCAGCGGTGCTAATGGAGTCGAAAAAAATTGTGTGAATATCTGGTAGCTTTCATCTCCAACAGTCTGGTAACTCGGACCCGCTCCAGCATACTGGTCACTCGGGCCCAATCCAGCATACTGGTCACTCGGGTCCGCTCCAGCATACTGGTAACTCGGGCCTGCTCCTGCATACTGGTAACTCGGGGTCCCTTCAGCATACTGGTCACTTGGGGTCCCTCCAGCATACTGGTCACTCGGGCCCGCTCCAGCAGTATCCCGCCGCCGCCGACGAGAGTGTCTGCAAAATGTAAACAAAATTTTAGCAAACTATTTACACTAAATCAATACGAATAATGAGTAACTTATAACTTACATTCCTCAGCAGAATTTAGTCTGGGAGACATGTCCCTCACACTATAATTCTCGAACCGATTATTCCAGTCAGCAACGAGACCAATGATTCTTTGTAATGCATTTGATGTCTCATAACCGACTGTCGGTGGATCATCGGGAATTATTGGGCCCATTCCGAATTGCCGAAGAACACGGTCTACCGGATGGTACATGGTGAACCGATCATATATAATATGATATCTGTGTAAAGTAAATGCATATGATGTCCTCTTGATTTCTGGAGCATCAGGTTCACATGAGTATGATAACCAGGTTACCTATTTAAAGATATTGTATCAATTAGATGTGATGTTTATCTACGATCAAAACTTAAATAATTTAAAGATATTTATTGCATATTTAAAAATTACCTCATGATACTGCAGTGTATCAAATTGGCTACGATAAAGTGATACAGTCCTGTATTGGTAGTGTTGATAATCCACTACGTCTGTAGGCCAGCGCATAGCAATTGGAAATACTCCAACATCACTGAGAATGCTGGTAACAGGCCTACCAATATAGAAGTGCTCGTAGGACCAGAACTATAAAACAAAAATATGACATTAGTACAACAAAATTTGCGTATAAAATTACTCTTTTTTAAGGTCTTTCATTCATACATGTATTAGTGAAATACATCCACAAATACTCTTGCGATTGGATCTGACAAATTATGTTAGATTGGCGTATAAAAAGGCAAGAGTAGCAGCTCCCCACGCATGCTCAGTAGGTTTTGTCAAATCATCCAAGAATGGTAGAAGCTGCACATTTACCATATTTCCTGATGCATCGGAAAATAGAATTGCACCACATAAACAGAGCAGATACGCTCTAGTGCAACGAATGACCTGGATATATTAAGTGTTATATAGAATTGCACCACTAAATTAAGTCATAAACAAATTTACTAATAAAAATACATACCCGCATTTCATCTACATCAACCACCCCATCAATAGTTTGATGTAGGTCCATAAAGTTGCCACGGAGCCATGTAAATTTTACAAAATTGCCGTCTTTTAGACCTGATGGAGGGCTAACACCGAGATACCTCCTGATCAGATCCCTTTAAGTGAGGATCAAAATATATAGCGTTACCTTTAATAGGTAACCCTAGTATATTCGCCACATCAAAAATGGTGATCATCTCGCCGAATGGGAGTTGGAAAGTGTTGCGTTCGGGCCACCAACGCTCCGCAAGGCTTACAACTAAATGAAGATCGTGGATTAAATATCTAACACGATCTATATAGTGGAATCCAAAGGATTCCACCAAAGCCTTTTGGACCGAATTTAGCTCCCACGTACGATAATTTCTTTCTGTCCGCCAATGTACATGGATCTGGGTTCGTAAACCAAGATCATGGTCGTATAACTATAAAAAACATATGCATTATATTTTGTGTGTAAATTAATAAAGTTGGCAACTTGTAATTTCAAAAATTATCTCGCCAGTAAATATCTGACTAGAAATGTGATCTTCAAGTTGCTTAATAATAAGCTGGGTAGTCGGTCCGCCAGGAATACGACCGTCATTGTGGGTAACCATCTCCAAAAATCTTGATTATAAGATGTGAGGAGGAGGAGGAGGAGGATTGCTATGAGTAAGGAGGAGGAATGTGTGAGGAGGAGGCTTGCTGTGAAAACAAGAGGAGGAGGAGGAGAAGAATGTGTGAGGAGGAGGCTTCGGTAGTGGGGAGTGTTTTATAGGGAGGGAAGGGGGGGGGGGGGGGTGGGGGGGGGGGGGTCTCCGAGGGAAGGGGAGCGGTCGTGGGTGGGTGGTCACCGAGGAAGGGGAGGCGTCAGGCATCCGAGGGGAGGGAAGAGAGCGGCCCGCCAACTGAGTTGGCGAGCGGTCTCTCGTAGACAGCGCCCCGCCAACTCAGTTGGCGAGCGGTCTCTCGTGGACAGCGCCCCGCCAACTGAGTTGGCGAGCGGCCTCTCGAGGAGTGCGCCCCGCCAAGTCAGTTGGCGAGTAGTCCCCCTCTCTGCTATTACTCCCAACTTTTTCCTTTTTTTATAATTTTATTACTTTAAACGAAAAAAACCGAAAAATTTATCACAATATTATTCAGCCAGTTACTTAATGGGCATCGTATCTTTCTTTGTTGGTTAAAAATTAATAGTGACCCTTTAGTATCTTTCTACAAGGAAAAAGAAATTGACGATAAGTTTCATCTTTGGTGGATATTGATTATCAAATAGAAATTTTGTTTCATCTTTGGTGGATATTGATTATCAAATAGAAATTTTGTTTCAAAATCTAAAATAGGATCATCTCAATAAAAATTTGGCTATCCGTTCCCATTCTTAATATAATCTTTCAAAATAACAAATAAAAAAGTAAATTATATTTCCAATTCACGTCCAATGAAATGATTTTGAACTTGAAATTTGGTTAATTACACCATGTCAACCAAACATATGGATCTGGAATTGCGTTATCATCGATCTCACTCATTTTCAATGAATCATTTCAACTCAATAAAATCAAAATCACCGGAATCATACAGAAGTACTGAAACAGAATCCTTAAAACATTTCAAGTTGCATGTTTTTTTAACCATATTTACCTAATGATTCTTGTGGTAGGATTCATTTTGTTTGTTCGCATTGCTATGACTCCATTAGCTGAAGATTCCTGAGTTACAGCTAATCATTCATAAGGTCCCTCCCCAATGCTACAACTGATGTATAGGTTCAACAATGACATGCGATATAGAGGAAACAGGAGAATCCACATGAGCAAACTAACACAAGGATCCAATCCAGGTCAGATCAGAAACCATATAAGTTGAGAATAACATTACAATCCCTTCCATAGTATGTCAGAATTATCCCAAACTAAAATTCCAAAGATGAATCTGTCTTCTTACATATGTATTTCCAGCATAATAGAATAGAGCATACACCCCTTCATTCCTCCATAGAAGCACCATAGAAGCAAAAAAGACTTAAGAGGGACGAATTCTCTTGTTGCTGCAGGAGGGGCACTTGTATTGCTTAATATGTTCAGCCCTCGCCGGCGTGATCTTGACACACTTGCCATGAAACCATCTCTCGCAGAGGTCGCAGCAGATCCAGAACTCATCCGATGCGTAGTTCTCCCCGCATGCTCCACAGAGGGCATCACCGTGCTCGTCCTCTTCTTCCCCATCTTCCTCCTCAGAACCTTCATCCTCTTCCTTCGGTTTTGAATACTTGGTTTCAGCCTCTGGTGTCCTCTGTTAGATAACCACACAGAATAAGCCCCAAAGTAGTAGTCAATACAATAAGGATAGAATCGTTATGGAAGGCCTTGAGGAAATCAGTATATCACAGAGGTGCCTGGGTTGATACTGAACCAATATTTCATCATTGTGTACATCATTTTTCAATAAAGTGTTGTTGGCTATGAATGACAACAAAGTGAGGCTGCCTATCAGCCAGAGAGCCAGTTACAACTCTCTATGGGATTTGTTTCAAAACTTTCCAGGTGACGACCCTGTTTCGAAACTTTCCACATTACGAATACTAGTATACATGCACGTGCATTGCACGTATTTCATATATGTATTTTGATTATACAATTAGAATATATATAGTATGAGTTCATGAATTATATGTTCGTTTGATCACTTCATCAAGGTATAATTATCTCAGTGGATAATCTAATCATAATATCAAAACATGGTTCATCTACATTACTAATACATAAAAAAAACCAGAACATGATTAATCATTTCAATAGATGTTTATTTATATTATTATTAGGAAGACTTTAGGAATACCAAAAGACTACTTTCATATTTACCTAGATATCCCTATTAAATTTAATAAGTAAATATATTGGAAGATATTTTTGGGAAGAAAACTTCCACGGTAAAGCCTAACTTTTGGCATTATATACTAGAATAGATAAGAAACTGCACTATCTGTAAGGTAGAATAAGGACTAAAGAAAAAAAAAAGCCAAAGAAAGGCATTCCTTACTAACAAAGTAGGGTGCCTCTGCCCAAGTTTTCCAGAGCACATATCATTTTCCGATTATACAAAAATCATGACCTTAGGAAACCATCTTACTAATTATGAGGGGGCTTATAGAGGCACAAAGACTTTATCACAAAAGAAAGGAGTCCGAAACACGAGTCAAATGAAATCTGAGTTTTAGATGAAAGCTACACTGGTACAAGTAACAAGTCTAAATATGCAAGTGTGGATAATAGAGCACCTTTGCAAGGCCTTAGGTCAATTGTCAAAAGCCATTCCTTGAAAAACCATAGTGTCAGGTGTCCATTATAATCTCCACGTTCGAAAATGTGTATAAACAAAAATAATGTGGTTATATATATATATATATATATATATATATATATATATATATATATATATATAGGATCCGGATCAAGATACCCGCCAACGGAGCCCCGCCGAAGCACCCCCCCCCCCAAACCACCATCGGATCGGGGGCCTGCCCCGCGCCAGATCGATCCAACGGTCGAGGATCGCAGGGCTTCGGCGAGGCTCCGAAAACGGGGCTCCCGATCCGGACCCATATATATATATATATATATATATATATATAGAGAGAGAGAGAGAGAGAGAGAGAGAGAGAGAGAGAGAGAGAGAATAATGATCCACTGAGAAACAAATACCAAATGAGAACATGAGTAACAAGTTTCTTGATCCCCTTTCCTCCATCCTGGCATCAAACTTCATCTTCCTATTCTTAAAGCTCAAAAAACCATAATCTCAACCAAAGCTTGGATTCCGAATTTTCTTAGTCTCAACTCTCTGGTGCCACCATTGTCTTCATTACGGGAAACGATGATAAGACCCATGAAGTTCGTTGGGATGAATTCGAAATGAGGCTCGTTATCGATCAACAGTGAACAAGCCAACAGTCTCATTGCGGCAAAAACGTAGCAATTTAGTTTGGAGCTTGCTCCCATTGTAGCCTCTACGGCGCAATCTCATGAACAACAATTGTTGGTACAAGCTTGAACACCACACTGAAAATTGTTGATGTAACTCATTGGTGTAAATTAGCCAACACGAACTAGCTATTGCAGCACAAACATAGCCTGCCATTTTTTATCGCTTTTTTTTCTTACTGGATGTCTGAGTTGATTGTACCAATTTAATGGCAATGGTGGCTGTAAATTTCCATGACCTCCACAAAGGTAATCTATTAACAGACTGCTATGTCATTTTGAGTTTGATGGGCACTACAGAGGTCATCGAACTATTACCACATGATCTTTGAAATAGTCGAGGGTGATTTAGTTTGAAATGTTGTTGAAAACTGTAATGGAGGATGCAGGAGATGAGTACAAAGAAACTATGCATTCAACTTTCTTCATGTTTATGTATTCTTGAAGTCTTTTGTGAAGAAAGATGAAGACTTGCCACTTTTAATATTGGATGATATCATCCCTTGTTCCTGATTTTAATGTTGTCTTATCCAGCTCAAACTTGTTCCCAATTATTCTTAAAGATTTTTTTTTTTAACTTGATCAGTCCTAGTGCTTTATTGTTGTCTTATCCAGGGCAAGTTTGACTACCTCAACTGATACTTCTTGTTTAAGTAACCATTCCATTACTTAAGATACCCTCCTTTTGGTACTGCTTGGTCAATCTCCATCACATTCTCCACTAGAGTTGACCGTTAGTATCACGATCCTCTACCCCATAGACAGCTCCTCCAGTTCCAACTATTGATCAGCCACTATCTGAATATCGGTTCATCCTAATCTTTTACGCGCATATTATGTCCATGGGGGCTCGAACCTCCGACCTAGTTTCCAGTTCTTATGTCTACAAGTTATGACCATATATATAAATATATATCATGGGGGTCCGAGGGGAACTTTCAAAATGAGGCCACATAATTTAAAAAAGAATGAAACAAAAGTAAAATAAAAAAAATGTCTCCACCAAGATTTGAACTAGGAACCTCTTGTGACATAATAACCACTACACCACAATTTCTTTGTGATAAAAAAGGCCTATGGTACATACTAGTTCTATTTTCGGTACAAAATTATTATATATTTAAACTGAATTTTTTTTTGAGGCCCTCTTGGCCCTGGGCCAGGGCCGGCCTTATATATATATATATATATATATATATATATATATATATATATATATATATATATATATCCTTCTCTTTAATAATAATATTTGGATTTATGTGATTGGTTGAATTTTCAGTTAGGTGTAGAAAAGTTTAAGAGGTATGGGCCATAGGGATACCAAAAAGATTCACGTTACAGCTGCAAAGTGAACAGTGAACAAAAACCATATAAAAAGAGAAAAATAGAAAGTTTAGTGGCTTACAACTTTGGGGTTAAAATTTGATTTGTTACTGCTGTTATTGGTGCCCGACGTCCTCACTTTGCTCTTCCCAGTAACGACTTCATATACTGTTGGCAGATCATTTATCATAGTAAAGAGATTCTTCCTGCATTATATAAAACCATATCCTTAAGACTGACTATGGAAAATCTATGTGAGTAATTTAACTGAGACAAAAGTTGAGAAACAATCAGATTAAATATAGAAAATGAATTGATAAAGAGAATACTGGTGATAGGAAATAACACTGGTCAAACATTACTCTTTGCCATGTATGATTCTCGAATGATAGTTATATTATTTTTCATTATTTTCAACTCCTCAACTTTTTAGTATTGGAAGTTCCGAAATGGGTATGTTACCATCAATAGATCACATTATATATATATATATATATATAGTAAATGATTCAGGCATCCTCATTATCATAAACTAACATCATTTTATATCAAAAAGGAAGTCCAGTATCTACATGTAAAGATTATGTTTTACGATCAGTAGTTTGATAATTCAAGTTTCCACCAATCCTGACAAACGGCCAAGGTTTCATAAATCAGATACTGGCATTACAAAACTTCTAATGCAATTATCTAAGCAAACATGTCAACTTCCCTCTTTCACAAATGTTTACTGTTTAAATATTTCAAAAATTCACCTTCGTTTGCATGTACTAATTGAATGAGAAAATAAGTGTGCAACTCTATTCGCAGCCAAACTTTTTAGACATTTAGGAAGCCGCATATCCTAGATATGATGCCACAGAAATTACTAAGAAACTAGAAAGCATAGAGACTCCATAACTGGTATCACATCCATGTCAACACAACATGGACATGTCAGAATAACAAGGACAACCCAAAATCAATCTAGTGCTTCTACCATGCCATATGTTTGTTAATTGTCATGTTCTTATCTATGCAACATATATAGAAAGACAGCAATAACTCTTAATGGTTCAGGCCAATGATTTCTTGCAATAAAATGATATTATCAACTTAATCAGTTATATGATAATCTGGTTCTATTTGGCTTTTTGGCTAGAATTCTGCTACAGAAATACATGTCGTTTCCTGCATCACACCATACTATGATAGCTCTTTGTTTAGACTTTTTTCCAAGTCGAGGGGAACCCACAGAAATACTCTACTTGGTTGCACAAGAGATTAAACTGCATTGACCAAAAAAAGGTAGGACTACCTATCTGGCAATGGCTTTTGAGGTTTAGTGGTACTCTCTTACCCATGGTTCCCTTGGTTAGGAATGTGACACCACTCTTAAGGGCTGATGTCAACATCAATAGCCAGTCGTAAAAACTTCATCCAATCCTTTTAGCTTTCTCGATGTGAGTCAGCTAAACAGCTGAGATTCTTGTTGCTTCGGCTGCATGATATTGACCCATGTTTTGTTCCATCTGCGCCAAGCGGCCCCAGCAAGCCGGGGAACATTTCCACTTGGGTTCTTGATGTGGTAGGGGCCGTATCTTCTCCACTCTATGGGAAAATAGAATGATGATAACGGCTAGTTTGGTTCCCGTTCCAAATGGAGGTTTTGCCATTTCCGCCGGTATCTTGGCCAAAACGGTCAACAAAATCTGTTTGGTCCCCTGCATTTGCTATTTTACCATACAAAAATGGCTGGAACGGCAAATGCCAGACACTTATGAGAGCACCATTTGACGTTTGCCATTTGAAATGTAACGTTTACCATTTCAAATGGGAAACAAAGTAGCCATAAATAGTTCTGTGGACTTCTAATAAATAGAAAACCACACACTGCCAGATAAAGGTATGGATGATAAATGACGACTTAAAAGAGTTTGGATGTTGAAATACCATGTAGGTCCAACAGCCCCTTATAAAAGTCGACTATAATCACAACTCTCAACTCTCTCCATGAATGCAACCTGCAGAGTCCTAAGATCTAGTTAACTTTTTGCAAACCATAGAATCATGTCTTAACCCTAAAGAGAGCGTAATCATTGATCACTATGAACACTTCATAAAAAGATCAACTCTGGAGAAGTGCCAAGATCTGTAAATTATAATGCACAGACCAAACAAATACGAGTTGTCAAGGACTCAAAATTTGTCCATATAGAAATCAAGAGTTTTTACTTTGGAACCACATGAATATGCATATACATGTAACCAACAAATAACCATTAAGTATATTAAAATAGCATATATTAAGTACTTGTCAAAGAAAATGAGCTAGTAAAAACAATCTAATAAATAGACTTGAGAAAGTGGTTAAACACAACTTGTCCAAACACTCATGTCCACTGAAGTATCGTGATAGAATGCAATAAGTGGCAAACCAAACCAAACCAAACCAAACCAAACCGAAGAAAGCTTCAACTTCTTCGAAGGATGGTTCAGAGTAATTCTTTCTTACACAAATAGGTAGGAAACCAATTCCCTTTGTCTGGTATATTTAAACATAAATATTAAAAGTCCAAACCAAATAACAGGCCAAATTTTTAAAAAGAACACAGTGACCACTTCTTATTACTCTGACGAGTAACTAAAGTGAAGGTATAGGTCATGGAGAATTAGTAATGTGCACTTGTAATTTCCGAGAAAAGAAAGAAACTGTTACTAGTCGTGGGCATATCTGATACTAAACTGATAGTATGTGGAATTTCATAACTCATAGTAGGAAGCGCATTCTCTACAAAGTTACAGGTCATAAAGCATATGATGATACATACAATCAACTGAAAATTTTACCATTATAACATAGTGTTATTACTAAAGTCCTTAAGGGATTTTTTTTTCCATGGAGAGAATATTCTCTTTAAATGACTTCTCGCGTGAAAATGTAAACAAAGAAATGTTTGATAATTGTTGGGCTTTTGTTAGTGGGCAGCTTTTGTTAGTGGGCCCTTGCTCTTGCTATTGGCCTGCTGATAAAATGAAATTAGTGGGTTGTCTTTACAAGGTTGTGTGGAATAGTAGTGGGATTCTTATAGGGATCCTTGAATTTTGTTTTGGACAGCCTAGACTGAATGCGCATTCTGGCTATATTAACTTAGATGTGCAGTTGGCCTTTGCTTTTCTGTTCCTTCGCCATTGCCAGGTTCTCCATATGCTTATAGTTTGAAAGCTTTGCACTGGGTAGGTTGTTCATAAAGTTTATGCTTTTTGTTTGTTGGTAGTTTCACTGTGCAAATCTTACGGTTACGCTTTCATTCTTCAGATTTGCTTGGGTTATAAACTTTTTGGTGGGGTTCGACGATTATCGGGTAAGAAAGAACCATATTAGTCTCTTCTTTAAAGATATGTATAGATTCTTTGTTTGTTGGGTCCTACATGTCTCCATGTGTTTTTCTGTTGGTTTTTAGATACCTATGTATCATTGAGGTGATTGTTGGTTGCTGTATGTGCATATTTTATTTATATAGGTTTGGACTATGTTAGTGCATAGTTGTCCATAGGTTTAGATTCTGTTAGTATTATAGATATTGTACCATATATATCTGTGTAGTGTTATAGATCTTGTGTGCTAGGAAAAACAGGGTGCTTTGATGCTTAGGCTAAGGCAGATTTTGCTTCCAGATGTGCCTATGATTCTTTTAATCTCTGTATTGTATTGTATTGTATATGTGTAAAATATATTTTGTTAATGATTTGCTCCTTAGGGATTGTACGTCCTGGAATGTTGTCTGCTTTTTTTTTGTTGGCTGGATGGATGGCTAGATACTTCATCTTTATTGATGACTTTATCTAGGAAATTTTCTTCCAGTTTGTTACAAACTGACAACTGCCTACCACAATAAGTGTGATATATTGGTTGGGATCCCAGAAAACTTCTTCAGGCTATCTAAATTTAGCATGTATTTTTTGCTATATTAGTCGGTGGATGACTGGATAGTCCATCTTTACTGTTGACTTTCTCGAGGAAGTTCCTTACAGTTTGTCACAAACTTGGCACTAGGAGAACTTGCGAACTTGGCCCTGGTAAACTCTTCTTCTCTTCATTTTGATAGCATTTGTGCTTATTGTTGATTGGATTAATAAGTGCTTTGGTTCGACTATAGAGATCTCACAATTCCTTCTACCTAATTCAGATCAGCTTAGATTCTAATGTAGGAGGAGGATGCTTCGACATTTCTCATGTAAGGGAAGTTCATATTTGTTTTTGTTTCAACATAGTTAGTATACTATTTCATTTTGCTCGGTGAGTCTTATAGTTGATGCTAGCCTATTGCATTCATATTATTGGACCATCCACTTAACTGCTTGTATGTATGCACAATATGATTAATGGCTGATTAATAATCAGCCAAATATCATCATTGGTTGTCCATGTTTACCATGAATTTAATATGGACACTCGTGCATGTGTCAGTGGTATGTTGTGTTATTGAGTCCATGCAACATAGATACCAAACAATAGTCTTTATATTTGTTCTACTCTATTGCCAGAGGCTTTCAGCCATTTAAATAAAATAAATATATCTTCACAAGTATGTGATTATCAAAATTGTTGGCTAGAAATGTTGCTTCAATGATTAGTATCTTATGTGATGCTATTACATAGTAAAATTTTCACTTGATTGTCTATATCGTCATATGTTGTATGATATGCAACTTTGTAGGATGTGCTTCATACACCAAATAGTGTGTATAAGTGTTGTCCACATCATGGTGTCTAGTGAGTGAAGTAACTCTTACATCACCGTGGAGTAGTTCAACCAATTCTAGAGGCTTTTAAATATAGTTTGCAGTATCGTCCGATACCAATCCGATACGGCCGATATCGGTACGTTTGGCATGCCCCGATCCAATCCCGACCGATACTGGCATTTGGGGGAATGTCTCCTTTTAGGTCAATTCGGCAAAGACAATTTAACAAAAAGACCAATTAACAGGGGTGTAAAAGCATGTAAAAAAAACTTATCTATCGCATGTAAACCAATTGGCAAGGATGACTACTATTCATTAAATTTCAAAACTACTAAGAAACAATTGAAATACTTAAAATTATGCCTAAATGTATTAAAAAAAAATTCTAAATGTTAATAATTTGTTAACAATTATTTGCTTTCCGATACCAAAGAATTAGATACTCTGATCCGAAACTGCCGAATACTCATAGAAATGGTCTGATATCGATTCTAATACCGATATTGTGAACCTTGTTTTAAAGCGTACTTAGGGATTAGTAGTCACATGGACTCAATAAAGTCTTTTTGGGGGACTTCGAGGCAGAAAAGAGTCATGCATTGCGATGCTTTAGGACGTCATAGCAACGGCCATATGTTGGGGCTTGGCTCGAAAGAAACAATAGGAGACCATTTTACAGCTCACATCCATGATTTTATCTAAGATCAAATTTTAGCCGAGAGGAGCATCTGTAGAGGACCCAAGAAGCAATGACAATTGGTACAAGACAAGGGGAACTCGGACTACCAAGACGAGTCGGAAACGAAGAGCGATTTGTAAAATGATGCTTAATATGTGCTTTTTGGGGCTATGTTGTTGTGTCTTTTGCATACTTTTGTTATTTGGACATGTTAAATTATTACAATGGGATGTAATTTTATAATATAAATTTTCCATTAAACCACCCTTTAATAAAGCAGAAGGAAGGTTTAACCTCTCACCTATTCTCTAAAAAAAAGATGCAGAAGATGGGTTACGTGCTAGAGAAACAAATTCCTTAAACAAGATATAACCAACATTGTTCTCACTCTTTAAAGATAAATCATCATTATCATCCAAAACTTCTTCTATTAGACTAAGGTCAACTATGGAGCATAAGAAAGCTCCACAAAGAAATGAAAGTTTTACTACAGGTTGTCAACTTGATGTCAACCTCCAAGCTGGTGTCAAATTTCTTAGTCATCGTAGTTACAAGCAAGACAGAGGCCATTGCAATAGAATCTGGAAGGCTAGTTGGGCAAGGTAGGTAGACCTACCCTTTTGGTCGTACATTTTAAGCTCGTGCAACCAAGGAGCACCCTCCAAGTTCGACTCTATAGTCTAGACAAATAGGTAATATAATAATAAAAAAATTCTAGGGTAGATTTGACATAAACACACACAACATTATTTTATTCCTTGTACATTATAACCTTAACGTATGGCTGCAATGTAATTTCCAAGTGCATTATAACACTAACAAATTAACAACCTACTGAATGCAGCACAAGACTAGTTAAGTACATTAGGAACAAGAATCAGTATCAACCAATCTCTCTATATGGAATGAGAAGACTTGGTAACAGAAACAATCTAACTTACCAGAAAAAGGAGAATAAGAAGTCAGGCATGCCAAAGAAAGAATGACTAAAAACACTACAGAAGGAAAGAAAATCTGAGAGAAAGGGGACCATAGCTCACTCAACTAGCAACAGCAAACCAAAATTAG
Organism: Iris macrosiphon; assembly: GCA_036927795.1. NCBI lineage: Eukaryota > Viridiplantae > Streptophyta > Magnoliopsida > Asparagales > Iridaceae > Iris > Iris macrosiphon. Next base: position 127,881,623 of record JAYESA010000003.1, read on the forward strand.
CGCAAAAAGACAAAAGAAAATCACTTGTGATAAATCTGCTACCGTAGAAAATTGTAAGCAACATGGTCCAACAAACTTGATTGCACTTTTCGGATGATTTAATAAGTACCTCATGTTTCTGTCAAATCCAAATCTTGCACCAAAATAAAACGCTACAGCAATTAACCATGCATCACTATGTACAGCTACCAAAGCTAACCAATCCTTTTCTTGCATTCCATCTCTTGCAAAGTTGATGCCTAAAGCAGGTTCAGGAAGCTCAGGAGGAACTTCTTCTGCTGGTAAATTAACTTCCCACTTCTCACTTGGAAATCCATATAAGCATAAATTTTCTTTCTCTGCAACACATAAAAACATAATTTAACTTCTAAAAAAAAAATCTGAGGACTGGGAAATGCTCATGAATTAAGTATTATTATAGTACACACAAATGTATAAAGCAATGGATGAATACATAATTGAACTAAGTATCAATGAATCAAGCTTATGAGCACTAACATGAAACTCTGGGAGACTGTAAGTTAGCAAAAAAAGGAGACAAAAGAATTCTAGTGAATCAACATTTGGTTCTCCAAGGAGAAAACCTACTATGGAAACCATTAGTTTCTAAGAAGATGAATGTTTACAAATGTTACAATGGAAGGCCGCCTTTATTTCATGATGAATTTCCTTGGTGTATATATATTGTTTGTTGATGATATTGTAGTAGTTGTTGAGACTAGAGAAGTTTAGTCTCTAAAATATAATTGTGTTGAGAAACTTTCGGATCAAAGGGTTTTAAAATTAGTAGGACGAAAACAAAGTACATGAAATATAACTCCAACCGAAGGTCAAAAAGAAATGAGGAGGAGAGTACACCTTGATGGATGAGATAAGTAGAGCGATAGCTTTAGTATTTAGGATCTACCATACATCATGATAGAGATTGACAAGTAAGTTGTTCATATAATTAAAACATGGTGGTTAAAATGGTAGACTGCTTCTCGAGTGCTTTGTTCAAAAGTTCCATTGAAGTTAAAAAGAAAAGTTTTTACAGGACAACTACAAGACCGGCCAGGCTTTACGGAACAACATAAATGAGAATGCTAAGATGGATGAGTGGCAACACACCACTGAAAAAGATAGGATAAGAAATCAATGCATTCGTAGAAAGTTAGAGGTGGTACCAATTGATGATAAGATGAGGGAAAATCGTCTCGAGTTGTTTCGACATGTGTAACATAGAATAAAAGATGCACCGTTTGGAAGGACCGGTATGATATTAGTCAAAGGAGATGCTAGAACTAGGGATAGACGTAAATAAACTTGGACTAAGCTTGTAACAAATAATGATATATCAGGACTACGGGCATGGCCTTTAACATAGCTGAATGGAAGAAAAGGCTTCAAATAGCCATCCCGCGAAAGTTGGGATAATGGCTCTGCTGTTGTTGTAGAAAAAAGCTTATCATAGAGTGCCTGGATAATGTCGTGGATTTAGGAAAAGAAACAAGTCTCTAGCATATTGAGATTATAAAAGATATGTATGAAGTTACAATCATTGTGCTGACAACTGATAGAAAATCCACATTCTTTCTTATCACTATTGACTTAAGTCAAGGATCATCATCAAGCCCTTGCATATGTTTATGCCCATCATGGATAAAACTAGTAGGCATAGTCGGTTTCATGGTGTGATGTTTGCTGATGATGTTGTAGAAAAATACCATTAACTCGATAAATTGTGCATTATAGAAGTAGCAAGCAAGTGGTTATCTATACTACTATATAATGAAAAATCTATACTACTATATAATGAGAAAAGTTTAGCTTCACCGTGAAATTTGTTTTCTTTCCAAGTATATCCTTCATATGTTTATCAATTAATATCATTCATCTACATCTATACTACTATATAATAAGTAAAGTTTAGCTTCACCGTAAAAATTTTCGTTCCAAATATAATTAATTAATATCGTTCATTAAATTAATAGGGACAGTTAGGTAATTACAGAACTGTTTTCAGTCATCTTAATAATAAAATATATAAAATACATATATATACTGGTAGTATAATAAAAATAAAAGAGGAGAGAATACTCGCCAGGGTCGCACTGCTGATAGAAATCCTCAACGTCTGCATTGCAAAAAAAAAAAATATATATAAAAATTATTTTTGGATAGACAAACAGTAAATTAATAGGGGTCTATTCGAGAAAATAAAATTGCGAAAGCCTATATATGGGATAAGAAAGAAAGAGAGAGAGAGAGGGGGTGACGTCACCGGTGGTGAGGGCTTTGACGATGCCGGCCCTCCGATTCCTGAAGTCCCGGAACACGTCATCCACCGTCCGCGGATGGTACGGCGCAGCTTTGCCAACGTCCATTTTCTTCGCGGGTCTCGGATCTCAGAGAGATTTAGGACGGGTCTCGGATCCAAAGGATGCAGAGAGAGAGAGAGAGAGAGAGAGAGCAATGGAGAGGAAAGAATGAAAGAAAGGAATATATATAATTTCGACGTTTCTAAAGAGGAAGGAAAAGAGAGTTGTTAGCCGGATTTGAAACAGGATTGAGAAGGACGGGTTAACCGAATTGGAGAGATTGGAGAGGAATCCGGATCCGTTATGATGCCGAAGAAGGGACGACTGACAATACGGGTCAACAACAAAAATGTTTTTACGTTTCTTTTCACTTATTATATATACAGAAAATTTATTGTTCCGATAGTATATATTAATTAAGTATAACGTTAGAAGTTAAAAAAATATTTTAAAATTCGATATATATCGCCAACTGGGTTGGCAAAAATTAGGAGTGCAGTTGGCAAAAATTCGAAATAAAATCGACGTGAAATCTGACGTGACGGAAATCGGTAGATTTTCGCCAACCGAGCAACCAAATTTTCGCTAACTCGGTTGGCGAAAATGTTATGGGTTAGTTTTTTTTTTTATTTTATGTTTAGGGTTTGATTTGGTTTGATTTTTTTTGTTGGTTTGATTTGTGTTGGATTTTTTTTATTTTATTTTTCTGGGTATATTCATATTGTACGTTAATATTGTAACGTTCATATTTTTACGACGACTCTTTTTCTAAAAAAAATGTTGTAGCAATATTTTTTTTAAATAAATTAGAAAAAAATAAAATTTACCAAAATAAAATATGCTATCATTGAACAACAAAAAATAAAAATAAAAATCTACCGTAAGAATGTTACGTCTGTCGTCGAGCAGACTTCGAGCGGCCATAACTATTTGTTTTGAAACCGTTTTTCGTCAAACAATAGGTCGATTTGTATGTTTTCGACAAGAGTAACACAATTCGTGTAGAAAGAATTTTCATCCGAAACAAGACGCACATGTTACATGCAAAAATATAAAATTTAAAACTTTAAAGTATCATAACTTTTGACTGAGAGATCGAAACAAGGTCCAGTTTATGCCAAAATGACCGTATCGAAAAGTACTACGTGATAAACCGTTTCACCGTTTGACGGACTTCGAAAATTTTTGAGTCGTAAAAAAATGATGTTTCGACCTCCAAATTTTACTTTCGATAATTTTATTTTCCAATTTTTTTATTATCTATATTAATTTATTATTATCTATACTAATATGAATGATAATTAGTTTGTTATTTGTTTTAGTTATCTATACTAATTTTTGGAGGTCGAAAATTTAAAAAAACCAAATTAGTATTGTCAAAAATTAAAAAAAAATCAACACAAAAAAATCTAAAAAACAAACCAAAAAAATTCCGCCATCAGAGATGGCGAAAGCTTTCGTGATTTCAAAATTTTGAAAAATTATTTTATTTCAGTTAATTTGTTTTAAAATATTTTCTGTACAGCAAATTTTCTGAAAAATAAACCAACCAAAAAAACAACACAAAAAAGCAAAAGAAAAAAAAAATATATTACCGGTACAGTAAATTTTCTGAAAGAACAGAAAAAGAGCCGTTGTAAAAATATGAACATTACAATATTAACGTACAATATGAACATACCGAGAAAATAAACCAACAAAAAAAAACCCCAAAAAACCAACAACAAAAAACCAACAAAAAAATTATTGCTACAACATTTTTTTTAAAAAAAGAGTCGTTGTAAAAATATGAAGGTTACAATATTAACTTACAATATGAGCATACCCAGAAAATAAACCAACAAAAAAATAAAAAAAATCAACACAAATCAAACCAACACAAAAAACCAAACCAAATCAAACCCTAAACATAAAAAAAAAAAACCCATTACATTTTCACCAACTGAGTTGGCGAAAATTTGGACAACCAAATTTTTGCAACTCGGTTGGAGAAATTTCACCCATTCCCAGACACGTCGGATTCCACGTCGATTTTTGTCGAAAAATCGAGCACTCCTAATTTTCGCCAACTCAGTTGGCAATATGTATCAGAATTTTAATTTTTTTTAAACTTCTATCGTTATACTTAATTAATATAAAATTATTATCGGTACAGTAAATTTTCTGTTATATATATTATATATGTCCGTGGAGCTGTGGCATATTGGTTACGATGAGGGACTTCCCCCATTTTTGTATCCCCAAACATCCTCATGATAACAACCATTGGATATTGTTTAAGTCATCTAATCTTAACCATTAAAAAGTGAACGGTTAAGATTATATGACTTAAACAAGATACAATTGGTGTGAAATGGAAGATGCTTGGGGATTCAAAAATGGGGGATGTGGATCTCTCTCATATATATATATATATATATATATATATATAATTGCACCAAACAATAATGCACCAAGCAATTTTAACCACACATTTTTTGAAATGTGTGATCATAAATAATCCCATAAAGTTGATGCCACGTTAGCATACTTTATAATCACACATTTCAAAAAAATGTGTGGCTGTGATTGCTTGGTGCAATAAATGATACAATAAGTCTTGATGTCCTACATGAGCCATGCACGCGTGGACCAATAGAAATAGAGTGTACTAGTGCACAAGGGTGCACATGGGATGTGGAAGCCTATTCCTATTAGTCTACATGTGCATGATTCATGTAAAAAAATGAGCACTATGACTCATATCTCGTTTACCAATATATATATATATATATATATATATATATATATATATATATATATATATATATATATGTATGTATTACTTACTATTTGAAAAAAAAAAAGAGTAAACAATAGTTTTTATTTTTATTTTTATCTATTAGAGAAGAGCAAATCGATTTAATTTAATACTATTTGAAAAGAGTAAACAATAATAATTCCTATAAAAAAAATCTATGCATAATTACCTAACTATCCATGTCAAAATTACTGAAAGTAACATAAAAAAGACATTCTTGGAAGAGAAAACTTCCACGATGAATGCTCAAATTTTCTTATTATATAGTAGTATAGATGTATAATAATAATATTTGGAGGAACATTTTTTCGTCTTTTTTTTCTTCTAATTTTATTCCATCACAGTTTTATTTGTTTTCTCTATTCATTCTAATTTTTTATTTTCTCCACCTGACGAACTCCTCCTTGTCACTCCTCGTTTCCGATATACGTATTTGGAACATGTTAGTTTTTCTGCTTATATTATTTGTTGCTTGCATGTTAATTAGGTTGCATGTCATGGAGACTAGACCCATTTTTTGGTTCAATTAGACCCATGGTTTAATTGTTGGTTTGGTCATGAGTTAAACCCGTGGTCTAAACCTCAAACCATAGCTATATAAGCTAACTTATTTCTCTCTCTTTCCTCATTCTTTATTTTTTCCTCTTTCATTTCTAGGCAAGTACACATTGCACTACATGGAGAAATTTCTTAATTTTTTGATTCTTGCTCTTTTCTTGCATTTTATTAGTCTATTATATGCTCATGATGATTTTAAACACTTTTAATACTTGGAGTTTTCGGTTTTGATGGGTGAATTTGTATAGATCTACTTTTCTAACTTAGGATTTCATGGGTTCTTTGAGTTTTTGGTGGTTTTGATCTAATAAAATATGGTATTTTAGAAAATAGTTTTTGGGATGGATGGAGCACGCCATTTCGAGCATTTTGGCTTTTGGTTCACTCAATTCGGAGTTAAAATAAAGTTTTTATGACAAAAATAAATTTTCGGTTTTGGAGCTTTCGCCATAGCTGAACCTGTTGTTTGGGATGATGAAGATTTCATGCGGCCAACACCATATGCGGCAGAGGGTGTTATGCGGCATGAAAATGCTATGCGGCCTGAACCTTGTCGCATACCAGCATGCGTCCATCTCTTTTGGACGTATGACTAACTAATACACATGTGTTCGGAATGGACTCCTTGTGTTTATTCGCTGAACGAATGAGATATTCGCTAAGTCCATGTCACGTCCCAGTCCCAAAATACCGAGGGACTGGAAGCGTGATAATGGCCAGCAGCACGCACCGATGGACAAACCCAATTTAATGGATCCATCGGGGCATACTTAAGCTGTTTTACAATAGTCAGGGTTTACTAATCTCATCCACAGAATAAAGATAGCAACATCAGCAAAAGAAATAAACAACAACATCCAGTTACAAGTATTTAAAAATCGGAAAACATCCGATAATAAGTCTGTTTACACAAGTTCAATTAAACAGGAAAATAAAGAGTTTAATTAAACAGGAAATAAAGTCTATTTGCCATAAAGACTGAGCATGGCGAAGCAGTTGTTCAGGAGAAGTCCTCAGCAATCACCTCGTCTTCAGGTTCAGGTACTGCTCCGAGTAGTGCTCCAGTTTCGTACACCTCAGGGTAGATCTCGTCTGCTAAATCTGGGGACATAATCCATTCCAGGTCCTCAGGGGACATAGCAAGGTACAGAAAACACAAGCCAAAATATAATGCAGTGCAGAAATAAAGAAACAATAGGGTAAGTATTTAAACCAGCTAAGTGATAATGCAAGTGAGAGTTTTAGTCATACTCAGGCTGAGACTACTACAGGATCAGTGTCAAAGAAACCATAGCAGTATTTTCTCGAAGGGCCAGTACGGTACCAAAGCTCTGTGTCAGAGTCTAAGGCACTTCCATTAAGTTATTATATATATATATATATATATTCATCCTTTTGTATGGTAATTCTCTCCCCACCCAATGAATTCTCACGTCACAGTTCCATAATGTCTCATGTTCATGTCACGCAAGATTAAACTAATGCAATCAGCCAGGATAAAAGCTAAGCTTGTAAATTGTATAAGTCATAAACCTGTATCCTATACAGAATCACCTTGAATAGTCAGGAGGATTCTGTCTCATGATCTGTGTCAAGTGTCCTGGGTATAACGTACTTGATATGGCAAGTACTAGAATTATAAATGTCACGATATCCATCTCTAAGTGACGTTACACAACCCCGCGTACGGTGTTGGCACCCGACTTTTAATCGGAAGCTAAGTAAGTCACACGGTCCTAGGGTTGAGCAAGTACAACAGTCACAGGAAAATAAATCAAGAGAAAATGAATCATTAAACTGCATTTATGGCAAGGTACACTTGCCTGAGTTTTCAGCTCCAATTGTAGCTCTGGCTTCAGCTGGGATTTCAGGCAGTACTCTGGTTGCTGAAATAGACATCACCATCAGATCCAAAAAATATTAATCAGCTAGGAACGCCTGTCCTTGAGTCCAATTTGGAGACAAGGGCAAAAACGTCATTTTCGGGTCAAGGCGGAGTCCAGATGTGGGCCGCTTTGCACCGAAAAACGCGTCAGGGTCAAAGGTCTCAAAAATAGTCCAACTTAGTATCAACAGATCAGGAACGATGATATGAACCCAACGGAACTTCCAGAATTGGATTCCGATGAGCCGTTCTCAAAATCGCCCGTCGGGTAGAGCTTGTGGGGCCCACGACACGCGATTTTGTCAACGTTCTCAGAATCGAACCAAACTTGGCTCACAGGACCAGCGTATTGCTATGAGTTCGATGGCGCAAGTTTCGTCTCGATCCGACGTGTGTACACTAAGTTACAGCGACAAACAAAAAAGTCGGATACGGGACGTTGTTCGCGGATACGTACTGATTTCGATGTGCACGCATATCCGAATCAGCTTTTGCGAAATCCCGTACGTTCGTATCAACGATGTGCACGTATTTGTGAAGACCGCACGCGACCAAGTCGTCCCGTTTGGCGGGGCGTACTCAGTTTCGGGGTAAAACAGGGCGTTGGTTTTTCTGTTTTTGGATCGCAGTTCGCGATCACCACAGGACGCGATGCACCGAGCGGGTTACACGGGCACCGAGGGGGTTATGCAGGCTACGCGATACAATTTACGGAAATAAAATCAGAGCTACGAGCAAGAAGTTATGGGTACCTGAACAAGGTCTGAAAAACCGAGTATAAATCGTGTCCGACACGTGTCTGAGCTAGGGCTGTGTCCGGTCTTCTGTGTCGAGTCCTGTCCTGTGTCCGTGTCTGTGGCTCACCGGAGCTTCACCGGAGCTGTGCTGGACGGGAGAGGCTGGGCTCGAGGACGGCCGGCTGGGTCTGAGGTGGTCGGCTCGAGGCTGAGCGAGCTCGGCGGAGGCAGTGGCGTCTCTGGCCGGAGGCAGCGGGGTCAAGGGAGGGAGTCGAGGGGAGAGAGGGGAGGTGCTGGAGCCGTAGGGCCGGGCGAGGCTGGTGCGGTGGAGCTGGGAGGCGACGTTGGCAGCGGGAAGGGCTAGGGTTCCGGTCAGGCGCGACGGAGAGGAGAATGGGGCTCGGGTCGACGGTTTATATAGAAGAGATAGGGAGAGGGAACGACGGCCGGCGAGGGAAGGGGAAGAGGGTCCGGTGAGGGAGAGGAAGAGGAGGAGGCGCTGGTGCGGTGAACAGGCGGCGGCGGCGGCCGTTTCTGACGGCGGAGCGAAAGCTGTAAGATCGGGGAAGAGCGGTTCGGGAAGAGAAGGAGATGCGGGTCGGGTCACTGACGGGTCGGGTCGGGTGGCAGGGATCCGACCCGATCCATTATGCTAGGGCACGGGTCGGGTTTCGGGTTAATGGGTCGGGTCTGGGTTGGACCCGGATCCGACCCGATAAGAAATTGATTTATAAAATAAACCCGGTTTGGTTCAACTTGGTTTGGTTTATTTAACAAAAACCCGGTTTATTTTTGGTTTAATTATATATAATTAGTTTTAGGGCTTTAAAAAATCCATCCGGCGTCTAATAAATTTCCAAAAAATTACCCTATGTCTGTTTTTTAATTTTACACCATAAAATATTATTTTCATAATATTTTAATATTATTTATTATCAAATAAAAATCATTTAATAATGAAAACATCTGAATTTAATTTCAGAAAATTTTCAAAAAATTCCAGAAAATTCAAAAAAATCCAAATTTAAAAATGCATGAAAATCAGGGGGATTACAATCTACCTCCCTTAAGAGGATTGCGTCCTCGCAATCAAAGAATAACCGGTCAACAGAGATGACACGGTTGCAACCATTGTTCGAAGCACAACAAAATCAAGGAGAATCAATGTTTGAGAGTAACACCTAGGAAAAATTATTTTCCTAAGTATTAAAAGTTATACAATTTCCTAAATGTAGGAAATTTGGGAATTTACAGTTTTAGAAAACCAGGTTATCTTTCAAAAACATATCAGTTTAACAATTCTAGGTTATTATCAAGTTCAAAATTACTAGGTTAACACTAGGTTATCAATTATTAACAAGTTAAAGTTATCAAGTTAAGTCTGGGGTCACGAACCAGCAGGCACGAACTATAGCAATACTAGAAACGGAAAAACTATAAAAACTTACTCGTATTAGCTACTCCATGGTTCTGTACGTCTCCCACAGTCATCGCGAAAACTTGGCCACGTCCTTGAGGTGGTGCTCTCTGCTGTTGCTGGGCTTGCTGGTAAGGTGCTGCTTGAAGTGCCAAGGGTGGCCTTGGTTGCTGTCCTGCTGGTGCCAGTAGGGCTTGTTGGTTTGCCCTTGGTGCTCCTTCTCTACGCTCAGGGCAATCCCTCACTGCATGCTGTCTGGATCCGCAACCTAAGCACAGTCCGTATTTACGTCTACACTCCTTCTCAACATGGCCTATCTTGTCGCAGTAGTAACAAGTAGGAAGAGTCAGGGTTTTGGATGCAGATCCCTGTGGTGCTTGATGCAGATAAGGTTTCTTGGCAGCTTCTCCATTGTTTGCTCTGGCTGGTACTGATGTGGAAGGTCTCTTCAGGTTGGATTCTCATTTGATGACACGTTCCATACGTCGAGCTGCAGCAAGGACGTCCGTGTACGAAGTAGGTGCGACGGATCCGATCATTCTTTGTAACTCGAATCTTAGCCCATCAAAGAACTTCTCAGCCTTTTCTTCTTCTATTGGGATCAAGGTAGGGGCAAAACGACTCAGACGAATGAACTCGGCGTTGTACTCTTCCACCGTCATAGCATCCTGAATGAGGCGATTGAACTTGTCCCTCAATTCTGATCGAGCGATAGCCGGAATGTACATCTCCTGGAAGAGTTTGGAGAACTCTTCCCAAGTAACTCGGTCTGGTCCGAGCCGTCTCTCTTCAGATAGCCACCAATGATGAGCATTACCCGTCAATTGCATTCTGACGGCAGTCATCCAACGTTCCCTTGGTAGCTCAGCTGCTTCTAATTGATGTTGTATGTTGGTGAGCCACTCATGAACTTCTGTGGGCTCCTCCTTGCTAGAAAAGGTACGGGGCTTCAGTTGGCCGAAATCAGTGATAGAGCCCGTCGGTTGCCGTCTAGCTGGTAGGTTGGCCTGCTCCAGTGCATTTACTAGACTGTTCCTCAAGTAATCAGCTTCGCGATGCTGAGCCTCGTGTTGGACTTGTTGCTGGGCTTGCATCATTACGTAAAACATCTGGAACATCTGCTGTCCGTCCATTGCTTGCCCTGGTGGAAAGACAGGCATCTGTGGAGTGAACTGTGGCGGAGGTGGAATGTCATCATGCCGAAATCTAGAAGCTTGCGGATCTGCTTGGCTGCTTCGGAGAGTAGAGGGATCTCCACTCAATAGCGTCACTTCATATTCTCCGTAGGTGGCTTCAGCACCTATTGGTGTTCTTGCTGGAGTTCCGTCATTTGTTCGTGAATCCATTTCTCTGCATCAAAAATAAACTATAAGAGGCACTCAGGAATCAAGGCATGATGCAAGTCAAGAATTAGTTCGAATACGATATAGATATCAAAAATAATTCAAGCAAGTGGATGAGATCCTAAAAACTTATCCTATTCTTATTTGCAGGCCTGTTCGGTTCCTAAGTTGAAACCGAACAATTTAGTCGTTGACCTGCATGGGCCACCACAAAAACCATGTCATGCCCCAGTCCCAAAATACCGAGGGACTGGAAGCGTGATAATGGCCAGCAGCATGCACCGATGGACAAACCCAATTTAATGGATCCATCGGGGCATACTTAAGCTGTTTTACAATAGTCAGGGTTTACTAATCTCATCCACAGAATAAAGATAGCAACATCAGCAAAAAAAATAAACAACAACATCCAGTTATAAGTATTTAAAAATCGAAAAACACCCGATAATAAGTCTGTTTACACAAGTTCAATTAAACAGGAAAATAAAGAGTTTAATTAAACAGGAAATAAAGTCTATTTGCCATAAAGACTGAGCATGGCGAAGCAGTTGTTCAGGAGAAGTCCTCAGCAATCACCTCGTCTTCAGGTTCAGGTACTGCTCCGAGTAGTGCTCCAGTTCCGTACACCTCAGGGTAGATCTCGTCTGCTAAATCTAGGGACATAATCCATTCCAGGTCCTCAGGGGACATAGCAAGGTACAGAAAACACAAGCCAAAATATAATGTAGTGCAGAAATAAAGAAACAATAGGGTAAGTATTTAAACCAGCTAAGTGATAATGCAAGTGAGAGTTTTAGTCATACTCAGGCTGAGACTACTACAGGATCAGTGTCAAAGAAACCATAGCAGTATTTTCTCGAAGGGCCAGTACGGTACCAAAGCTCTGTGTCAGAGTCTAAGGCACTTCCATTAAGTTATTATATATATATATATATATATATTCATCCTTTTGTATGGTAATTCTCTCCCCACCCAATGAATTCTCACGTCATAGTTCCATAATCTCTCATGTTCATGTCACGCAAGATTAAACTAATGCAATCAGTCAGGATAAAAGCTAAGCTTGTAAATTGTATAAGTCATAAACCTGTATCCTATACAGAATCACCTTGAATAGTCAGGAGGATTCTCTCTCATGATCTGTGTCAAGTGTCCTGGGTATAACGTACTTGATATGGCAAGTACTAGAATTATAAATGTCATGATATCTATCTCTAAGTGACGTTACACAACCCCGCGTACGGTATTGGCACTCGACTTTTAATCGGAAGTTAAGTAAGTCACACGGCCCTAGGGTTGAGCAAGTACAACAGTCACAGGAAAATAAATCAAGAGAAAATGAATCATTAAACTGCATTTATGGCAAGGTACACTTGCCTGAGTTTTCAGCTCCAATTGTAGCTCTGGCTTCAGCTGGGATTTCAGGCAGTACTCCGGTTGCTCAAATAGATATCACCATCAGATCCAGAAAATATTAATCAGCTAGGAACGCCTGTCCTTGAGTCCAATTTGGAGACAAGGGCAAAAACGTCATTTTTGGGTCAAGGCGGAGTCTAGGTGTGGGCTGCTTTGCACCGAAAAACGTATCAGGGTCAAAGATCTCAAAAATAGTCCAACTTAGTGTCAACAGATCAGGAACGATGATATGAACCCAACAGAACTTCCAGAATTGGATTCCGATGAGCCGTTCTCAAAATTGCCCGTCGGGTGGAGCTTGTGGGGCCCACGACACGCAATTTTGTCAACGTTCTCAGAATCGAACCAAACTTGGCTCACAGGACCAGCGTATTGCTACGAGTCCGATGGCGCAAGTTTCGTCTTGATCTGACGTGTGTACACTAAGTTACAGCGACAAACAGAAAAGTCAGATACGGGGCGTTGTACGTGGATACGCACTGATTCCGATGTGCACGCATATCCGAATCAGCTTCTGCAAAATCTCGCACGTCCGTATCAATGACGCGCACGTATCTGTGAAGATCGCACGCGACCAAGTCGTCCCGTTTGGCGGGGCGTACTCAGTTCCGGGGTGAAACAGGGCGTTGGTTTTCCTGTTTTTGGATCGCGGTTCGCGATCACCACAGGACGCGATACACCGAGCGGGTTGCACGAACACCGAGGGGGTTATGCAGGCTACGCGATGCAATTTACGGAAACGAAATCAGAGCTACGAGCAAGAAGTTATGGGTACCTGAACAAGGTCTAAAAATTTGAGTATAAATCGTGTCCGACACGTGTCTGAGCTAGGGCTGTGTCCGGTCTTCTGTGTCGAGTCCTGTCCTGTGTCCGTGTTTGTGGCTCGCCGGAGCTTCACCGGAGCTGTGCTGGACGGGAGAGGCTGGGCTCGAGGACTGCCGGCTGGGTCTGAGGTGGTCGGCTCGAGGCTGAGCGAGCTCGGCGGAGGCAGTGGCGTCTCTGGCCGGAGGCAGCGGGGTCAGGGGAGGGAGTCGAGGGGAGAGAGGGGAGGTGCTGGAGCCGTAGGGCCGGGCGAGGCTGGTGCGGTGGAGCTGGGAGGCGACGTTGGCAGCGGGAAGGGCTAGGGTTCCGGTCAGGCGCGGCGGAGAGGAGAATGGGGCTCGGGTCGACGGTTTATATAGAAGAGATAGGGAGAGGGAACGGCGGCCGGCGAGGGAAGGGGAAGAGGGTCCGGTGAGGGAGAGGAAGAGGAGGAGGCGCTGGTGCGGTGAACAGGCGGCGGCGGAGCGGAAGCTGTAAGGTCGGGGAAGAGCGGTTGGGGAAGAGAAGGAGATGCGGGTAGGGTCACTGACGGGTCGGGTCGGGGGGCAGGGATCCGACCCGATCCATTATGCTAGGGCACGGGTCAGGTTTCGGGTTAATGGGTCGGGTCTGGGTTGGACCCGGATCCGACCCGATAAGAAATTGATTTATAAAATAAACCCGGTTTGGTTCAACTTGGTTTGGTTTATTTAACAAAAACCCGGTTTATTTTTGGTTTAATTATATATAATTAGTTTTAGGGCTTTAAAAAATCCACCCGGCGTCCAATAAATTCCCGAAAAATTATCCTATGTCTGTTTTTTAATTTTACACCATAAAATATTATTTTCATAATATTTTAATATTATTTATTATTAATTAAAAATCATTTAATAATGAAAATATCTGAATTTAATTTCAGAAAATTTTCAGAAAATTCCAGAAAATTCAGAAAAATCCAAATTTAAAAATGCATGAAAATCAGGGGGATTACAGTCCAAGAGACACCTATGCGGCAGGACAGACTATGCGGCAAGACATGTTATGTGGCCGAGTCTCTTTTGGATGCATAACTCTATTTTTTCCTTACACGAATTTCTATGATTTTGTCCTTTCCTCTGATACACTTTATGGCTTGTCATATCAGTCACTTTTCTGACACGCATTTATTACCTGTTGTTTCTGCACTTAAACTAAAGAGTAAACTTTGACTTACTCTACACGACAATGTCTCAAATGCGGTAACTGATCCTATGCGTCCTAGACCTATGCGGCAACTAATTCTATGCGGCAGCTGATCCCCATGCGGCCTTGATCCTTATGCGCGCATGCGGCCCCTTTCACACTTTTTATTGGACTGGTTTTGTTTGAATGTTCCTTTGGACTTTATAGGTTGTATGTGTGACTTTGATGAACACAAGAGTATTAGACCCATCTATGCGCCATGACCCGAATATTTGTATTCGTCCTGATAGACTTACTACGTGCTATGTGTTCCTACGTGCTAAGTGTTCCTACTCGATTATATTATATGTTTACACTACAGTGTACCTATGCGCTACGTGACATGTGATATGACTCAATCTCCAGCATGGACATAAGAGTTAGTCAATGACCAAGCGTGGCTAGGATCTGTTGATTGCTGCATCACGCTAGGGTGAACCCAAATTGAACTATCAAGTGACAAAGTGGATTCGTATCTAGCGTGGCCGTACTATGGTATGTCATATAATGGGAATACCATATGACCACGCCATGTGATTCACGTTAACAATAGTACATTGGGAGGAAATAGAATCTTGAGATCGTATCTAACTAGCCACCTCCAGTCATCTGAATTAGGGTGTGCAGGCCAATCCCTATAGATATTGTTTAAGTCCTCATTAGTTGATGGCAATATCCGACCATTATATTATACTATGTATTCTATGCGATCTTAGCATGGTAGCCTTGCGAGGGACAGGTGCGCAATACTATGTGCTATGTGGCGATTTATGGCTCGGCTAACCCTGCTAGTATCTGGTTCGATATGAGGATTCCTATATGCATAATATCTTTGGGATAACCCAGACTCCATCTAGTAAGTCGTACAAGTGATTGGACGATTATGTAATTGAGCTTGTTTATGTATTGTATCTGCTGTCAAATAGTCTAGGGACATAGTCTATCATGATGCGATGGTCTAATCCATGTCCTTGTTTGGTTGTAGGATTAGATTATTGTGTCACGATAGGCTATGAACCGAAACTACGAGACAAAACTATGTATATATATCTATTTCATAACCTGATTTTATTTCTTCGTTCGTGCTTCCTTTGTGGTACTTGCTATTTGGGGTCTAACCCCACTGGTTTTGCATGGCCAGCAGCACCCGAGGATCAAGTGTACTTCCCCATGAACCATGGCGCGCACCAGACGGATGGCTAGTGAGGGAAACGGGTGGGTCTCTTCTTCCCTGCTCGTTATTGCACACTTTACTTATTTTGGGCGTTTAGCCACCGGCACTTATTAGCCGTGAATCTGGACATTTAGTTTTCCTATATAATTGTAATTAATCAGATTGCAGCTGATCATGGTCATGTACTTTTGATACTCTGCTAGCTTTTTTATTTTATACAGCTTGTTTCCAGAATATCGTGGCAGGGCGTTTAGGACGCCTTACTTCCTTGTTATATATGTTATATGTTTACTGTTCTTTCTTGACTGATTGAGACAATAAATGTGTTGTGTGACCCTAAGTGACTTGCTTGTAGTATGCACCCCCTTGTCTAGTTACAACCGTGACCGTCGTACGACGTTCTATATCTTGTACGGGGGAGCTGGCCATGTCCGTCTTCGTATTCTAATACTAGGGCGTGACAATGTTTTAGTGGTGGCCCATGCAGGTCTGTATTTTCAGACTTGTGGGGTGTTATGATCATAAGAGTCTTAATCAAACATATGCCTTTGAAATCCTGAATTCATTCTTTTCAAAGTCTTGCTTGACTATCAAATCAATTATTTTCTTGATCCTTCCCGTCATGTCCTTGATGTTTTTTGTCCTTTTTTTGGGCTTTATCAGTTGCTGGAGCAGCATGTATGGCAGGATATGGTTCTCCTGGGCAACAACGGGAGGTAGCACCTATTTAGAGTTAAATTCGAATAGAGCCAGTAGTTGAACAAGCTGGCACGGTGGAACCGGAAGTTGGACATATTGAGCAACCAGCCCCTGAGATCCCTGTACCCCCAGTAGTACCCGCAGTACCAGCAATACTTGACACCCCGGCATTATTGGAGATCCTTCGGGGAATGATGGCTACGTAGCAGCATCAGATGGCAGTGCAACAACATCAACAGTTTTAACAACAAGAGCAGAATGTTTTATTGAGTCAGGGTTTGCAGACGACCCTGGAAAGAGGAGGAAGGACTAATTCGGGGGCATCGATTAGATTTTTTTGATTTAACCCGAGATACTTTGACGATACGAAGGACGCCATCACGGCATATGCATGGCTCCAAGACATCGAAGTCATTCTGGAAGCGGTGAAGGTTCCGAATGATGTACAAGTTGACCAGATCCGATTGCAGCTTCAGGACCTTGCATGTGACCGGTGGGCGTTAGTAGAGGTTGTCTTAAGGCATCCTATCTCCCGGGACAGTTTTAGGGCTCAATTCCAGGCCAAGTACTTTGGAGTCATAGCACAGTATGAGCTCCAACAGAGATTTATCGGTCTCAAGCAGGCCGGTAGAACAGTGAATGGATATGCAACCGAGTTTGCATGCTGAGTAGATTCTCTCCGACTATGGTGGCTACAGAGTCATATAGAGCAATGAGGTTCCAACAAGGATTTTATCTGGAGATTCTACAACTGGTAGAGGGGCACGACTACCAGACTTATGAAGAAGTACTGATAGCATCTCGGAGGCACGAGCAAACCTTGCAGAGGTTATCGACAAGGACGGGAGGCCAGAAGAGGTCTCATGCTCATAGTGGAGGAGGAGGTGGAGGAGTACCTCGGACGTAAGCACCATCACCTGGCATTCGCATCCATGATTCAGCGCTAAGGAGGGCGACAGTTTTGACAGTGACAGTACCGGCTCGGCAGCAGCCAAGGCAACAACAACAATAACAACAACAACAACAATGCCAGGAAGCACCGACGGGATATACTTATTGTGGAAAAGGAGGCCACACTAGAGATATATGTAGGGCAGCCAATGGGTTGTGTATTAGTTGTGGCACTCCAGATCAACGAATTGTCAATTGTCTAATGATGCAGAGGCCAGGAGGGCTAGTTCAGCAATTCCCAGCGCTGCCAGCACCAGGAGCAGTGCAACAAAGAGGGCCAGCGACATCAGTGCGGCCATTAGATCACTTGTCATCCACTATACCGTATCTCGTCTCCCTCAATTCCAAGGCAACACCTTGCCTCGCCGTCGAGCTCTTCCCATCCTTCCAGTTTTAATTGCGGCTTCTCGACGAGTTCCTCGGGCCCCTCTCCTCCACTTCCTTGGCTCCCCTATCTGCTCGTCACCTCCCCGGCTTCCCAAAAGACCTTAAAATATTATTGAAACATCATTCTTTGCATATACTTGCACCATCATCAAATAAACTAATGGAAGCAATGAATATGTATACACAAATGCCAAGCTGTATAATGGACCAGGTGGCCCGGAACCCGGTCCGGTCAATGCCGATCTGGGTCGGCCCAGGTCCGATCAAAGGGCCGACCTGGCTCGGCCCGCAGGAGACCTGGGTTCGGGCTAGGTTACCATTTTGCGGCCCGTAGGCCCGACCCAGCCCGATACAAAATCTAATTTGAACCGGGTTCACCCTTCCAACCCGATCGACCCGGCCCAGTCCAGTTAGGGACCCGATCTAAAAAATTATATATATATATATATATATATATATATATATATATATATATATATATATATATATAAGTGATCTAGAACCACCCGTGTGTTTTCATATTATGGAACCACCATATTTTACATTACTCGAATTTGAATTGGATGAGTGAGATTAAAAGGTGGTGGAACCTACACCTTTTAATCTTACACATTCAATTCAAATCCAAGTGAGTGATGTAACATAGGGTGGTTCTATAATATGAAACCACCCGAATGATTTGGAGCATATATATATATATATATATATATATATATATATATATATATATATATATATATATATATATATATATGTGTGTGTGTGTGTGTGTGTGTGTGTGTGTGTGTGTGTGTTATTTGTTATATATGTTATTGAACTTTAGAGAGAACGTGAAGTAGTTGACAGAAACTTACGTAAAATTATCATGTCATTATCATTTTTATTATATCAAAATTAATTGATAGCCATTCAAATCATAAGTTAATATAGAGTTCATATGGAATTATCATGTCATTGTAATATTTAGTATGTGAAAATTAATTGATAGCCATTCAAATCATAAGTTCATATGAAGTTAATATGAAATTATCATGTCATTGATCATTTTTAGTATATAAAAATTAATTGATAGTCATTCAAAAAATCAAAGCAGAAATGGTAGTAATTTAAATTATATGACAATTAAATCCGTTTATAATATATGATAATTGAATCTGTTTAATATTCAAATCCGTTTAATATGACAATTAAACTTTGGATAATTAAATTTGTTTAATATTCAAATTATGTCATTGGTCATTTCTAATATATGATAATTAAATCCATTTATAAAAACTAATTGATAGCAATTCAAATTATTAACATATATGGTAGTTATTCAAAAAAACGGTCATATTTGTTTGGTTTTAAAATATTTTAATCATAGCTAAATAAAATCTTTACTTTTATTTTTTTCAGTTTATAGATAAAAATGTTATATCCAAATTTTAAATTTAATTTAATTTAAAAATGAATTTATTTTCTTTCCTCTATTTTTTTTTTAAAATCAAACCGGGTCAACCCGGCCAGACCCTGAACCGGTCCAGACCCAGCCCGGTCAGCCCCGGCTCAATTCCAACCGGACGTCTCTCTCCCCGGGCTAAGCCTGACCTAGTCCTGGACCGGTCAAATTTGGTCAACACCAAACCCGAACCGACCATGCCTGGCCCGATACACACCTTGAGACAAATGTAGAAGCTCACATCTAAAGATATTACTCTATAAAATGAAAGATGTAAGATGTATGTTGTAACTCCCTCTTTCTAGATTTTTTAAAATATTTTTTAAAAATTTCTAGTTCAAGATATATATTTCTAAAATCAATATCATTGTTAATAATAAAAAGTTTCTATTAAATTTTTAAAAACATTTTATAGCTTAAAATTATTTAAAACAATTTTTTTAGTAATTAGTTATAAAGATAGAATGGCTTGTGTAAATAATAACAATAATTTAGAGAAGCATCTAGAATGAGAATCTAGAATATTCCCCCAACTACTTTTTAACTACCTCCCTAACCAACTAGATCTTGAAGACTCCATAGAACCCTATAAATAGGGGTGAGTTTCCCATTTACTTCCATTCATTTTTCTGATTTTCCTCCAGCCATGTATTAGCCCACAGTCTCCCAAAACCAACCCAACCCTTCTTGGCCCACAGTTTCCGGTCCATTTCCTTCTCTTTTTAAATAGAGAAA
Organism: Iris macrosiphon; assembly: GCA_036927795.1. NCBI lineage: Eukaryota > Viridiplantae > Streptophyta > Magnoliopsida > Asparagales > Iridaceae > Iris > Iris macrosiphon. Next base: position 127,901,491 of record JAYESA010000003.1, read on the forward strand.
GAAATTCTATTTCCCCTCATTTGAATCCTTACTCATCAACCGAGCAAGAAACGGTTACGTGACTGTGACCGACTTCACCATTCCCTCTTCTTCCTCGCAGAGGAAGCTAAGCTCGAGAACTCAGAGCAATGGTGGTGGCAATCGTCCCTCCACGAGCGACGTGACTTCCTCCCGACGTTCTTCTCAGGTAGGCGACTCCGACCATGGTGATTAAGAGCAGCGACTTCACTCGAACGGCCTTGGCAGAGGCGGTGATGACGAAGACTCTCCAGCGAGCACGATAGCAATCTCCTCTCCAGCGAACTATTCTCAACCATGGCTTCGGCGAGCGGCGCACCTATCGTCTCTTAGCGGATGACACAGTGGTTCACGATGACGATCGACGACAACTGTTCTTCTCCGGTGATCGAGCAACAACGAGTCTAGGCGAGGCTCCAGCATACTCCGTCGAGCTCTGATGCGTCACGATAGGAGCAGTATTGCTCGAAATTCGTATACAAATCAGATACGGTTGGTCTCTCCTCCATCAACAGTGTAATGCCCTGCTTCTAACGGTTTATTATGGAACACTTGTTACTTTGACTCGGTTGAGAATCGAGTCTTGGAGAAACCTTACCGCCAAATCAACACGGACGAAATACAATGAACCCATCAAACTGATGTAACGACTTCTATTGAAATGAGTCAAAGAGTTTTTGTTGGTTATTTTGCTGCTTGATTTTGTGTTGCTTTGTGTTTTGCCTTGCTTTCGATGACTTGGTTTTTCATGATTCGCTTTTCTCGCTTACACATTCTTTTCGAATCATAAGAGAAATAGATCGAAGGATGCTAAGCAAGTGTTATTGCAATTTCAGGATGCACAACCAAGGAGTGATCGCTGCGTAAGGCTTATCCATCCTCTCATTGATTCAATCGGTGATTGGCTTTGTCCCTTCGATGAATCCTTAGTCTGCACGCCTATTAATAAAATAATCTCTAGTCCACTCAAAATGCCTGTCCCTATGCTCAATTTGACATCCCAGTAACAAAATAATTTAATGAACATGATTCACATGTTAACTTAGAATTACTACTGCTTATTGCATGGTAAGGAATTATGATATTTGAATCATAGAATAATTATTGCAAACTGTTCGAGATATTTATACACGTTACTTAACTTATGCTGCGTATTGAGCTTATTGAAAACCTTTTATGGTTTGAATTGATCGATATTGAACTTATTGAAGAGCCACGACTCTATTGAAAAGAAGATAGTTCACAAAGAAGCTTTTTGTTCAATTATTGCAATAGAACTGATTAATTGATAGAACACATTCATTGCATCGGTCTTTGGACAACTTGTGCACAAGGTCAGTCTCTCGAGCGGTTCCTAGGGCACTGGGGATCGTTCGTCCTGGGAGAGATAATCGAAATACCCTGAGGCTTGTAGTCCTTGCGATTAGGGGGGTTGTCATGTCTAATAGTTAGCCTTGGTTTGTAGTCCCAGCTGTTATTCATGGGTTTTCCCGTGGACCATCATGTAGTTAGGGCGCATGCTAGGTTTACCTTCTTGCATACCTAATACTTAATTCCAAGATTGATTCATAAGTTTATTCATATATGCGAATTATGGCTAACTTGTGTGTCTGCTGCAGGGATAACTGTTCGGCCGTGGTTAAGAATTATCATATGCATGGTTCAAGTTATCGTTTATGTTTCTTTGCATGAATTGTTAAAAAGAAACTAAAAAACTAGAAAGATCACCTAATAATGCTAGCTTCACATGTTTACTTAGTGTGGATTTCTAGGAGAGTTTGGCCTCGGTCACTTACCAGTACATGATATAGTACTGACCCACGTTTGTTGGAAAAATCTCCAGGTTCTGGTATCAAGAGTTTGACAAGCATTTTGAAGCTTTGGGAGCGTATCCCTTCAAGCAAAACTGTGCTCGTGCTGCTTTCCAAAGATTTACTGTCCAGTGTGCAAACTCTTCATCTGCTAGGTATTTTATTTTGGTCCTACTAAAAGGATATGATGTGTGGACATTATGGCTAGTTTTGGGTTTGTAAAAAGAGTTGTAAGCCATCTATGGCATATTTTGTAACTCAGCCAAGCAAGTACTTTGTAATCCAATCTTCAAGTATTCAATAAAGAAAGTATTTTGTGTTCCTATCAAATGTGTTCAACTTTGATTCTCTGTATTTAAATTATGTGCCTATATATATGTATATTTTTTGTGTAACTTGTGTCTCGTGTAGGTACTATGCCTGGTGCAAGCGCAACTTAGGCTTGCACGACATCGCACCAGAGCGAGGACGATAGGTTCCGTAAGGACAAAGCGAGGACGATCGGCCCTTACGAGACCGGGGCGTAACAGGTGGTATCAGAGCACGACTTTATGTCCTTGGCCTCTTCAAATATCGTTTTCAAAAATGATATAATTTTTCAAGCGACTTCAAAAGTCCCGAATTTCGAAAATGGTTGCGAATCTATATAAGTAAATCGAAGGTGTTAATGTCCCGATCTTAAAAAGTATAAAAATCCAACATCCCATGCAATAAGTCCATAATACGTTATGAGACTATTGCAAGCTACTCTCTTTTGCAGCAAGATGACTAAAACAGGTAACCAAGGGACATCGCACGCAGCGAGCTTGAGCGATGACCAAATCGATAGACTGATTGCTATGTTCGAAAATCAAAATGATCGACATGAGGCCCAAAAGGAAAGGTTCGAAGCTCAACAACAACGGGCTGATGCTAAAGCCTTGGTACAACAATAACAACTTGACTCTCTGACTCAAATAGTAACAACACTGGTGGCCAATAGTGGTGCATCAAGAGCCGCCGTGACACCTGTGGCAGCCATACCCGTACCCGCATCTCGAGAAGCTGGCCTAGCAGAAGCAGATGAACCTTCGCAAGCGGCCATGAAGTCTACCTTTAAAGGCGCCGAGTTCCTGAAGTTGAACCCTCCAGAGTTCGAAGGCAGGGCCGCGCCAGATAAGGTGATGGACTGGGTCGCAAAGTTGGAAGGCTTGTTTGAGTTTACTGGGATACTTGCGAATAAGAGGATGGCGTGTGCAGCCATGAAGCTGCAGTTATGTGCACACGATTGGTGGCAGATCAAGAAGCTAGATCTTGCCACAAGGTATAAAGACGGCAAAATCACTTGGGGGATGTTTAAGAATGCATTCTTGGAACAGTACCTCCCTCCATCCGTCAGACAAAAAAATGAAGACGGATTTATCGAACTAAAATAAGGGAGCATGTTCGTCGAAGACTATGAGTCTGAATTCTCCAAGCTTGCTAAGTTCGCTAACACATTGATTCCTAATGAGAGGGCCCATACGTACCGATTCATTAGAGGCTTGAATGATGAACTTAGAAAGGATGTGATGAACCGAGAGTATACTTCATACATTAAGGCCTTTGAGGCAGCGGTACAAAATGAGCAGTTCACACCATGAAGTATTCCAGAAAAGGCATTAGCTGCTCAAAATCCTCCTACAAAAAGATATCACGGTGGAGGAAAGAAGATAGAGGGCAAACAACGTCCTAGACTTGAGTGCAACTATTATGGCAGACCAGGGCACGTAGTAGAAACTTGTCATATTGCTAGAGGTGAATACTTCAACTGCGGCCAAAATAGCCATCTTATGAGAAACTATCCGACCAAGAGTCCCGCGCCACATGACCACAACGAGAATGCCGAACGTGGCCAGGATCAGAATCCCGTGACAGCCCCAGCTCAAGCTAATGGACAAACTGATCAAACAAGAAGGCCTAGAGTTTATCAGTTGAATATTGAGCGTGATGGGAGCGGACACGATGTTGGTGAGCCTGATTTCTTTGACCTCTTGATGTCTTGATCCTCGACTCCTTGATCTCTTAAGTTTAGAGGACGCAACTTTTTCTCAGTGGGGTATTATGTAATGCCCTGCTTCTAGCGGTTTACTTATGGAACACTTGATACTTTGACTCGGTTGATAATCGAGTCTCGGGGAAACCTTATCGCCAAATCAACACGGACGAAATATAATAAACCCTTCAAACTGATGGAACGACTTCTATTGAAATGGGTCAAAGAGTTTTCATTGGTTGTTTTGCTGCTTGATTTTGTGTTGCTTTGTGTTTTGCCTTGCTTTCGATGACTTAGTTTTTCATAATTCGCTTTTCTCGCTTGCGCATTCTTTTTGAATCGTAAGAGAAAGAGATCGAATGATGCTAACCAAGTGTTATTGCAATTTCAGGACGCATAACCAAGGAGTGATTGTTGCGTAAGACTTTATCATCCTCTCGTTGATTCAATCGGTGAGTGGCCTTGGCCCTTCGATGAATCCTTAGTTTGCACGCCTATTAATAAAATAATCTCTAGTCCACTCAAAATGCCTGTCCCTATGCTCAATTTGACACCCCAGTAACAAGATAAGTTAATGAACATGATTCACATGTTAACTTAGAATTGCTACTGCTTATTGCATGATAAGGAATTGTGATATTTGAATCATAGAATAATTACTGCAAACCGTTCGAGATATTGATGCACGCTACTTATCTTATGCTGCGCATTAAACTTATTGAAAACCTTTTATGGTTTGAATTGATCGATATTGAACTTATTGAAGAGCCACAGCTCTATCGAAAAGAAGATAGTCCACAAAGAAGCTTTTTGTTCAACTGTTGCAATAGAACTGATTAATTGATAGAACACATCATTGCATCGGTATTTGGATAACTTGTGCACAAGGTCAGTCTTTCGAGCGGTTTCTGGGGTACTGGGGATCGTTCGGCCTGGGAGAGATAATCGAAACACCATGAGGCTTATAGTCCTCGCGATTAGGGGGCTTATCATGTCTAATAGTTAGCCTGGGTTTATAATACCAGCTGCTATTCATGGGTTTTTTCGTGGACCATCATGTAGTTAGGGCGCATGCTAGGTTTACCTTCTTGCATACCTAATACTTGTTGCCTAGATTGATTTATAAGTTTATTCATATATGCAAATTATGGTTAACTTGTGTGTCTGCTGCAGGGATAACCGTTCGAACGTGGATAAGAATTATCATATGCATGGTTCAATTTATCGTTTATGTTTCTTTGCATGAATTGTTAAAAAAAAACTAGACAACTAGAAAGATCACCTAATAATGCTAGCTTCACATGTTTACTTAGTATGGATTTCTAGGTGAGTTTGGCCTCGGTCGCTCACCGGTACATGATGTAGTACTGACCCACGTTTGTAGAAAAAATCTTCAGGTTCTGGTATCGAGAGTTTGACAAGCATTTTGAAGCTTTAGGAGTGCATCCCTTCAAGCGAAACCGTTCTCGTGCTGCTTCCCAAGGCTTTACTCTCTAGTGTGCAAACTCTTCATCTGCTAGGTTTTTATTTCGGTCCTACTAAAATGATATGATGTGTGGGCATTGTGGCTAGTTTTGGGTTTGTAAAATGAGTTGTAAGCCATATATGGCATATTTTGTAACTCATCCAAGCAAGTACTTTATAATCCAATCTTTAAGTATTCAATAAAGAAAATATTTTGTGTTCCTATCAAATATGTTCAACTTTGGTTCTCTGCATTTAAATTCTGGACCTATATATGTATATTTTTGTCTAACTTGTGTCTTATGCGGGTACTATGCCTGGTGCAAGCGCAACTTAGGCTTGCACGGCATCGCGCCCGAGCGAGGACGATCAGCCCTTACGGGATCGGGACATGACAAACAGCGGCAGCTAAGCATTGTCTCCATCCTTGGCGTCAATAGGTCATCGACTTTTTCTCAGGTAGTACTCTACTGTGCGTCGTGGAGTGATGGGTGAGTTCTCTGAATTATTGATCTATTCTCGTTCATATGGATTTCTATCCATTAAATAAATTATTTTGGCTCTGCTTGGATCTTGATCCCGACCTCATTTCCTTATGTATTCTTCTGTTTTCTATTCCATTTTGATTATTTAACCTTTTGCTCATAAACTGTTTGACAGAATGTTTCAGAGGAGATCACTAAAGTTGTAAACCCCCTGAATTTTCAAAATATTAAATCTTGGATTTTTCCCAATTTTCTGGAATTTTCTGTAAATTTTCTGTAATTAAAATCAAGGTTTTCAATTAATAAATGATTTTAAATTAGCAATAAATAATAGTAAAATGTCATGAAAATAATATTTTTGGGTGTAAAATGAAAAATTGGACTTAGGGTAATTTTTCTGGATTTTTCTGGGCATCAGAACTATTTTTAAATGCCTAAAAACAATTTTACTAATTAATTAATTAAATTAATTATTTATTTTTATTATTATTATTATTATTATTATTATTATTATTTATTATTTTATTTTTTTCTTTTTTCGGCCCAGGCCCGTTGGGCCGCAGCCCGGCCCGCTAGCCCAGCCCAGCCCCTTATCGGGTCGGGTCGGGTTCAGCCGAACCCGACCCGCCGCAGCCCGACCCGCCCGCGTGAACAGTACCCCCACGACCCCGACTTCTCCGGCGAGCCCCGCGTCCAGCGCCGGCCGCCGCGCGCAGCGCCGCGCTTTCCGCGGCCACGTCGCCCCGCTCCGCCGCTCCCCTCGGCCCCCCGCAACCGCCCGCACACCCTATAAAACCCTCCCCTCTCTCTTCCTCCTCCGCCTCACACCCTACTCCGACCACCGCTCACCGCCACCGCCGTCAACCCTCGCCGCCGTGCGCAACCACCCGCCTCCCCGACCTCGCCGCCACGCTCCGCCCGAGCGCCGCCCGCCGTCTCCTTCCCGCCAGCAGCAGCAGCAGCAAACAGCAGCCGCAGCCGCCGCTGCCGGCCGCCTAGCGCCGCCGCCGCCCCGTGGTCGGCGCGCCTCGCTCCGGCGAACAACCCCCCGCCCTCGCCGACGTCCCTCCGGCCGCCCTCCGCCGTGTGCCGCCGTTTCCCGACCGAACCCTAACCCTAACACTGTGCTGTGTCGGACACGGGACACAGTGTCCGACACGACTCGGACTCGATTTTGACCCTGTTTTCGGGTCCCCTTCAGGTGCGTGTAACTTTCGCCTCGTAGCTCCTTTTTCAATTCTGCAAATTGCGTTGTGAAGCCTGTATGACCCTCTCGGTGTCCGGACAAACTGTTCGGGACATCGCGTCCTGTGGTGATCGCGCACCGCGATCCAAAAACAGGAAAATCAGACCCTGTTTCGCCCCGCTCGACGGGCGATTTTTGTGTTCGGCTCATCGGAATCCAAATCTGGAAGTTCCGTTGGGTTCGTATCAGCATTCCTGACCCGTTGACACTAAGTTTGTTGTATTTAGAGACCTTTGACCCGGACACGTCTTTCGGTGCAAAGCGGGCCCAACGGCGGACCCCGTTTTGACCCGAAACTGCCGTTTTTGCCCTTGGCTCCAAATTGGACCCAAGGACAGGCGTTTCTAGCTATTTGACATCTTCTGAGCATGATGGTAATGTCTATTTCAGCTTTTGGACTCATCTGTGGAAATTTCTCCCAAGAACCTAATTAATCAGATCCAAACAACAGGCAAGTACCTGCACTTCAAGTTTAAATCTTTATATTGTGATAATTATTCCCTGCTTCACTAGTACCCTTGCTGATTACACGTAGTGTTAGAATACTGTATTTCATGTCTTGAATATTGGAATTCATGTCTTGTTTTTCGTGTCGGGTGGGAGAATACTGAAAGGCATGTAGTTTACCCTTCCCCATGCATTGTTTAATAGCTGTTGGTACACGACTGTCCATCAGCCAGATCTCGATTGTATTGTTTAATAGCCGTCTATGACGGCCAGATTAGCCTTATAAACCCCTACATGCCAACTATGTATTCTAAAACAAACACAAGTTCACACAGATAGTTCTAGTCTTGTTATAGTTCTTACTGACTATTGTAGTTTCATTTCCTGTTTCACTTTAGTTCCTGCTTTCTCATATTCCTGTTTATAGTTGTGACTCTGAGATATTGACATTCTTTATGCAATTTTCCCAAAATGATACTCAGTTTAATTGTCATAAATAATTAGTTTAATCTTGTTGTGCACTGTGTACTTTGCTCCTTTCCTGACTGGATATGTTGTTTAGGCGATGATGAGAACCTTGCTCCTACCTATTATGGACCCTATGAGCCAGCAGGTGATACAGTTGCAGAGCCGGTTCCCACCCAGGAGACTACTCCTGCAGAGTAGTTAGCATTAGCTACCTTTATTCCTATTTCTTATCTCATAAATCGGGTTTGTCCCCGATATAAATCTCTGGTTCTGTAATAAACTCTGGATCTGATTTTCATATTCTGGTTATAAAATCTTAGCATTCCTTTCCTGCTATTTTCTTGCCTATTTTTGTTGTGAATGAGCTAGATTTATTGCTTGTGGTCATGCCCTAGACAGCGTACTACCGCCGATTCTGCGGCGTAGGCTGGACGTGCCCACGCACTCGTGCCCGAATATCCGGGTGCGGGTCGTGACACGTTTTTATGGTGGCCCATGCAGGTCCACGACTAAATTGTTCGGTTTCAACTTAGGGACCGAACAGGCCTGCAACAAGATTGAGGATTTTAGGATAAAGCTCATTCACAGTATAGGGTCATTATTTCAATTCTTGATATCATTTCTGCTCAATTATCCTATCGCCTTTGATTTCCAAGTATCCTATTCTGATCTTCCTATCCCTTAATCTTTCAGAATGGTCCAGACCAGGAACACAGTAGGAGGCACATCAGAACCAGTTGAGCAGAATGTGCCCGAGACTCTTGCACTCCCGCCGCCTCCATCTGTCCCGGCAGTTACCTTAGATGGGGCACAGCTAATAGGAGTATTCCAGGGATTAGTGGAATCCCAGAAAGAACAGACTGCACTTCTGCGGACCAGCCTCTCAGAAGCTATTAAGTCCCAGGAGTCGCCACTCAAGAGGCCAGGAAGTGCCAAAGACTTCAAGAACCTTAGGCCTCTGGAATTCTACGGAACTGAGGGCATTCTCTACGCGGATGAGTGGATAGAGAATGTCGAGAGACTCCTGAAGACTGCTCGGGTTCCCGATGATCTCAAAGTGGAGTCTGCAAGCCTGCAACTGTTCGACATTGCTCGAACCTGGTTCAGAGATGAACCCCAACTATCTGCTTCCGACGTCACCTGGGAGGACTTCAAGAGGCTGTTCAAGGAGAAATTCTACCCCGAAGTGGCTTGGGAAGCTCTCGAAAGCCAATTCGAGAGACTGAAACAAGGTAACATGACTGTTGATGAATATACTGCTGAATTTAGCAGGTTAAGCCACTTTGCGGAGTGCATGGTTCGTACCCCGGAGGACCGAGCCCGTAGATTCAAGAAGGGGCTGTCTCCGGATATTCGCCTTGCTGTCACCACCAGCCGAGCTCGCACCTATGAGGAAATTTTGAACGTGGCACAAGGCGTTGAGAGAGACCTGGGGCATAAGCTAAAGCGAGAAAGAGATACCGGAAATGCGGGACCCAACAAACGCCTTTTTCAACAACAACAACAGCAGAGGTCCCCGCAGCAAGCCCAGCGTCCTCTCCCTCGAGCTCCAGCACCCCAACACCAGGCTCAAGGACAGGACCAACAGGCTGCTACTTGTAACTTTTGCCGAAGACCGGGCCACACTTGGCAAGTTTGTAGGAAGAGACTAGGTGCCTGCCTATATTGTGGCTCAACAGAACATCAAGTGAGGGACTGTCCCGCTACTCCAAGACGCGGACAAGCTTACGTGATGACCGTAGAGAACGCGCAAACTCTGGAAGCAGCTAATGCGCGTAAGTGATTCATAGATACCTTTCCTAGTATTGTTTAGCTCATGCCTATTGGTTCGTGACCTTAGCCCCAACTTAGTAATTTTGAACTTGCTAAATACCTGGTATGCTTTTAAATTTGATAACTATAGAAGATTTTTAGAGGTTGCTATTATGCTTAATATGTGTTGTTTTGTGGATTTAAATAATTTGTACCTCCTTTCATCATTATCTAGCGCACTTAAATTTTGCTGAACTTGACATATGCTGCTATTTTATAGCTTAGTTTTGCAAGCTTACCCTTTATCGGGCTTGTTCAGGACACATGTATTATTGAGGCCTGATCAACCCCACTAATACAAGTGTCTACTCAGAATCAGTGTACTACGGTCTGATCAACCTTAGTGCATTTTGATTCGCACTTCGCACGACTACCTTACGTGGATTGAGAGATATAGTGACTAGTATACTTGCCCCTAAGACATGCCCGAGCATATCGTATCAGTTACATAACCGTACTAATACGAGCGTGTGAATAAATGATTACCAGAATAGAATCTCAATCCATAACCGCCTGACAATCCCCATTAGAATTCTTTAAACGCCTTGATCCCTATACCTCTGTTCTACCACCTCGCCCTTAAACTCTTTATTATTGATCCTCGTCTTCCCTCACTTCGGAAAGACAGAATCCTGTGTTTGATATAGGTTTGATTTGTAATGCTAGATGATAACCCTTTATGACTAGGCAATACCCTAGGTGATATGTTTTGTGTTGCAGACTTAAAGATTCAATACCATGATTTATTAAGTTGGGACCTAGCTCTACTAGTTGTACAGCCTTAGAGGATATACGGGTAAATTTTATAAGTTGGGTAGCGACCGCAATGTTCCCCTGAGAGAAAACCGTTGGACTGTAACCAAGTGAGTTTTGGACAGAGAGAACCCTGCCATAATTTAAATTTCGAGGACGAAATTTTTGTAAGTTGGGTAGGTTGTAAACCCCCTGAATTTTCAAAATATTAAATCTTGGATTTTTCCCAATTTTCTGGAATTTTCTGTAATTAAAATCAAGGTTTTCAATTAATAAATGATTTTAAATTAGCAATAAATAATAGTAAAATGTCATGAAAATAATATTTTTGGGTGTAAAATGAAAAATTGGACTTAGGGTAATTTTTCTGGATTTTTCTGGGCATCAGAACTATTTTTAAATGCCTAAAAACAATTTTACTAATTAATTAATTAAATTAATTATTTATTATTATTATTATTATTATTATTATTATTATTATTATTTATTATTTTATTTTTTTCTTTTTTCGGCCCAGGCCCGTTGGGCCGCAGCCCGGCCCGCTAGCCCAGCCCAGCCCCTTATCGGGTCGGGTCGGGTTCAGCCGAACCCGACCCGCCGCAGCCCGACCCGCCCGCGTGAACAGTACCCCCACGACCCCGACTTCTCCGGCGAGCCCCGCGTCCAGCGCCGGCCGCCGCGCGCAGCGCCGCGCTTTCCGCGGCCACGTCGCCCCGCTCCGCCGCTCCCCTCGGCCCCCCGCAACCGCCCGCACACCCTATAAAACCCTCCCCTCTCTCTTCCTCCTCCGCCTCACACCCTACTCCGACCACCGCTCACCGCCACCGCCGTCAACCCTCGCCGCCGTGCGCAACCACCCGCCTCCCCGACCTCGCCGCCACGCTCCGCCCGAGCGCCGCCCGCCGTCTCCTTCCCGCCAGCAGCAGCAGCAGCAAACAGCAGCCGCAGCCGCCGCTGCCGGCCGCCTAGCGCCGCCGCCGCCCCGTGGTCGGCGCGCCTCGCTCCGGCGAACAACCCCCCGCCCTCGCCGACGTCCCTCCGGCCGCCCTCCGCCGTGTGCCGCCGTTTCCCGACCGAACCCTAACCCTAACACTGTGCTGTGTCGGACACGGGACACAGTGTCCGACACGACTCGGACTCGATTTTGACCCTGTTTTCGGGTCCCCTTCAGGTGCGTGTAACTTTCGCCTCGTAGCTCCTTTTTCAATTCTGCAAATTGCGTTGTGAAGCCTGTATGACCCTCTCGGTGTCCGGACAAACTGTTCGGGACATCGCGTCCTGTGGTGATCGCGCACCGCGATCCAAAAACAGGAAAATCAGACCCTGTTTCGCCCCGCTCGACGGGCGATTTTTGTGTTCGGCTCATCGGAATCCAAATCTGGAAGTTCCGTTGGGTTCGTATCAGCATTCCTGACCCGTTGACACTAAGTTTGTTGTATTTAGAGACCTTTGACCCGGACACGTCTTTCGGTGCAAAGCGGGCCCAACGGCGGACCCCGTTTTGACCCGAAACTGCCGTTTTTGCCCTTGGCTCCAAATTGGACCCAAGGACAGGCGTTTCTAGCTATTTGACATCTTCTGAGCATGATGGTAATGTCTATTTCAGCTTTTGGACTCATCTGTGGAAATTTCTCCCAAGAACCTAATTAATCAGATCCAAACAACAGGCAAGTACCTGCACTTCAAGTTTAAATCTTTATATTGTGATAATTATTCCCTGCTTCACTAGTACCCTTGCTGATTACACGTAGTGTTAGAATACTGTATTTCATGTCTTGAATATTGGAATTCATGTCTTGTTTTTCGTGTCGGGTGGGAGAATACTGAAAGGCATGTAGTTTACCCTTCCCCATGCATTGTTTAATAGCTGTTGGTACACGACTGTCCATCAGCCAGATCTCGATTGTATTGTTTAATAGCCGTCTATGACGGCCAGATTAGCCTTATAAACCCCTACATGCCAACTATGTATTCTAAAACAAACACAAGTTCACACAGATAGTTCTAGTCTTGTTATAGTTCTTACTGACTATTGTAGTTTCATTTCCTGTTTCACTTTAGTTCCTGCTTTCTCATATTCCTGTTTATAGTTGTGACTCTGAGATATTGACATTCTTTATGCAATTTTCCCAAAATGATACTCAGTTTAATTGTCATAAATAATTAGTTTAATCTTGTTGTGCACTGTGTACTTTGCTCCTTTCCTGACTGGATATGTTGTTTAGGCGATGATGAGAACCTTGCTCCTACCTATTATGGACCCTATGAGCCAGCAGGTGATACAGTTGCAGAGCCGGTTCCCACCCAGGAGACTACTCCTGCAGAGTAGTTAGCATTAGCTACCTTTATTCCTATTTCTTATCTCATAAATCGGGTTTGTCCCCGATATAAATCTCTGGTTCTGTAATAAACTCTGGATCTGATTTTCATATTCTGGTTATAAAATCTTAGCATTCCTTTCCTGCTATTTTCTTGCCTATTTTTGTTGTGAATGAGCTAGATTTATTGCTTGTGGTCATGCCCTAGACAGCGTACTACCGCCGATTCTGCGGCGTAGGCTGGACGTGCCCACGCACTCGTGCCCGAATATCCGGGTGCGGGTCGTGACAAAAGTAATAAACCGATTTAGTAGCTTCTGACGGACGAGTAGTGCCCCTGTGTCAACTTTGGATACACACAGAGGTAGGATTTGACCCTTTCTTTGATTTCTAACCTTCAATTCAATTCTTTAAACCGACGAGGCTTCCTCAGTCCCTAAAACTTGGTTTATAGACACAATATGTAAATGGTGTTTCTTGTGTCCACACGTTCTACTTGGATACACCAGTGTGGTGTCAAGTTCATGACATTGTATTCGATATCCTTCTTTTTTTGTTTTCTTGATCGAACAGTTTACAAATTCTATTTAAGTTAACTTTAAGTGGAAATTTTAGTTTAAATTAGATATGGAAAGTTAATCTTAATAGTTGATTCTCCTAGGGAGTTAAGAGCAGAGCCTATGGCTCAAAAGCTATAATAAGTTGAGTATTGGAGTCTCAAGTCTTGGTCAGGTTTCTATTCTATTGGGATTGAGCCTAAGTGTAAGAATAATTTAGTTTATAGAAATAAGAATTGGTTAGTAAAGCAAACGTGGTTAATATAGTCAAAGTTGGTTAATGAAGAATTTGTTAGTTAATTAATTAGTTAGCAATAAGAATTTGTTAGTAAATCAAGAATTAGGAGGCTAGTCAAAAATCAAGAAACTGTTAAGTTAGTTAGAATTAATTAAGAAATTAGCTAGAAGATTCTAGAAGGAATTTTAGTTAGAATTTCCTAAATCAGAAGCTGATGATTTAATATTATTTTATCTAGGTGGACTAGAGAAATTTCTGCTTTGGACCGGAGGCAAGTACTCTATACGATGCTTTCTTCTGTTTTCGTATTTCGTGATATTTCCATTGTATTGCTTTTCCATTGTCAGTTTATCTTTAAATTCATGTAACTCATTATTTGTTATTTATTGCAAGTTCCTATACATTATGCATCTTGCTAATATATATATATATATATATATATATATATATATATATATATATATATATATAATATTGCATGCTTTGTGACACAGTAGGACACACGGTGATTATGTGTCGTGCTCATTGTATTTTGTGTCATTTTTATTGTATCTCGTGTCGTATTATTGTACCTTGTGTCATGTTCGTTGTATCTTGTATCGTGATTGTTATTGGTGTCGGGAGGGAAATACCAGAGTTGTGTGTGGATGACCCCATTCTCAAACCGTGAAGAGTATCGGTCGCACGTCACGTGCGAGGCGCCATATTACTTCTAGTTATCCACCATGGCAAAGGTATTCAAATCACATGTTAGATGTTTACTTGTGCATATTGATTGTACTTGCACTTCATTATTTCATGTTCCGTTATTTCATATTTTTTTCTAGTATTGTGTAGCTGTACTTTGCTCCGTCCTGACTGGACAATTGATACAGATATCATGGAGGTGACACTTGAGGCAGTCGAGCTACATGGAGGATTAGCGTAGAGATTTTGATTCATTGATGTATTATTTAGTTGAATTGGATGACTGTATATTATTTTATGATTTATCGGATTTGTCTCCGGACGAGATGAGATGTATTATGTATACAAAAGATACTAGTGGACTGTGTGGTGATCGTGTGCGTGTTTGGATTGTTTATCATTATTAGAGCTGTGACTTGTGATTGATTTACGTGACTTGGAGATTCATGAGGTATAGACAGGTGACTACCGCTGTCAACGACAGTGTAGGATGAACCTCCCTACGCACTCATACCCGGTATTGCGGGCGCGTGTCATGACAAGTTTTTATTGTGTCCTATGCAGGTCCTTCGTCGCAAATAGTGCGATGTCGTGGTAATACTTAGGCTTAGACATATCACTGCGAGCCTGCCATATTAGGTACTCGTCACAACATAGGCCTATTATTTGATTGCATATCTTGTATTGAATTTTTCACATCTCCCTTGGACTTATGTTCACTTTCCTCCATTCCAAAGAATGGCTAAGGGAAGAAAGGAGACGTGAGGCCGCACTTTCAGCATGGAGGCTTCCGTGGGGGCATCCTCTGCTCATCCAGCGAGCCAGGAGGAGACCGAGACTCTTTCTCCTACCCCATATCCTCTAGTTGAGGGTGACATTCCCACCTTTTCGATTTCTGGATCCTTGCCGCTAGATGCAGCGCAATTGTTAGAGTTGTTCCGCGGGATGATAGAAGCGTAGTGGGAGCATATTGAAGTCATGAAGGAGAGCGTTGAGAATGCTAACTCGATAGCATTGAGAGCCATGGAGCAGGTGACCACTCAAAAATTTATCCACGTGAAGGCAGGAAATATTCTGGACTTCAAGAAGCTCAATCCCCGTGACTTCAACAACACCGAGGGAATCGTCTACGTGGACGAGCGGTTAGAAGACATAGAGCGACTTCTTTGCGTCGCTAGGCTTCCGGAAGGCTTGAAGATCGAAGCCGCAGGACTACAGCTTCGCGACATAGCCCAGACTTGGTTCAGGAATGAACCTAAGGTGAAGGTACCAGGGCTCACTTGGGAGAGGTTCACGGAGTTATTTAAGGAAAAGTTCTTTCCCACTGTAGCCCGGGACATTCTGGAGAAGAAATTTCAGAATTTGGAGCAAGGGAATCGTTCTGTGGACGAGTACGGAGCCGAGTTTAGCCGATTGAGCCAATTTGCCGAGGAACCGGAGGACCGAGCCAAGAGGTTCCGCCAAGGACTAGCCTACGAGATTTGTGTCCTCGTCATTGCGAATGACGCGAATACATATGAAGAGATACTATCAGTTGCTCAGAGGATTTAAGCCAACCTTCGCTCGAAGAGAGACCGAGAGGCTCATGGAGAAAACAACAAGGGACCAACAAAGCAGCAGAAGACTTTCAGGAAGTCTTTACCTCAGGATTCTTCTCCAATACTAGTTCAGCACCACCAGCAACGAAGACAGGAGCAACATGACTTTCCTTGCCACTACTGCAGGAAGCCAGGACACACTTGGGACACTTGCCGGAAGAGACTTGGAGTTTGCTTGTTCCACGGATCGGACGGGCACCGGATTAGAGACTTCCCTACCGCGACTCGACGTCCAGCTTCAGGGATAGCTCCAGCCCCGAAGGCAGCATGAGGACCACCTAGATCACAAGTAGTCACTAGTGGCATGGAAGCTACGCTTCAGAAGATCTAGCTCCGAAGATCTAGTTTAGGAGATAGAATAAAATCATGTTGTTTGAAAATTAGTGTGCTTTCTTTCCTTGAATTCCTTTCTTTCCATCAACATGCCTGAAATTTTGAGGACAATTTTTGTAAGGTGTATAGATTTGTAACTCCCTCTTTTTTTATTGTAATAAAACATTTTTTAAAAATTTCTAGTTCAAGTTATATATATTTCTAAAATAAATATCAATGCTAATAATAAAAAGTTTCTATTAATTTTTCCAAAATATTTTATAGATTAAAAATATTTTAAATAATTTTTATAGTAATTAATTATGAAGATAAAATGGCTTGTGTAAATAATAATAATAATAATAATAATAATAATAATAATTTAGAGAAGCATCTAGAAAGATAATCTAGAATATTCTCCCAACTACTTTGTAACTACCTCCCTAACAACCTAGGTGTAGAAGCCTCCATAGAACCCTGTAAATAGGGATGTGTTCCCCATTTATTTCCATTCATTTTTCTGATTTTCCTTCAGCCATGTATTAGCCCACAGTTTCCGAAATCCAACCCAACCCAACCCATCTTGGCCCACAGTTTTCGGCCCATTCCCTTCTCTGTTTAAACCGAGAAAGAAATCCTCTTTCCCCTCATTTGAATCCTTACTCATCAACCGAGCAAGAAACAGTTACGTGACTGTGACCGACTTCACCATTCCCTCTTCTTCCGCGCGGAGGAAGCCAAGCTCGAGAGCTCAGAGCAATGGAGGTGGCGATCGTCCCTCCAAGAGCGACGTGACTTCCTCCCGGCGTTCTTCTCAGGTGGGCGACTCCTACCACGGTGATTCAGAGCAGCGACTTCACTCGAACGGCCATGGCAAAGGCGGTGAAGACGAAGACTCTCAGGCGAGCATGATGACGATCTCCTCTCCAGTGAACTGTTCTCAACCGCGGCTTCGGTGAGTGGCAGCTATCATCTCTTGGCGGACGACACGGTGGTTCATGATGATGATCGACGACAACTGTTCTTATCCGGTGATCGAGCATCGGCGAGTCTAGGCGAGGATCCACCGTACTCCGTCGAGCTCCGGTGCATCACGAAAGGAGCAGTACTGCTCGAAATCCGCAGACGAATCAGATCCAGTTGGACTCTCCTCCATCAACAGCGGCAGCGAAGCATTGACTCCATCCTTGGCGTCAACGAGTCATCGGCTTCTTCTCCGGTAGTACTCCGCCGAGGGTCGTGGAGTGATCGGTGAGTTCTCTGAATTCTTGATTTATTCTTTTTCGTATGGATTTCTATCCATCAAATAAATTCTTTCCGCTCTGCTTGGATCTTGATCACGACCTCATTTCCTAGTGTATTCTTCTGTTTTCTCTTCCATTTTGATCATTTGACATTTTGCTCATAAACTGTTTGACAGAATGTTTCAGAGGAGATCACTCAAGTAATAAACCGGTTTAGTAGCTTCTAACGGACGAGTCGTGTCCCTGTGTCAACTTCGGATACACAGAGAGGTAGGCTTTGACCCTTTCTTTGTTTTCTAAACTTCGATTCAATTCTATAAACCGATGAGGCTTCCTCAGTGCCTAAAACTTGCTTTATAGACACAATATGTAAATATGTAAATGATGTTTCCTATGTCCACGCGTTCTGTCACGTCCCGATCTTCCGTAGGATCTGTCGTCCCCGTTAGGCAGGAACTACCGCACCATCGCTTCTGTGGGACGATCGTGCCCATCAGGACGTGATGTCACACGAGCACAAGCTACGCCAGTGCAAGGCTATGAATCCGAACATGCGGGAAAATAGGTAAGCTATAGAGTCGTACAGATAGTCTCCAATGCAGCGGATACTTGAACGACACGAGTAAATGGCCGTTCGATAACTAGTTCTCAAGGTCAATATAGCGAAAGTATAGAATGAACACACGTATGGATACAAAAACAAGCTCTTTATTTATAATCAAAAAATATTACAAGCGGCGCTAAGCCAAGATTACAAGTTGCTTAAGTTCTCTCTCTCTCTCTCACTAAACAATAAAGGCGTGCCAAACGGCTTACAACTTAGGATGATACATAGGCGATGTTCCAACATTATGTCATGTATATGTACTTCAGCTCCGGACGCAACACTCCAAGGCTCCAAAGCGAACTCCACGCCTTAGTGCGCACGAGAGGATACTCCGCACCAAACGAGGTTCTCCCCCATCCTGCAATCAATCCGGTGGCTTATCAGTACATGAATGTACTGGTGGGGAGGCTTCTCGCCCGCTCGATAAATTCAAACACGTTATATTAGTTCCGTGTACAAATTATTAAGTTATCTTTCTACTCTTGCCTTAGGATAAGTTTCATGGCATAAAATACAAATCCTAACTCGTGTGGCCGTGCGTAGAGCGATAGAAGGGTAATACGACGAAACCTACCAACTTACCATTCTTTCTTCTCTGTCCAATGACACAACCAAGTTAGACAAACATGAATATATACATATATTGAAATCTAAGGAATCACATAGCGACCACATGTATGCTACAAGCGTGTTTCTAAATCAGGTGCACGAGTTTGCTTAAATTATGATACACAAGTTACTTTGTTACTCAGATTCAGTCATGTTACTCAGATTATTCAAATGGTCATAAAACTCAGGTTACACAGATTACTTGTTCATTTTTCAGGTTACTCAAATTCAAATTTCTTAGACGCAATGCAATGACTCGCACGCGGATTATCGCAATCGAGCCTGACTTAATCTATATGAACGGGTTGCTGGCCTACACGTCATTATGAACATAGTCACAATAAGACGGTGGTCCCGGTGCCCCAGCGACAGACCGAACTTATCTGTGCTAGTTATAACTAGCGCGACTACCGGATTTTCCCCTAGGCCGGATAGGTCCCGGTGTCCCGGCGCAATCAAGCTTGTGCACAAGCGTCCGCGAGCAAGAGAGTCTCTCTTTTTATTGGTTCTTTCTTTATCTTTTGATATCTTCTTCTTCTGAGTAAACGACAACAATTGTAGGCGCATGTAATGATCATTGCTATAAGCCATCCCAGGCCGTTCCTGACTCATTGGTTCCTTGCATCTTTTCTTTATTGCGGGCTCCCCGAGCCATTCTTTTAGTGCATTCTCTTAGTGCCATTCATTTTAGTCATTCTTTACTTGCATCTATTTTTTATATTTTCTTATCATTTATGTAGCTCCCGGTACGGGAACTACCTTGGCGACCCAACGGTCTCGAAGCCGTTCCATATTTTCTATTACTTGGCTCAGAAAGACTATTTGGATAGTCTTCCTACCTTAGTTGAGAAAATTATTTTAAGTGAAGTACTTTAACTCATGCCATTGTCTAAATGGAGTGCGTTGCAACAGTGCGCATGATAGTACTACCGAGGCATACAGAATGATTTCTACTTTAACGGTGAAGCGCATAAAGAAAACTCTATCGAGGCATACAAGTACTTCTATCTTTAGTAGCAGGGTTATCTTTCCAAGTTCTATGCAAGTAATACAAGATGGGATTATTTCCTTAGCTAGGTTCGTTGAACTTCTTTTATTAGCATGCAAGGGTGATTCACCTAGCGGCTAGCATGTATTGTCCATATTTTTAAGTGTGTAGGCTAAGCAAAGACATGTTCATCGTAGCCACCCACCTTAGCGATAATTTACCCCGGTCGAACGATATTCCGAGCGCGCCTTTGAAAGTCTAAGTCTGAACTCCTGAAGGACCAAGTCTGAAATCCTTTGCCTCAAGCAAGTCTTCTCGCTGAGCAAAGCAGGTCGGTTCGTTGCCCTTGTGCCGTTTGAATCGGCTATCCGCATTGATGCGGAGCGGGTCGTTACATTATACACCACTCAGAACAAGTCTCCTCCTCGAGACTTCCTGAGCAGAAATCGTTCTTTCACACATTATCGAATATATCACAAGCGTATTACTCCATATCCTTAGACCCGTTTCGAATACAAGGTCCTACTCGTTTTTCTCATTCCGTGTCGCACGTGTGCTGGGTATGTCTCATTGAATGACTCTATCACTCAATTCGAGCTATCTCCTCTCGGTCGACGTGTTTTTTGACTTGGTCTCTACTGCGCATTAGCGTGAAAGATATATTACTTAACGCGGGGCATATCTACTATGTACGAAGATCTTGGGCTGAGGCCAACTTGTCCAAATCGTTATACTCATCCATGCGAATCTAACATATTCACTTGCACTAGCATTCGAGATCAGCATATCGCGAGTCTGGATCGTGCACATATTCAAAGCGTCCCCCAAACATATGCATGTCAACCAACTTAGAGATAGCAAAGTCTTTGCACTCGAGTTCAATATATCACTTAGTTTTGGATCGTGCACACGTTCAAGGCATCCCTCAAACATATGCATTCAACCAAACTTAACGATAGAGAAGTCGGACAAGTTACTTGCGAAAATCTCAAGGGTTCCCGTTTATGAATCACCATGATATCTTAAGCGGGGTGAATCAAAATCTAAGTTATTTCTAATCCAACCCAAAAATCAAGTATTATATTATCGTCAAGCACGATCTATCGGATCGACTGACTCGCTTCCAAGTCCAATCACCCATTTCGTTCGTTTCAAACATAGCACACGCTTACCGTTCCAATTCTAACTCTATGTCTTGCTGCCCCAGTTCTTTGGCTTGCCGAAACAATACTCTAAAGTCGATCACACAAGTTATTTCACTCGGCATAGGGTCGTCTGCCTAACCTCTATGTCGGCTCAAAAAGTTATAGGTATAGTTCACGTTCATGATTCTCATCGTACAAGCTCGTTGCACGATACTCGCCCCAATTTCTTAAGGTCAAACCATTGTTCTTTTGTACGGGGTATTCTATCCAAGTTCGTTTCACTCAGATTTTTAAACATCGAGCACATATCATTATATCCACATTAACACGTTCGTTGCACATGATCCGTGTTCGTTTAGCAAAACCGTTCCTAAGACACGTTCGTTTAATCAAATCCATGATATATCCACGTCGCAGGTCAAACCTAGCGATTTGCGTAGTCTATTTCCTCCACCACGTTTGATAGAATCCACATATCCAATCTTTTCTAAGTCTAGACCACCAAGTCACGATTCTATTCTAAATCTTCGATCTCAATCATAAACTCTAAGTCGTCCAACACGATTTACGTATCCGTTCATGAAACCATCAAGTATAACTTACTTCACATTCTAGACTAAATTCTCCTCAAAACACTAATTTATTTGTATCCTGAAACTCGTCTTATCGTGTCGAACCACAAGTCAAGACGATCCTTCCATTACCATGCTCCGGTCTCCCGCAAGTTCAATCATCCCCGTTGGACGTGAAATCACCACGCCAACGCTCTCGCGTGATAACTGTCCTAATCTGGACGTGACGCATGTGCGAGATGAAGTTGCGCTCGTACAAGACAAGAATGTCAAACGTTATGGTTATCATCGAACGAACAAACACCTTATCGTTACACTTCGTTTCATCCAAGTTATATATTAATCCACCAAGTCATGTTCATCTAATAACCGTTCTTGCCGTGACCGTAATTCGTCTAGCCAAATCGTCCAACTTCGATGTTATCGTTCGTTCAAAACGTAGTCAACATCTAGCATTTCTCAAACAATTAAGTTCAAATCCCAAGCCAAAGTCTATTCACTTTCGATACGTTCTATTTCATCGAGTTCGTCTGAATAATCAACGGACATATTTTTGCGAGTTCGATCATCCCCGCTAGACGTGAAATTACCACGCCAGCGCTCTCGCGGGATAATCGTTCTCATCTGAGCCTGATGTCGAGTGTTATCTTTCGAACTAGATTCAAGATCGTTTGTCTAACTCAAGATCAAATCCGTTATCGCTTACCTCAATCATTGAATCACAAATTTGCTAACTTGCATCAACTCATGCTATCCCAACTTATCGATTCGTATCAAGTCTTATTCAAATTCGAACCACCACATCTATACTCAAGCTAAATTCTAGCGAGCGAGATCCTACTCAATCCCAAATTTTTTCATGCGCGCTATTATTCGTTCGCGCCATTATTCCAATTGCACTAGCTCCGTTCGCATCCTCGATTATTCTGTCTCAAACTTAAGTTTCAATCTGTTTGATTCAATTAGAAATCGCTCGTACGATTTCTAAGTTTTCTTCGGCCCATATACTAATTCCTTTACCTTGAATCTCCATTCGATATAAGCCTTATTACTTATTCAACACATTCTAACTCGTTCGAATCAAATCTCGCACGATTCCTTCGAATTTGCTTACTTGCTAAGAATGACTTATATTAAGGCTTTGCACAATCACGTCGCTTGCTGCTAGACTCGTTTGTTATCCGAAATTCTCAATTCGCTCGAACATTTCTAAGACGATCAATACATTACTCAGGGTTTGAGCTATACTCTACGAATCTTCAAATCGCTTATTTATTCCTAAGCAATCTCATACACCACTCAGGAATCGAGTCATCCAATTAAATTCTCAATCTTGTTCGCATCAATCCATCCAGCTCGTTCCTTAAACTTAAGCATGATCTATATGCATTGCCTCAAAAATCTTGATATCTTATATACCTCTATAGATAGTCATTCACACAAACTATTGAGTTGTAACTTATCGACTCAATTATCCGTTCGAACTATATCACGAAATTCAGGCACGACTCCCAAGATTCGCCTTAGCATTAGTCCGATAATGTTTATATCGGTTGTCATTCTAAGTCTGACTTTTCTTATTCGAACGATATCCCAATCTCGCTTGCAACTCACTAGCACCAAGGTTCTTAGCTCGCGATAATCAACACAAGAGAGACTCGCTTGGTAATCACGTATAGGTATAAGGGTTCGCACATAACTTACAAATTCTAGCACGAGTCTGTTCCCACAAGGTCTAACACTGGACGAAATAAGGGTCTTCGTATAACTATCCAGTTCAAGCAATCATATCATTCACATACAATTTTAAAAATATTTAGACTCATTGTATGGAACATCCTATTGGGTTAACGAGAGATGGCGTATGCACATAATCCACGAACGAGCTTTTGAAACTGAGAGATTCGATACGAAGTCCAATGACGTAAAGCCGTGCTCTGATACCAATATGTCACGCCTCGATCTTCCGCAGGACCGGCCGTCTCCGCTAGGCACGAATCATCGCGCCAACGCTTCCGCGGGACGATCGTGCCCATCAGGACGTGATGCAGCACGAGCACAAGCTGCGCCCGTACAAGGCCATGAATCCGAACAGGCGGGAAAATAGATAAACCACAGAGTCGTACAAATAGTCTCCAATGCAGCGGATACTTGAACGATACGAGTAAACGGCCGTTCAATAACTAGTTCTCAAGGTCGATATAGCGGAAGCATAAAATAAACACAAGTATGGATACAAAAACAAGCTCTTTATTTATAATCAATAAATATTACAAGCAGTACTAGGCCGAGATTACAAGTCGTTCAAGCTCTCTCTCTCTCTCTCTAAACAATAAAGACGTACCAAGCGGCTGACAACTTGGGATGATACATAGGCGATGTTACAATATTATGTCTTATATATGTGCTTCAGCTCCGGATGCAACACTCTAAGGCTCCAAAGCGAACTCCACGTCTTAGTGCGCACGAGAGGATACTCCGCACCAAACGAGGTTCTTCCGCACCTTGCAATCAATCTGGTGGGTTATCACTACATGAATGCACTGGTGGGGAGGCTTCTCGCCCGCTCGACAAATCCAAATCACGTTATATTAGTTCTGTGCACAAACTATTAAGTTATCTTTCTAGTCTTGCCTTAGGATCAGTTTTATGGCATAAAATACAAAGCCTAACTCGTGTGGCAGTGTGCCGTGCTATTATCACGCCCCAGTCCCATACGTAGGACTAGGACACGTAAGCATGCCAGCCGCATGTATATGGCACTCCAATATATGGAAACCATAACATACATACGCTGTAATATGAATAACAATTCACCAGTGGTATATATATGTCACATGGCATAATCTAAATCTCATCCACAGAAATCAAATAGACATAAATAACCAATATCTAGGAAACTAGATCTCAATATAAAATATCTAATGATGGTAGTCGGATGGAAACAAATCCACTATCGAACTAGAATATAGAATAAACAAGATAATACAATATAAGAATATCAACTAACAGTCACGGGCTCGAAAAGGAGACCTCCTCGAAATATACGTAGCAAGTCCGGATCTGCGCTCCTGCGAATACTCATGAACATCTACACCTGGAAAGGGACCAGGTCCTTAGAGGGACATAACAAGATACATAGAAGCATGCCATAAAGTAATACTGAATAAATAAAAGGGTGCGCTAACCATCTAAGTGAATGCAATTTGAGGACAACTTTTGTACGTATGGGTAGGCGTATGCATAACGTCCAACGTCCTCTAGAGTGTGGTATCTGTAACGTCCATCATTCCGAAGAATGAGGTATCTGTAATATATATATATATATATATCGTCCAACACTCTAAAGAACGTGGTATCTGCAAAATATATATACGTCCGTATCGCTCCGAAGAATCCGGTGCCTGCAATAAAGGAGGTGGGTGTCCCATACGCCTACTAGTTGTCCTCCCCGCCCAATGATCTATGCATGTTGTATACACAACACGCTTTAGCTACTACGCCGAAGTGCAAGTATCGGCGTCGTAACTCTGGCTCATAGTCTATCGTTAGAACAATAGCCCAACCTTACAACCAAACAAGGACAAGAATTGGACCACCGTACTACAATAGTCTATGCTCCGACTACTAATAACTGCTAAGTCTTCTAACATGTATCACTATTAGCAGTTATACACGACCTACACGTACAGGTGGCCTGCCGGATACTCAAGTCCGTGCCCTACATGAGACTCACAATACGTGTAAGAAATGTGTCAAGGCCTGGGGAGTCATACCGATAACTCCACAACTTTAGGTGGGTCTAATATACACTAGGTCCGACACAAGTTCTAACGTCAACGCCTTCATTGACTGCACCCGAGTCTCTCTCGGACGCGCACAGTCATATAATCTAAACAATAAACATGCAACTAACAATATAACCGAATTTAAACAGTACAACAAAGACAAGGTATACTTGCCTGGAACTCTGGTATGCACAAGCAATGCTCCGGAACCAACAGTCAAGGTAGCTTCGTCTCGGATGCCTACGAACAGATAATAATAATTATAAATCACTACCTTACACTATGTTTAATTACTTATGCTAACATAGTACATGTATACATACCTATCATATATACATATATCTATATTAAATAAATTTATAAATGTACATACATATATATACAATTATACATATAGACATATGTACATATACATTCATAAATACATATATACCTAGGTACATAAGTACATGTATACATATATACATATAATACATTACATATATACCTAATATAAATTAATAACATATTTACACATATATATATATATATATATATATATATATATATATATATATATATATATATATATACAAAAATATACATATATTTATACATATATATATAAAAATAACAACAGAAATACCTTTTATATACATAAATACGTATATCCATAAAATACACATTTATATATAAATATGTTTATATATACATAAACATTAATATATATATATATATATATATATATATATATATATATATATATATATATATATATATATATATATACACATATATATGTAAACAAATAAACATACAAATATACATTCTATATATACATTATATACAATATACACTATATATAAATATATGTTATATATATACATTTATACATAATTATACACTATATATAAATATATACTATATATATATATACAATTATACACAATTATACACTATATATAAATATATATTATATATATACATACCTTGACGTGTCGTGTCCGGGGGGGGCGTGTCCGCCGTACGAGTCGTCGCCGACGAGGGGCGGAGCTCCGGCGTCGTACAGGAACAACGACAGCAGCGGCAGTAACTGCAGCAGTTGCAGCAGCGGCAGCAGCAACCTTGGCAACGGCGGCAGCGGCAGCTTGGCTGTGGGGGACGGTGATCAGGGTCGTGGGGAAGACATTGGTTGGCTGGCGAGTCTGGTGGTGGTGGTTGGCGGTGCTGGAGGCAGCTGGGGGCAGTTGGGTCGGGTAAGGTTGGAGTTGGTGCTGGTGGTGTTGGTGCGGATGTGACGACAGAAAGGAGAAGGAGGGTGGCGGTCGTAGTGGTAGTGGCGGTGGTCCTGGTGGTAGTGATGGTGATGGGGACGATGTTGGTGGCGGTGGTGACGGGCTGAGGGAGGTGGCAGGGTGGTCGGGTTGGTGAGGGTGAGGATGGTGAAGGGGATGTGATGATGGTGGAGGGGATGTGGTCCGGCGGTTGCAGGCGGCCTGGGGTGGTGGTCGGCGGCTAGGTGGGTGGTCCGGCGTCGACTGGGGAAGGGTGGCGGTCAGGTGCTGTGGTGGTGGCGGCCAGAGGTGGTGGGGTTTGTAACACCCCGTTCCGTTCCAGCGGACTGCCGATTCAAACGGCAAAAGTGCAACTGTCCCGACCCGCTTTGTTCAGACGAGAATACTCGTTTGAGGCAAAGGATATCCAAACTTGTCCCTACAGGAATCCGGCTTAGGCTTTTAGAGGCTCGCTTGGCGTATCGCTCTACCGAGGCGAATCATCGCTAAGGTGGGTGGCTACGTTGAACTTGTCTTTGGTTAGCCAGCACACATAAAATCTGGAATGATATATGCTAGTCGCTAGGTGATTCACCCCATGCATGCTAATAAGAATACAACGCACCTAGCTAAGGGAATAATCCCAACTTGTATTGCTTATGCTAGAACATGGAAATGAAATATTGCTTATATATATGTTCAAACCCTCGCATGCTACCCTAGAACGTGTCGCTCGGGAAGTTCTTACGATCTCACTCCTCGGCTTACCTTCGGGCCCGAGCTAAACGAGAATGTTTGTGTATATACAAATGCATGCTTGTCTGCTTGTATGCTGCCTTGTTTTCATACAAACCTCGGGAGACTACTAAGTAGTCGTTCCGTGCATGATGAACCTGCAAGTATCCGGGACCGTTGGGCGCTAAGGCAATTCCCGAACCAGAGAATTTGCACCATGCATGAATGAATCCCAGAATCACAGCTCGTGGAGCAAACTACTGAATCAACTGGCCTGCCTCAACAAGTTCCATTTATATATCCTGACTCAAACTTGTTCCATATATATATATCCTGCCTCGAACTTGTCCCTGTACCTGACCTGAGACCTGATGATAGAGACCTGCATGTCGCGGACAACTTGTTCACAAGTGAGATTTCGGATCTCTATTCCTGCAGACGGTCTCCGGGGCACCGGGCTGATCCGATCCGGACAGGAACCCTGTTAGTCTGCCTGCTTCGGGCAGAATGGCGTGTAGCGCCTGTGAACTTATCCTTCACGCCATTCTTGCTCTCAGACTAGTAGCCGCCTGCCTCGGAAGGAATGACTGTAGCGCTCCTGATTCGTGCGTTGCATTTCATTTTCTTTCATGTGCTACACCTGTCATTTATGGCTATGCCATCGACTCATGTTCATATAGATAAGTCATCATCGCTTAGCGGCTATCCGCATGCGAGTCATTGCATCGCAACAACTGAACACCTGAACGATCTTGATACAATGACTCTCGTGTTGCATATGCTATAACTTGGTTTTCAATATGAATGCCCCTGAATGTTTATACTTGCCCGTGCTGGAATTAACAATGTTTGCCTTGGACAGGGAAGATAAATGGTAAGTTGGTAAGTCTCGCCGTATTTCCTCTCATATCGCACGATGCACTGCCACATGAGTTAGGCTATTCAATATTTGCATGAAACTGATCCTAAGGCAACTAGAAAGACAACTTAATAGTTGGTGCACGGAACCTATATTACGTGTTTGGATTTGTCGAGCGGGCGAGTAGCTTCCCCACCAGTGCATTCAATGTACTGATAATCCACCAGTTTGTATGCAGGGTGCGGGAGAACCTCGTTTGGTGCGGATGCCTCCTTCGTGCGTGCTAAGGCCAGGAGTTCCCTCTGAAGCCTTGGAGCGCTGCGTCCGGAACTGAAGCACATATACAAGACATAATATTGTGAACATTGCCTGAACATCGCCTGTACAATCATTCCACAATTGTAGCCACTTGGCACGCTTTTACTGTTTCGGAGAGAGAGGCTTGAGCGACTTAAAATCTCGGCTATACGCCGCCTGTAACACTTGTTTATATCAATAAAGAGTTGCATTACTTCAACTTGTGTTATTCAATGCTTCCGCTATTGTCAACTCAGTGAACCTGTTACCAAATTGCCTATGCGTTTATGATTCCGCTGCACTCGGACAATCTGTGCGACTCTGTGGCTTAGAACTCTTACCGCCAGCTAATGAACCACGACCTTGCACGGGCGTGGCTCACGCTCATGCGACATCACGTCCGGATGGGTCAAAGCGATCGTTCCGCGGGAACGCTAGCACGGTGATTCTCGCCTAGCGGGAGCGGCCGATTTAGCCCGCGGAAGATCGGGGCGTGACAGGGTTGTTGTCTGGTCGGGAAAAGGGGGAAGGGTGCTCGGGTTGAAGATGGGGATGAATAGTATTCGACTAGGTTATTTTAGGGGTGGGTTTGATGTTTAGGTGAAAACATTAGAAAAATATATATTTATACATGTGAAGGGGGTTGAGGGTTGACCTAAAGGGATTGGGCTTAGTCAACACCTCTTGGGATGGGCTTGGCCTTTTGTGGGGATGTTTGGAGGCTACAATTTGCATTGTTTAAATGCAAGGATAGGTTTAAAATAAAGGGGCGATGTTGCACGTTTGCACATTCCGAAAATTATAGAAAAATTCCTAGGAAAGGAAAAATTGGATTTCTTCATGTATTGTCCAATGGTGTGGGCACCTTAATGCACTTTTGCATAAAAGTGCCCAAAAATTAGAAAATTGTGCAAAGATAGAAATTGAATTTATTTAATTAAATTATCGCGCATGGTGTTCTGGAATTAATTAGAAGTACATGGGGATAAAATTTGGTGGGACACAAGTGTCATGGACATAGAGGGCTCAGAGTAGAATATTAACAAAATTTGGGTTGCACAAAACGGTCAAGATTGTGTCTCCAATTTCGATTGGAACACACAAGGGTACAAAGTCATATTTTATTTAGAATTAAATAATAACGTCTGTGACGAATGTTGTGCGACTAAAATGTAGCACAAGAAAGTATAATTATAAGTTACACAAAGGTCGAAATGGTAGGCGGGCACGTCTAGGACACGGTTGTGAAATTTGTAGATAGGCAATGGCTAGTGTAGTGCTCCAATTATCGAAACAACGGTAAGGTGCGCTACATGTCATAAACAATACAAACTTAAATAAATACCGTGTTCTATTTCTATTTGGATTCAAACTAGCCCTAGTTTCACTATCTAAGCCAAGTAGATCTATTTTCGGGTGTAGGGGTTTACAATCTACCCAACTTAAAATAATTTCGTCCTCGAAATTAAAATAAGACATGGTTTCTCCCTATCTAATCTCACTTGGTCACAGTCTAAAAATAATTCACTCAAGTTTTAACAATGCGGTTTCTACCCAACTTAGAATTTACCCATCTATCACCTGAGACTATACATCTAAGAAATTATTTCTCTAATTATTTAATCATGTTATTCAATCCTCAAAGTTTTAACACTAAACATATCATATATGATATGCCCTTAACCAATTATAAAAGAGAGTCACCAAGTCATATGATTAGCCTATGAGGTATATCTAGTACTTATCAGTGTATCAACTTATACTCGGCACGAGCGTTCGTCTTTCCGGAATAAGGGAAGACGGAAAGCAATAATAAAGAGTTCAAGGGGAAGGTAATAGAATAGAAGTGTGGGAACAAGGCGTTTAAAGAATTCAAATAGAAATTGTCAAGGCAGTTGTGGATTAAAATCCTATTTGGTAATTTCTTATTTGCATGCTCGTATCAGTACAATTATGTAACCGATACGATACGCTCAGACATGTCTAGAGGGCAAGTACATTCGTCTACTAGTCACTATATATCTCAATCCACGTAAAGTAGTTATGCGAAGGGCGAACCAAACGCACTAAGGTTAGCTAGACCTTAATACACCGATTCTGATTTAGACAATGTATTAGTGTAGCACTCCAATAATACATATGTCATGAACAAGCTCGATAAAGAATAAGCTTGCAAAACTAGGCTATAATAGCAGCATAAGTCAAGGTAGTACAGCAAATATAAGTACGCTAGATTATGATGAGAGAAATTACAAATAATTCAAGTTCACAAAACAAACACGAAACGAATAGACTCTTCAGTCTATACAGTTGTCATACTAACTCCTTGTCTAAGTTGCTAGTCGACAAAATAGGGGTATAGCCTTTAAGTTCTACAGTCTGAATAAACACTATCGTCTTATGCTAGCATACAGTTAATGTTATTCAATTACACTTCAATACTATGTTAAAAGGACTAGGTCATACTATGTTGTGAGGCATTTCTACCCAACTTAAAATAATAAACTAATACTGCAACTGCCTTAAAGGAGATTCTACAAAATAACTTGGTCCTTGTAAATGAAGTAGATACTATTGTGAGGATATACGAGGGAAGGATCTTGGTACTGATTAGGGTATCCTATTGCTTTATATAGGTAATGGTCATCTCAAGTCTTAGTCGTAGTGCCTATAGAACAAGTGTCAAGAGTAGGTATAGAAGAGTTAATGGCCTTCAAGGGAAAAGGAAAATATAACTTGTATCGAGGTGTGGTACAAGTTACGCGATTCAAACTAGAGGATAATCATAAAGTCACAATCGACAAGAATAACTCAAAACTATTATGCTCTAACTACCAAGCACAAAATTCAAAATTTAACATTACAACTATAATCCTAACTAACTATATTTCCTTATCATAAAAGAAATTACTTGGCCTATAATCAGAAGGGTTAGGTGGCACGAATTGAAAGATTGAAGAAAAGAAAACATAATTAGTCGTCGCAAAATAGCGGGCGCTAAGTTTTCAGAGGAACAAGATTGAATTTAAACAGAAAGTCTCTAGATAATATCCTGGTTTTCTAAGGGGAATGTGACATGCTAGTCTCTATGTTCGAGGTATGATCGAGGATAATGTTATATTCATTCCTCTAGGTTTCATTAGGTGCTGTCTGCTAATACCAAGACAAGAATCTAAATTTATAGTTCTAATACTATCTTACTATGAAAGTTAGGTTTAGTCCTAATGTTAAATCTTGGATTTCTATTGGTTCCTTAATGCTAGGGCAAAACAATGTGGTTAAATTTATAACTAACCCTAGTAGTGTCTGTACTACCCTCAAGTCATTCATAATTATATCAAGGGATAATGGTAAACCAATCTATAGATGAGGGATGCTAGGGTTCACTAGATATTCTAAACTTAGTGAGGTGTCAATGTTCTAGTCGTATTCTTAGTAAGTGTGTTACCCTAATTATCATTCTATCAACAAGGATTCCTATATTCTAGCAGGGGCTATACTCAAGGAGCTATTAGGGAAGCACATGAATCAAGCATGATGCAATTATGTAAATAGAACAGACTGGAAGAAAGATAAGTCATAGTCAATTGTGGATGAGATCCTATACTCTAATCCTATCTGCAGGCTTGCTCGGTACAGTAACGTAACCGAGACAATATGCTCTCGACCTGCATGAGCCACCACTAAAAATATGTTACGCCCCAGTCCCAAAATACGTAGGACTAGGACACGTAAGCATGCCAGCCGCATGTATATGACACTCCAATATATGGAAACCATAACACACGTACGCTGTAATATGAATAACAATTCACCAGTGGTATATATATGTCACAGGGCATAATCTAAATCTCATCCACAGAAATCAAATAGACATAAATAACCAATATCTAGGAAACTAGATCTCAATATAAAGTATCTAATGATGATAGTCGGATGGAAATAAATCTACTACCGAACTAGAATGTAGAATAAACAAGATAATACAATATAAGAATATCAACTAAATGTTACGGGCTCGAAAAGGAGACCTCCTCGAAATATACGTAGCAAGTCCGAATCTGCGCTCCTGCGAATACTCATGAACATCTACACCTGAAAAGGGACCAAGTCCTCAGAGGGACATAACAAGATACATAGAAGCATGCCATAAAGTAAATACTGAATAAATAAAAGGGTGCGCTAACCATCTAAGTGAATGCAAGTTGAGGACAACTTTTGTACGTATGGGTAGGCGTAGGCATAACGTCCAACGTCCTCTAGAGTGTGGTATCTGTAACGTCCATCATTCCGAACAATGAGGTATCTGTAAAATATATATAACGTCCAACACTCTAAAGAACGTGATATCTGTAAAATATATATACGTTCATATCGCTCCGAAGAACGCGGTGCCTGCAATAAAGGAGGTGGGTGTCCCATACGCCTACTAGTTATCCTCCCCGCCCAATGATCTATGCATGTTGTATCCACAACACGCTTTAGGTACTACGCCGAAGTGCAAGTATCGGCGTCGTAACTCTGGCTCATAGTCTATCGTTAGAACAATAGTTTAACCTTACAACCAAACAAGGACAAGAATTGGACCACCGTACTACAATAGTCTATGCTCCGACTACTAATAACTGCTAAGTCTTCTAACATGCATCACTATTAGCAGTTATACCCTATCCGTCGCACGACCTACACGTACAGGTGGCCAGCCGGACACTCAAGTCCGTGTCCTACATGAGACTCACAACACGTGTAGGAAATGTGTCAAGGCCTGGGGAGTCATACCGATAACTCCACAACTTTAGGTGGGTCTACTATACACTAGGTCCGACACAAGTCCTAACGTCAACGCCTTCGTTGACTGCACCCGAGTCTCTCTCGGACGCGTACAGTCATATAATCTAAACAATAAACATGTAACTAACAATATAACTGAATTTAAACAGTACAACAAATGCAAGGTATACTTGTCTGGAACTCAGGTGTGCACAAGCAATGTTCCGGAACCAACAGTCAAGGTAGCCCCGTCTCGGATGCCTACGAACAGATAACAATAATTATAAATCACTACCTTACGCTATGTTTAATTACTTATGCTAACATAGTACATGTATACATACCTATCATATATACATATATCTATATTAAATAAATTTATAAACATACATACATACATATATATATATATATATACAATTATACATATAGACATATGTACATATACATTCATAAATACATATATACCTAGGTACATAAGTACATGTATACATATATACATATAATACATTACATATATACCTAATATAAATTAATAACATATATATATATATATATATATATATATATATATACCTTTTATATACATATATACGTATATCCATAAAATACACATTTATATATAAATATGTTTATATATACATAAACATTAATATAATATATATATATATATATATATATATATATATATATATATATATATATATATATATATACAATACAAATAAATATACACATATATATGTAAACAAATAAACATACATATACATAAAAATATACATTCTATATATACATTATATACAATATACACTATATATCAATATATGTTATATATATACATTTATACACAATTATACACTATATATGAATATATACTATATATATACAATTATACACAATTATATATATAAATATATATTATATATATACATACCTTGACGTGTCGTGTCCGGGGGGGGGGGGGGGGGAGGGGTCGTGTCCGCCGTACGAGGCATCGCCGGCGAAGGGCGGAGCTCCGGCGTCGTACAGGAACAACGGCAGCATCGACAGTAACTGCAGCAGTTGCAGCAGCCTTGGCAACGGCGGCAGCGACAGCTTGGCGGTGGGGGACGGTGGTCAGGGTCGTGGGGAAGACGTTGGTCGGCTGGCGAGTCTGGTGGTGGTGGTTGGCGGTGTTGGAGGCGGCTGGGGACAGTCGGGTCGGGTAAGGATGGAGTTGGCGCTGGTGGTGTTGGTGCGGATGTGACGACGGAAAGGAGGAGGAGGGTGGCGGTCGTGGTGGTAGTGGCGGTGGTCCTGGTGGTAGTGATGGTGATGGGGACGATGCTGGTGGTGGTGGTGACGGGCTAGGGGAGGTGGCAGGGTGGTCGGGTTGGTGAGGGTGAGGATGGTGAATGGGATGTGATGATGGTGGAGGGGATGTGGTCCGGCGGTTGCAGGCGGCCTGGGGGGGGTCCGGCGGCTAGGGGGGTGGTCCGGCGTCGACTGGGGAAGGGTGGCGGCCAGGTGCTGTGGTGGTGGCGGCCAGAGGTGGTAGGGTTGTTGTCTGGTCGGGAAAAGGGGGAAAGGTGCTCGGGTTGAAGATGGGGATGCATAGTATTCAGCTAGGTTATTTTAGGGGTGGGTTTGATGTTTAGGTGAAAACATTAGGAAAATATATATTTATACATGTGAAGGGGGTTGAGGGTTGACCTAAAGGGATTGGGCTTAGTCAACACCTCTTGGGATGGACTTGGCCTTTTGTGGGAATATTTGGAGGCTACAATTTGCATTGTTTAAATGCAAGGATAGGTTTAAAATAAAGGGGCGATGTTGCGCGTTTGCACATTCCGAAAATTATGGAAAAATTCATAGGAAAGGGAAAATTGGATTTCTTCGTGTATTGTCCAATGGTGTGGGCACCTTAATGCACTTTTGCATAAAAGCGCCTAAAAATTAGAAAATTGCGCAAAGATAGAAATTGAATTAATTTAATTAAATTACTGCGTACGGTGTTCTGGAATTAATTAGAAGTACATGGAGATAAAATTTGGTGGGACACAAGTGTTATGGACATAGAGGGCTCAGAGTAGAATATTAACAAAATTTGGATTGCACAAAACGGTCAAGATTGTGTCTCCAATTTCGATTGGAACGCACATGGGTACAAAGTCGTATTTTATTTAGAATTAAATAATAACGTCTGCGATGAATGTTGTGCGACTAAAATGTAGCACAAGAAAGTATAATTATAAGTTACACAAAGGTCGGAATGGTAGGCGGGCACGTCTAGGACAAGGTGGTAAAATTTGTAGATAGGCAATGGCTAGTGTAGTGCTCCAATTACCGAAACAACGGTAATGTGCGCTACGTGTCATAAACAATACAAACTTAAATAAATACCGTGTTCTATTTCTATTTGGATTCAAACTAGCCATAGTTTCACTATCTAAGCCAAGTAGACCTATTTTCAGGTGTGGAGGTTTACAGCTATAGAAGGGTAACACGGCGAAACCTACCAACTTACCATTCTTTCTTCCCTGTCCAATGACACAACTAAGTTAGCCAAACACGAATATATACATATATTGAAATCCAAGGAATCGATAGCGAACACATGTATGCTATGAGCGTGTTTCTAAATCAGGTGCACGAGTTTGCTTAAATTGTGATACACAAGTTACTTTGTTACTCAGATTCAGGTGTGTTACTCATGTTATTCAAATGGTCATAAAAATCAGGTTACATAGATTACCTTTTCATTTCTCAGGTTACTCAAATTCGGATTTCTTAGACGCAATGTAATAACTCGCACCCGGATTGCCGCAACCGAGCCTGACTTAATCTATATGAGCGGGTCACTGGCCTACACGCCATTATGGACATAGTCGCAATAAGACGGTGGTCCCGGTGCCCCGACGACAGACTGAACTTATCCGTGCTAGCTACAACTAGTGCGAGTACTGGATTTTCCCTAGGCCGGATTGGTCCCGGTGCTCGGCACCCCATCCGTAGGAATCAAGATTTTGCACAAGCGTCCGCGACCAAGCGAGTCTCTCTTTTTATTGGTTCTTTCTTTATCTTTTGATATCTTCTTCTGAGTAAACGACAACGGCTGTAGGTGCAGGTAATGAGCCTCGCTGCAAGCCATCCCATGTCGTTCCTGACTCATTGGTTCCTTGCATCTTTTCTTTATTGCGAACTCCCCGAGCCATTCTTTTAGTGCCATTCTCTTAGTGCCATTCATTTTAGTCATTCTTTACTTGCATCTATCTTTTATATTTTTTTATCATCTTTGCAGCTTCAGGTACGGAAACTGCCTTGGCGACTCAACGGTCCCGAAGCCGTTCCATATTTTCAATTACTTGACTAAGAAAGACTATTTAGATAGTCTTCCTGTCTTAGCTGAGGAAATCATTTTAAGTGAAGTACTTTAACTCATGCCATAGTCTAAGTGGAGTGCGTTGCAACAGTACGCAGGATAGTACTACCGAGGCATACGGAACAATTTCTACTTTAACAGTGAAGCGCATACAGAAAACTCTATCGAGGCATACAAGTACTTCTATCTCTAGCAACAGGTTTATCTTTCCAAGTTCTATGCAAGTAATACAATATGAGATTATTCCCTTATCTAGGTGCGTTGAACTTCTTTTATTAGCATGCAAGGGTGATTCACCTAGCAACTAGCATGTATTGTCCATATTTTTAAGTGTGCACGCTAAGCAAAGACATGTTCATCGTAGTCACCCACCTTAGCGATGATTCACCTCGGTCGAGCGATACTCCGAGCGTGCCTTTGAAAGTCTAAGTCTGAACTCCTGAAGGGCCAAGTCTGAAATCCTTTGCGTCAAGCAAGTCTTCTCGCTGAGCAAAGCAGGTCGGATCGTTGCCCTTGTGCCGTTTGAATCAGCTATCTGCATTGATGCGGAGCGGGTCGTTACACGTTCTGCTTGGATACACCAGTGTAGTGTCAACTTCATGAAACTGTATTCGATATCTTTTCTTTCTTTTCGTTTTCATGATCGAACAATTTACAAATTCTGTTTAAGTTAACTTTAAGTGGGAATTATAGTTTAAATTAGATATGGGAAGTTAATCATGATAATTTATTCTCCTAGGGAGTTAAAGAGCAGATCCCATGGCTCAAAAGCTATAATAAAGTGTAAGAATAATTTAGTTTATAGAAATAAGAATTGGTTAGTAAAGCAAAAGTGGTTAATATAGTCAAAGGTTGGTTAATGAAGAATTTGCTTGTTAATTAGTTAGTTAGTTAGCAATGAGAATTTGTTAGTAAATCAAGAATTAGGAGGCTAATAAAAAATCAAGAAACTGTTAAGTTAGTTAGAATTAATTAAGAAATTAGCTAGAACCTTAGAAGATTCTTGAAGGAATTTTTGTTAGAATTTCCTAAATCGGAAGCTGATAATTTAATATTATTTTATCTTGGTGGACTAGAGAAATTTCAGCTTTGGACCGGAGGCAAGTACTCTATACAATGCTTTCTTCCGTTTTCATATTTCGTGATATTTCTATTGTATTGCTTTTTCATTGTCAGTTTATCTTTAAATTGACGTAACTCGTTATTTATTATTTATTGCAAGTTCCTATACATTATGTATCTTGCTAGTATATATATATATATATATATATATATATATATATATATATATATATATATATATATTCATTTTAAACTATATATATATATATATATATATATATATATATATATATATATATATATATATATATATATATATATTCATTTTATTTTATGCTTCATGACACAGTAGGACATACGGTGATTATGTGTCGTGCTCATTATATTTCGTATCGTGTTCATTATATCTCGTGTCATTGTACCTTGTGTCGTGTTCGTTGTATCTTGTATCGTGTTTGTTATTGATGTCGGGAGGGGAATACCATAGTCGTGTGTGGATGACCCAATTCTCAAACCGTGAAGAGTAGCGGTCGCACGTCACGTGCGGGACGCCATATTACTTCTAGTTATCTACCACGACAAAGGTATTCAAATAACAAGTTAGATGTTTACTTGTGCATATTGATTGTACTTGTCCTTTATTATTTCATGTTCTGTTATTTCACATTTTTTTCTAGTATTGTGTAGATGTACTTTTCTCCGTCCTGACTAGACAGTTGATACAAATATCATAGATGTGACACTTGAGACAGTCGGGCTACATGGAGGATTAGCGTAGAGCTTTTGATTCATTGATATATTATTTAGTTGAATTGGATGACTGTATATTATTTTATGATTTACCAAATATGTCTCCGGACGAGATGAGATGATTATGTACACAAAAGATACTAGTGGATTGTGTGGTGATCGTGTGCGTGTTTGGATTGTTTATCGTTATTAGAGCTGTGACTTGTGATTGATTTACGTGACTTGAGATTCATGAGGTATAAACAGGTGATTACCACTGTCAACGACAATGTAGGCTGGACTTGCCCACACACTCGCACCCGGTATCGCGGGCTCGGGCCATGAAAAGTTTTTATGGTGGCCCATGCAGGTCCTTTGTCGTAAATAGTGCGATGTCATGGTGATACTTAGGTTTAAACGTATCACTGCGAGCCTGCATTATTAGGTACTCATCACAACATAGGCCGATTATTTGATTGCATATCTTGTATTGAATTTGTCGCATCTTCCTTGGACTTATGTTCACTTTCCTCCATTATAGAGTATGACTAAATGAAGAAAGGATACGTGAGGCTGCACGTGGCGGCTTCCGTGGGGGCTTTCTCTGCTCATCCACTATTCTGATTTCTAGATCCTTGCTGCTAGATGTAGCGCAATTGCTAGAGTTATTCTGCGGGATGATAGAAGCGCAGAGGGAGTAGATCGCACTCATGAAGGAGAGAGTGGAGAACGCTTACTCGATAGCATTGAGAGCCATGGAGCATGTGACTGCTCAGCAATCTATCTAAGCGAAGGCAGGAAACATTCTGGACTTCAAGAAGCTCAACCCCCGTGACTTGAACGATACCGAGGGAATCATCTATGCGGACGAGTGGTTAGAAGACATAGAGCGACTTCTTTGCGTTGCTAGGCTTCCGGAAGACTTGAACATCGAAGCCGCAGGACTACAGCTTCGCGACATAGTCTTGACTTGGTTCAGGAATGAACCTAAGATGAAGGTACCGTGGCTCACTTGGGAGAGGTTC
The DNA here is from genome assembly GCA_036927795.1 of Iris macrosiphon. Lineage (NCBI taxonomy): Eukaryota > Viridiplantae > Streptophyta > Magnoliopsida > Asparagales > Iridaceae > Iris > Iris macrosiphon. The sequence goes on from JAYESA010000003.1 coordinate 127,940,763, forward strand.
ACAGAGTTATTCAAAAAAAATTCTTTCCCATTGTAGCGCGGGACATTCTGGAGTAGTAATGCTGAATTTGGAGCAAGAAAATTGTTCTGTGGACGAGTACGCAACCGAGTTTAGCCGATTGAGTCGATTTGTCGAGTGTATGGTTCGTGAATCGGAGGACCGAGCCAAGAGGTTCCGTCCAGGACTAGCCTACGAGATTTGTGTCCTCGTCATCGTGAATGTCACGAATATATATGAAGAGATTATTCATTGCTTAAAGGATTGAAGCCAGCCTTCGTCCGAAGAGAGACCGAGAGGCTCATGGAGAAAACAACAAGGGACTAACAAAGCAGTAAAAGACTTTTAGAAAGCCTTCACCTCATGATTCTTCTCCAATACTACGCCTGCACCACCAGCAACGGAGACGGGAGCAACAGGACTTCCTTGCGACTACTGCAGGAAGCTAGGACACACTTGGGACACTTGCCGGAAAAGACTTGGAGTTTGCTTGTTCTACGGATCGGACGAGCACCAGATTAGAGACTGCCCTACCGCGCCTCGACATCCAGCTTCATGGATAGCTCCAGCCCCGAATGCAGCATGAGGACCACCTAGATCACAAGTAGTCACTAGTGGCATGGATGCCACGCTTCAGAAGATCTAGCTCAGAAGATATAGTTTAAGAGATAGAATAAAATCTTGTTGTTTGAAAATTAATTTGCTTTCTTTCCTTGAATTCCTTTCTTGTCCATCAACATGCCTTAAATTTTGAGGACAAAATTTTTGTAAGTTGTGTAGATTTGTAACTCTCTTTCTAGATTTTAATAAAATGTTTTTTTTTTTAAATTTCTAGTTCAAGATATATATTTCTAAAATAAATATCAATGTTAATAATAAAAAGTTTCTATTAATTTTTCCAAAACATTTTATAGCTTAAAATTATTTAAAACAATTTTTATTGTAATTAATTATGAAGATAGAATGGCTTGTGTAAATAATAATAATAATAATAATAATAATAATAATTTAGAGAAGCATCTAGAAAGAGAATCTAGAATATTTTTCTAACTACTTTGTAACTACCTCCCTAACCAAATAGGTCTAGAAGCCTCCATAGAACCCTATAAATAGGGATAACTTCCCCATTTATTTTCATTCATTTTTCTGATTTTCCTTCAGCCATGTATTAGCCTACAGTCTCCTAAAACCAACCCAACCCTTCTTGGCCCACAGTTTCTGGCCCTTTCCCTTCTCTGTTTAAACAGAGAAAGAAATCATCTTTTCCCTTATTTGAATCCTTACTCATCAACCGAGTAAGAAACAGTTACGTGCTGTGACCGATTTTACCATTCCCTCTACTTTCGCACGGAGGAAGCCAAGATCGAGAGCTCAGAGCAATGGCGGTGGAGACCGTCCCTCCACGAGCGACGTGACTTCCTCCCGACGTTCTTCTCAGGTAGGCGACTCCGACCGCGGTGATTGAAAGCAGCGACTTCACTCGAATGACCATGGCAGAGGCGGTGACAACGAAGACTCTCCAGCGAGCACGATGGCGATCTCCTATCCAACGAACTGTTCTCAACCGCGGTGTCACTACCCGTTCCCGGTATACGTACTTGGAACATATTATTCTTGCTTGCATGATAATTATGTTGCATGTCATGGAGACTAGATCCATTCCTTGGTTTATTTTGGCTCACGATTTATTTTGTCGGTTGGTTTGGCTAGGAATTGAACCCTTGGTCTAAACCTCAACCCTCGTTATATATAAACGAATACCTCTCTCACTTTCTCATTCTTTCATTTCCTTTCTCTCTCTTTGGTTTTCTCCCTCCCTCCATAGGCAAGTACACCTTGCATGAGAAATTGAGAAATCCTCCATAATTATTAGTTCATTATGCTTGTGGTGTGATTCTTAGCATGTTTAATACTTGGAGCTTTCGGTTTTGATGGATGGATTAGTGTAGATCTACATTTCTAATTTTAAATTTTTATGGGTTCTATGAGTTTTTTTTGGTTTTGATCTATTAAAACTTATTGTTTCCGAAAACTAGTTGTACTATGTGTTAGAGCTTCTCACTTTGTATGCTTTTGGATTTTGAATCAGCTCATTTGGAGTTAAAATGAAGATTTTATGAAGGAAACAACTTTTGGAGCTTTGTTCTCGGACTTGTCCTGATGGGGACGATGAGCAGTGCCGCGCGCAGTGCGCCATGCACAAAAATATGGCCTCGCACAGTGCACTGCACATGAATTTTTGGTCGCGCATGGAAGTGCGTTGCGCGCATCGCTGCATCGCGCATAAATTTCTAGACGCGGCAATGCGCCTTACATGGAATTCTTGCCACGCGTATGAAAATTTGGAATTTGGCCGCGCACCAGGATGGCTGTTTTTGCCTATTTAACTGTTTTTGTAGCTAGAATATTGTAAAACTCAAAACATGAAAGTTTTAGATCTCTGTCTTACCTTACAAATCTTTTTGAATCACCTCATTTGAAGTTTAAATGAGAGAGTTATGCCTAGTTTTCTAAAATATGTCAATCTTGATTTTGGAATTTTCATTGGAACTTGTGATCTCATGTGTTGATTTTAGAAATTGCAAGTGTATATGGATTAAGTGTAATTATGTGCTTAAATTAACCATGTATTAGACCCGACCATGTGAAGACTTAGACCATGCGCCAAGTTGTTATACTACTTATGCGCATGACATGACCATATGCTAGAACTGACTATGCGCATGACATAATCATGTGAACTAAGATCCTATGAGAAACTAGACTATTTGATAAGTGACTTACCAGCCATGTGCATGACATGAGCTATATGTACATGTGATAATAATTTATGTGACCAACTGCTAAGTTTGGTAACCTCGACTCGATTTCTCGTATCCGTGCTGATACAATTATTGCATGCTAAGTGTACATGATCTAATGTGCACCGAGGTACGACATAAAGTGTTACGTGTTAAGTGATTTTCATCTTTAGGTTGTGCATCGAGAATGCCTCCTATAATTCGTGAACGCTTGATACTATATATATATTTTTTCCAGCACGGGCATGATATGCGAGTCAAGTACCAAAGCGTGGCTAGACATGATTGTTGAATATTGCATACACGTTCGGGTGAATCGAGAATAAACTTTTGATCTTTACATGGATTCGTATCTAGCGTTCCCGTACTCTGTATGACATCTTAAGGGAAATTCTCATGCGACCATGCCTTGAGATTTTAATGCAATGTAGGGTTAATTAGGCAACAAAATTTTGTAGATCATGGAGGGAATGATATCCCGAGATCATGCCAACGAACCTTTCCACCAGAGATTCATCCTTGTGCGTTGGGGGCTGGCCACCATAGATACTATATATCATCCGCCTTAGTGGAGTGCAGTATTTGACCTATTATAAATATGTCAAACCATTGTCTTCCTATAGGAGCACTGGAACCGCTAATCCCGTGATCTAGCGCAGTAGCCCTACGGGAAACTAGTACAATTCGTGAAGTGCATGTATAATCATTTATTGGCTCGGTTAGCCCATGTTCGGCAATGACGTGATCTGAGGATACCTATTATACATTATTTCTGAGATAGCCTCAGACTCCACAATAACAAGTCGTACAATTGATTGGCCGTTTATAATAACTAGACTTGGTTGTGATTATATTATTCTGTTAGTATTCTAGGGACATGGACTATCGTAGTGTGATGGTTCAAACCTTGTCCTTGTTTGGTTGTAGGGTTGGGCCATTATGCTAGGATAGGCTGTGGATCGAGATTACGATACAGAACACACACACACACACACACACACACACACATATATATATATATATATATATATAAACACACACACACACCCCTATCTATTGCTTGGGTTTTTGTATATCCATTTCGTGCCTCCTTTGTGGTACTTGCTATTTCGGGTCTAACCCCACTAGTTTTGCATGGCCAGATTTTGAGCCAACACCTGAGGATCTAGCGTACTTTCCTCCGACTCATGACGCGCATCAGGAACATGGCCGCCGAGGATAACGAGTGTGTTTTCTTCTTCCCTGCTCGTCATTGTACATTTTACTCTTTTGGGCGTCTAGCCACCGATACCTGTTAGCCGACATGTCTGGACATTTTGTTTCCTTGTCATGACTGCATATAAATCAGAAAGCAGCTGTAATACTGTCATATACTTTTGTTATTCTATCAACTTCTTATTTTGTACAGCTGGTCTCCAAAATATTTTGATGGAGCGTTTGGGATGTCTTATTGTTTTATCATATATGCTCTATGATTCCTGTTTCTTGTTTGATTGATTGAGACATAGATGTTCGTGTGACCCTAAATAACTTGATTGTATTATGCATCCCTTGTCTAGTTACAACCGTAATCGTCGTACGGCGTATAATACCTTATACGGGGTAGCAGGCCATGTCCGTCTCCGTATTCTGGTACTGGGGCGTGACAAAATTTTAGTGGTAGCCTATGCAGGTCTATTCTTCAGACTTGTAGGGTGTCATGGTCATAGGAGTCTCAATCAAACATGATCATTTTTAAAATTCTGAATGTCCTCTTCGATACTCAGCTTGAATTATCCAGTTGGTTGTTTCCTTGTTCATTCTCGTCATGCACTTGATGTGTTTATGCTCTTCTTTAGGGTTTCCTCTCCCCCCAGATGTTGCAGCAATAAGAGATGCAAAGTTGCCAGTAGAACGAGATCTTGTAATACCCCAGTTAGGGGTTCAAGTTAAGCCCATAATAGATGCGACAGCACAACAGGCTCCAGATATTCCTGTACCTCCCTTAGTACCGGCAGTATTGGATACCCCGGCCTTACTAGAGATTATTCGGGGAATGTTGGCTGCCCAACAACACCAGATGGTGGTACAACAACAACAACATCGGGGAGAACCGACAGGTTGCACATATTGTGGCAAGGGAGGCCATACTCGGGACGTTTGTCGGACAGCAAATGGATTATGCTTGAGGTGTGGAAGTCCCGATCATAGGGTTGCTACTTGCCCATTGATACAGAGGCCAGTAGGCCAGTGCAAAAGTTTTCCGCATTGTCAGCTCCAAGGGTAGTGCAGCAAGGAGGACCAGCAGTAGCGGTGTGGCTCTTAGCTTAGCGTCCGTTGCTGACGCAGGCTCAATTGTACCGACAACAACAACAGAATCGACATGGACCGCAATAATGACACCAAGGAAGGTAGCAACAAGGAGCTCGATGAGGCCAAGGGGAGGCATTTATCTTATCTTTGGAGGAAGACTTGGCATTAGGTGACGTAGTGGCAGGTAATATTTTCGTTGCATCTTTTTCTGCCATAACATTGTTTGATTCAGGAGCATCATACTCATTTATATCTGTACAATTTATGACACGTATCGGATTGGAGTTTGAGGCATTGCCAGAGAGATTGAATATACTCACTAGTAATAGGATCGTAGGAGTTAGTAGGGTGTGCCTAACATGTCCAGTCGTAGTGTGTGGACATTTAGTACCTGCAAAGTTGATCGAGTTTCCTATGGAAAACTTTGACGTTGTCCTAGGCATGTACTGGTTGAGAGACAGTCATGTAACGATAGACTGTCGTGAGGGTAGAGTGTTGTTTAGAGTCCCTGGACTAGAGGAGTTTGTCCTTAGAAAAATAGCCAAAGATCAACATAAAGAAGGAACTGCAGCAGTAGCAATAGAAGATGACCAAATACCCAAAATAGTTGAAGAGTTCATGAACATTTTTTCCAACGAGCTTCCCGGATTACCTCCAATTAGAGAGATAGATTTTTGTATAGAGTTGATGCCAGGGACAGAGTCCCATAATGTTTATCCAATGTCACCATCGAAGCTTGACCAGTTATATCAACACATGGAAGAACTGAATGCGAAAATTTTTATTCGGACCAGTGGATCACCATGGGGAGCGCCAGTGGTATTGGTGAAGAAGAAAGATGGATCGACTCGATTGTGCATTGATTATAGACAGTTGAATGTGGCGACATTAAAGAACAAGTATCCATTGCCCATGATTGATGATTTGTTTGACCAATTGAGTGGAGCAGAAGTCTTCTCAATATAGATCTGTGATCGAAATATCATTAGGTATGAGTCCGGGAACATGATATACCAAAGACAACTTTTAGGTCACGATATGGGCATTATGAATTCTTAGTTATGCCATTCAGGTTGACCAATGCTCCAGCGGTGTTTATGGATTTGATGAACCACATCTTCATGTCATACTTGGACCAGTTTGTGGTAGTACTTATCGACGACATCCTTGTATATTCCCGTAATGAGGAAGAGCATGGAGAATATCTCAGGATAGTATTACAGACTTTAAGGGAGCACCAGTTATATGCGAATCTTAGTAAATGCGAGTTTTGGTTGGACCGCATATCATTTCTTGGACACATTATTTTTGGAGCAGGAGTGTCAGTTGATCCCAAGAAGGTAGAGGCAGTAGAGAACTAGCCAACCCCAAAGACCATGGCGGAGGTGCGTAGTTTCCTTGACTTGGCACTACATAAGATTTGTGTCAGACTTTGCAAAGATCTCGACATTTTGTCCCAATTAACACACAAGGAGGTTAAGTTTGTTTGGTCAGCAGAATGCCAAACAACCTTTGAAAAGTTGAAGAAGAAGTTAATCTCTGCCCCGATCCGTACTCTTTCAGCATGCTCCAGAGGATTCACAGTATATTACGATGCATTTGACAAGAGATGGGTTTGTACTAATGCAGCATGGAAGGGTAATAGCTTATGCATCTCGACAGTTCAAAGATTACGAGAAGAACTATCCAACTCACGATTTGGAGATATCAGCAGTAGTGTTTGCACTTATGTTCTTGAGGCACTATTTGTATGGTGATCGGATGAAAATCTTCACAGATCATAAGAGTTTGAAGTATGTATTCACGCAAAATGGCCTAAACATGAGGCAGAGGAGGTGGCTAGAGTTGTTGAAAGACTACGACGTGGAACTTTAATACCATCCGGGCAAGGCAAATGTAGTAGCTGATGCACTTAGAAAAAAATATGGAGAATTAATGTTGACCACTCAGAAGCACATTCTATAAGACTTACAGGAGATGGGTATCGAGATAGTGCTTCCACAGGATACAGGGGTTCCGGCTAGCTTGCAAATCCAGTCTACTTTGGTAGAGAGAGTCAAGGCAGCTCAAGTGGAGGATCCGAAGATTCAAAAGCTATGGGAAGAATGTAAGTCCGGTCTTCAGAAAGAGTTGATAATTCATGCGGAGGGAATACTAAGGTTTGGGAACCGTCTATGTGTACCAAGCGGGGATATTCGATAATAAGTTATGACTGAAGCACACAGTTTTCAGTATTCCATTCATCTGGGAGGCATGCCGAAGTACTAAGATATCAAGCAACACTTTTGGTGGAACGAAATGAAAAGGAAAATAACACGCTTTGTATCGCGATGTCTGATATGTCAACAAGTGAAGGCAGAACAATAAAAGACCAGCATGGTTATTGCAGCCGCTTCCTATTCCAGAGTGGAAGTGGAAACACATCATGATGGACTTTGTGACCGTTTTACCTAGAGCCCCGACTGGTCGAGATGTAGTTTGGGTAATAGTGGATCGGCTCACAAAAGTTGCATACTTTCTCCCCTTCAGAGTGGGACAATCTACAGAGCAGTTGACAGATTTATACATGCGATAAATTATGAGGCAACATGGTATGCCAGTAAGCATAATGTTAGACCGCGATACAAGGTTCACTTCTCATTTTGGAGAAGCTTGCACGAAAGATTGGGTACTAAGTTATGATTCAGTACTGCGTACCACCCAGACAAACGGGCAATTAGAGAGAACCATTCAGAACTTGGAAGATATGTTACGAGCCTGTACCCTAGACTTTGGTGGATCTTGGGAGAATCACCTTCACTTGGTGGAATTCTCATATAATAATAGTTATCATGCCAGTATCTAAATGGCATATTTTGAGGCACTATACGGAAGGAAGTGCAGGTCATCATTGGCATGGGACGACATTGGTGAGCGAAAAATGCTAGGCCCCAAAATAATCACACAGACAATAGAAGTTGTCAGGAAGATCAGAGAGCAACTTCGGGTTGTGCAAGATCGGCATCGACATTAGGCAGATCAACATCGTAGGCGTCTAGAATTTTGTGTCGGCGACCACGTGTTCTTGCGAATTTCGTCGATCCGTGGAGTCATTAGATTCGGGGTTCGCGGGAAGCTTAGTCCGCAGTACGTTGGTCCGTTCGATATCCTCGATCGGGTGGACGATGTGGCTTATCGCCTTGCCCTTCTACCTCGCTACGTGAGGTACATGATGTATTTTATGTGTCTTAGTTTCATAGGTATGCTCCGGATCTGAGTCACATCCTCGATCACTCTGAATTAGTCGTGGGTACCGACTTGTCTTACGAGGAGCAACCCGAATCCATTCTGGATCGAAGGGAGAAGGTACTCAAGAACCGAACTATTTCTCTTGTCCGGGTTGCCTGGGGCCATCACACTCTTGAGAATCGACGTGGGAGCGCGATGACGATATTCGGTCTTGGTACCCGCACATGTTCAATTCGGAAGGTATATTCTATCTTATGCCTTCGTATCTTAGATTCCATGATCATGTGATCACCTATGCATTGAGATGTTATTGCTTGCATGTGTAGATTTATTAGTAGATTTGTATCATGCTAGTCCTAACTTCTCTGGCTTTACTTAGATTCGAATTCCGAGGACAATTTTTTTCTAAGGTGGATAGAGACGTCACTCCCCATTCCCGGTATACATCTTGGAACGTATTATTCTTGCTTACATGATAATTATGTTGCATGTCATGGAGACTAGACCCATTCCTTGGTTTATTTTGGCTTATGGTTTATTTTGCGGGTTGGTTTGGCTAGGAATTGAACACATGGTCTAAACCTCAACCCTCCTTATATATAAACCAAAACCTTTTTCTTTCTTTCTCTCTCTCTCTCATTCTTTCATTTTCTTTCTCTCTTTGGTTTTTTCCTTCCCTCTATAGGCAAGTACACCTTGCACGAGAAATGAAGAAAACCTTCATAATTATTAGTTCATTATGCATGTAGTGTGATTTTTAGCATGTTTAATACTTGTAGCTTTCGGTTTTGATGGATGGATTAGTGTCAATCTACATTTCTAATTTTAATTTTTTATGGGTTCCATGGGTTTATTTTATTTTATTTTGATCTGTTAAAACTTGTTGTTTCCGACAACTAGTTGTACTATGTGTTAGAGCTTTTCACTTTGTATGTTTTGGTTTTTGAATTACCTCATTTGGAGTTAAAATAGAGATTTTATGAAGAAAATATGTTTTGGAGCTTTGTTCTCAGACCTGTCCTGGCGGGGACGATGAGCAGTATCACGCCCCGATCTCCAGCATGAATCGTCCATCCCCGCCGGGCACGAATTATCGCGCCAGCGCTCCTGCGGGACGATCGTTTCCATCGGGACGTGATGCCGTACGAGCCTGGGGTTACGTCCGCACAAGGCAACATCATTAAAGTTGTGGCTATCATCGAATCGATCGAGCATGCAGCGGAGGGACAGTGTTGCAAACAATAATCCATCTGAGTGTACGGGGCAAGATCAAGGCACGAGGTTCTCTGAATACAATAGCACCGTTCCATACATTATGTCCCTCTATACAAAAGCATCTCAAAGCAATCGAATCGATCGAGTATGCAGCGGAGGGACAGTGTTGCAAACAATAATTCATCTGAGTGTACGGGACAAGATCAAGGCACGAGGTTCTCTGAATACAATAGCACCATTCCATACATTATGTCCCTCTATACAAAAGCATGTCAAAGCAATCGATAGGGCTCAAGGCATCGAAACCAGATTTTTGGGTCCTGGGGATGAGGCACGGATATCGCTTCCTCGGACGATCCAACACCTGCGAACAAGCAAACTGTTGGTGGGTCAGCACTTTGGAGAAAGTACTGGTGAGTTTAAAATCAACGAACAGAAGCAACACCCCCTAAAACCCACACTAAGTAAGCACGTGGAAAAATATTACATTACTAGTGATCTTTCTAGTTTTACCTATGTTCGTTTCATGTAGTTCAATAGCAGAGTCATATTACTTATTTTTGGAAACATCTTTGAAAACAGAGTCCATGTTAGATATACAAGAAAGCAGACAAGCAGTTCATTTACGATATGCAAGATTCATTTACTATCACTGGTGCGCAACATGTCTTGTGAGTCATATTTATTTCTATAAAGACTCTAGCATATGCTTCTAGTGGACTATCTTCTTAGTATTTTTCTCTTAGCATCTCTATCTTTCTCTTATTAGTTAACATCTTATTGTGTGAACGGAATAGAAGCATATACGAAAACAAGACTTCTCTATGAAAGCATTCAATATAAGAGAGCATGTTCGATAGCATGCATATCACTTATTCAGTGATTCTTACTCTTTCGCCGAGTGGTTATCCCTGCAGTAGACATACAAGTTAGCAATAATTTGTATAAACAAATATATATATATATATATATATATATATATATATATATATATATATATATATATATATATATATATATATATATAAGGTTCTCTTTTCTCTGTTTGTCTCTGCATCAAACAATTAGGTATGCAAGAAGGCTGAATCCTAGCATGCGGCCTAACTATATGATGGTCCATGAGTCTACTTCCTCAAGATTAGAAGCGGTGTTATCATGGCCCAGCACTGCACTAATGTATACTCGCTCATATACTTAGCTTCTTTGACTCGTGAACCAGCTATCTAATAGACATGAATACCCCCTGATCGCGAGGACTTCTTTGCCTCAGTGTATTCCTCTGATCCCCCCGGGGCGAACAATCCCCAGTGCCCCAAAAAACCGTTCGTGGGATGATCCTTGTGCACAAGTTGTCTAAGACCAATGCATGAATGCAGCTCTATCTGTAAACCCCCTGATTTTTCTGGAATTTTAAAAAATCAAATTTCACAATTTTTTGGAATTTTCTGTAATTTTTTTTAACCAATTAAAATCAAGGTATTTGGAATTAATAATTTTAAATGATTTTAAACAATATTAAAATATTATAAAAATAATATTTTTAGGTGTAAAATAAAATATTAGACATAGGGTAATTTTCCTGGGATTTATTGGACCCCGGAAACATTTTTAAAGACCTAAAAACTAATTAATTATTAAACCAAAATAAACCCTAAAATAAACTCGGTTTATTTCCAAACTGAACCAACCTGAACCGGACCGACCCGGTCTAGTCAAACCCAACCCAAATCCTGCGGGTCGGATCGGGTCTGAACCCTACCCGAAACCCGACCCGTTAACCCGTCTGAACCCTAACCCCCAACCCCTCGTCTTCCCGATCGTTCCCCTCCCCGGCGGCCGTTTCCGCCGCCGTGGCCGCCGGCGACCCCTCGGTTTGCCTCCCCGCAACCGTCCCGGCGTCGCTCCGCCTCCCCGCAACCGTCCCCGGCCCTTCTCCTCCCTCTCCTCCTATAAATACCTCGACCCGACCACCCCTTCACCGCCATCACCACCCTTCTCCGTCAGTACGAGCTCCACCCCCGACGATCCCCTGCCTCCGCCTCACCGTCAATCCCGCAGTGCTACGCCACCGTCGTCTTCTCTGCACCCGGCCACCGTCCCTTCCAGCGCCGCCTCCAGCTGCTAGCGCTAGCCGCTGCTCTCCCCGAGGAACCCCGACCTCCCCAAACCCGATCACCACCACCGTCATAAGCTGCCACCGCCACCAGAGCCGACGAGACTCCGCCTTGGATCCTCGAGCCCAGGCGACATCTCTCCCCCACCAGCACTGTCTCCATTAGCTCCGGCAGCCTTATCTCCGGTTATCGACGGCGAGAACCCTAACCCTAGCCGCTGTGTCGTGTCGCGCCGTCTCGCGGACACGAGTATTTTCAGCCCTTTTTGGAGCCCTGTTCAGGTAGCCATTTCTCTCTCCTCACTGCCCCATTTCCCGTTCCGTCTGCTGTGACGCGAACCCTGCGTGACCCTCTCGATACCCGTGCAACCCGCTCAGTGTGTCGCGTCCTGTGGCGATCGCGAACTGCGATCCAAAATCAGAAAAATATTTGTCCTATTTTTCCCCGAAACTGAGTGCGCCCCGCCAAACGGGACGACTTGATCGTGTGCGAACTTCACCGAAAGGTGCGCGCCGTTGATACAGACGTGTGGGATTTCGCGAAAGTTGATTTGGATGTGCGTGCACACCGGAATCAACACGTATCCGTCGACAACGCCCCATATCGGCCCTTTTCTGGAACTCATTGTAACTTCGTGTACACACGTCGGATCGAAACGAAACTTGCGCCATCGGACTCGTAGCAATACGCTGGTCCTGTGACCCAAGTTTGGTTCGATTCTGAGAACGTTGACAAAATCGCGTATCGTGGGCCCCACGACTCCACTTGACAGGCAATTTTGTGATCGGCTCATCGTAATCCAGTTCTGGACATTCCGTTGGGTTCGTATCGTCGTTCTGGACTTGTGACCACTAAGTTTGACGAATTTAGAGAACATTGTCTCTGACACGTTTTTCGGTGTGAAGTGGTTCACATGTGGACCTCGCTTTGACCAAGAACTATCATTTTTGCCCCTGTGTCCAAATTGGACTCAAGGACAGGCATTTCTAGCTATTTGATATTTTTTGAACCTGATGGTGATGTCTATTTCAGCAACCGGCGAAGTACCTGCAAATTCCGCTGATACTAGAGCAACAGTTGGAGCCAGAACCCCAAGCAAGTGTACCTTGCCAAAACTTGCAGTACCTGCTTCATATTATTATCTTGTTTTATTTATATGTTGTACATGCTTAACCTAGGACCGTGTGACATTGCTTAGCGTCCGAATAATATTCGGGTGTCAACACTGTACGCAGGGTTGTGTAATGTCACCTATATAACCCTGAACCCGAGCCCTTGATACCTCCTCATCATACACCGAGACACTAGAACATCTCTCCCACCTGTCATAAGCAATTCCCTTTCCCACATTGTTATTGATATAACCCAATGCACACGCACACACAGTCTAAACTGAGCACACTTCCACTACACACATAGTCTTAATAACTATATACACTCACACACACACATCAACTAATAAAGAATATACTAATATATATAAACTGAATACTAAGTAATTAATCAACTAGATATTCTAACAAGAAATTTGAGTGCATAGCTTAGGATACTTATGCTACGTATCTAAACAACTAGCCAAAATCTCTAATACACCAAAATTAATCATTCCTACACATCTATTACACAATAATATAGCTAATACAACTTGTTACACTAAGAATTAAAGATAAATAGTACAAATCACTCAAAATAAGTTCCGTATCACACCGTATCGCACTGTATCGTGATACGGCCTACTCGCATCCAATTGTGGATAAGTAGCTAGTCCCACAACCCCGATCTAAGTCTAATTAAACTAAATTGGTCTCATGACACACACTTGATGTGTCAATCCCGTAATTCTCCCAAAATGGACACGAATTACAATGTAGAAATTACAATACACCACTAATTAGCCTATAACTTGTTCCTATAGGAAGCCTTATACCATTGGAGTGTTCCTAAGAGTCAAATGCATGATTTAGAAGCTAGGGAGAAGGTGAATTCATAATTTTACTTATTGGAAGATGGATTCCCAATAAAAACACAATTGAACACGATCTCTCCACCAAGGCTCCTTCTTCTTGTGCTTCTTACTACTCCAAGCTCCAAAGCTCCTTGAGTGATGAGAATGAGAGAGGATGTGAATGAATTGAGAGGAATTGATGGAGGAATGAAGGCATTGGGGATCTAAGAATTTGGGGACCTAAAATTGAGAGTGCAAATGAAGAGAAGAGAGAGAGAGAGAGAGAGAGAGAGAGAGAGAGGTGACCCCTCTTATGTGGACGGCCCTTTTCCCCCTCTCCAAGCCACCATCAAATGTCCAATTTACCCCCCACATGATGAATTATGATAATAATTATGGATGACTATTTTAATTTTTTTTACACTAATGCAAATTAGTCTAATCCTCCTAATTAATTAGTAAAAATGGGTCCATTGAGCTTGGTTCATGTTGGACTCAAATAATTGTCATGACAAGCCTAATTGGATTCACAAGTGTCAAGTTGAACTAATAGGCTAGTCCACTAATTAATTAATAAATAGCATACCCACAAATATTAATTATTAGCACAATATAAATAAATATTAATCTCTAAAAATAATTATATATAAATTGACTAAATTACTCTCATTTGGAAAAGTGAGGGTGACACTTTCGGTCTAAAGAACGCAGGTGCTACATACCAGCGAGCTATGAGCACCATTTTCAGTGAACATCTGCACAAGACGGTGGAATATACGTCGACGACATCACCGTCAAGAGTCGCTTTAAAGATGATAACCTCCAAGACTTGAGGACTGTATTTGACTTAATGCGCGCACACCGCCTCAAGATGAACCCTACCAAGTCCTTCCTGAGAGTCTCCAGCGACAAATTCCTGGGTTTCGTCATCACTTCTCGGGGCATACACATAGACCCCGACAAAACCAAAGCCATCTTGGAAATTAGCCCGCTAAAGAACCTCCGGGAACTCCGCGGCCTTCAAGGGAGGCTGACATACATCAGGAGGTTCATATCAAACCCCTATGGATGTTGTCGGCACTTCATCTAGCTCATGAAGAAATGTGTCTCCTTTGTCTGGAATGAAGAATGCCAACACGCGTTCGACGACATCAAGGAATACCTATCAAACCCTCTAGTGCAGGTGGTCCCGGTCATGGAAAAGCCCTTCCTGCTCTACGTACGTGCGATGGAGCACTCTCTCGGTACCCTGTTAGCCCAGAATAGTGATGTAGGCTACGATCAGGCCATATACTACCTTATCCGGATGATGGTCGGCACAGAGCATAGGTACAAGGAATGCCTTGCTCTAGTATTCGTTATTCAGAAAACTCAACATTACGTGGCTGGACAGACCATTCATGTAATCTCGTGAGTCAACCCCCTCAGGGTCCTCATGACTAAACCAGGGGCACTCAGTTACCTCTTGGCTACCTGGGAGATACTATTATCTCCATATGATATGGTATTCGTCCCACAGAAGGACGTCAAGGGTCAAGTACTGGCCGATTTTCTGGCAGCCCACCCAGGGTCAGAAACCTCGAAGCTCTATGAGGAGAATCCAGACGAGGCGACAGACTCCAAAGTCACTTTATACGAAGCTGTGTGGCGAATGTTCTTTGACGGCGCTTCAAGAGCAGGGCCCAAAGGCGGCGTCATCGCTAGGGTCGGGATAGTGTTGATCTTTCCCTACGGCCTCGTCATCAATCGTGCCTACTATCTCACGGAGCCGTGCTCCAACAATGTGGCAGAGTACAACGCCTTAATCATCGGGCTCCAACTTGCTAAACAAGTTCGAGTAGAATACCTGGAGGCTTACGGTGATTCTCAGCTAATAGTCAAACAGGTCCGGGACGAGTATGATGTCCGAAATGAAGACTTGATCCCCTATCACCAAGATGTTCTTAGCATCATCGCAACTTTCGAGATGTTCTTCATAGAGGACGTCCCTCGGTTGTAAAATATTGAGGCTGACGCCTTAGCCGACCTCGCTGCTTCCTGGGCAGTACCAAACAACACTCATCAGCTAATCGATGTGATAGGCCAAGAGCTGATTTGTCCGAAGAGCAACCTATGCTCGTGCCTCAGCTATGCAGCGGAGGTCGACACCGATACTCAGGATTGGAGGCTTTTATTCATTGACTATACAGTCTATGGAATTCTTCCCGAGAACCTAAAGGAGGCCACTTCAATCAGGAGACGCTCCCTCCGTTTCTATTATGACACCGAGACCAAAATATTGTATCTTCGGTCCTATGACGGCCTTCTTCTACGATGCTTGTCGAACGCGGAGGCAAAATAAGCCCTCCGTGAAGCTCACGACGCCGTCTGCGGGGCGCATCAACCCAGTCCGAAGCTATAAGATCGGCTTCGGAGAATGGGCTACTACTGTCCTACGATGGTAGCGGATGCTATTAATTATGCGAGGAAATGCTAGACATGCCAGATCCACGTAGACATCATCCACCAACCCTCGGAGTTCCTACTCCCGACTGTTGCATCCTGGTCGTTCGAAGCCTGGGTATGGATATCATTGGGCTGATTAGTCCACCTTCATCCAAGGGATATCGGTTCATCCTCGCTATCACCGACTACTTCTCCAAGTGGGCGAAAGCCGTACCACTTGCGGAAGTCAAGACGTCCAACGTAATCAACTTCGTCAAACATCACGTCATATATCGCTTCGGTTTGACACGAAGGATCATCCATGATAATGGTCCACAGTTTGCAAGACATGTGTTCTACCGGTTATGTGATAAAAACTGGATTCAGAATATATCGTCGACTTTCTACAACCCAGCAGTGAATGGTCTGGCAGAAGCCTTCAACAAGACCATCATAAAATTTCTCAAAAAGTTTGTATCTTCCAATAAACGCGACTGTAATTAGAAGCTGGGTGAATGTCTCTGGGCCTACCATACAATGGTCCGGACAGCTACTGGCAATATGCCTTTCTTTCTGGTGTACGGAAGCGAAGTGGTCCTCCCGATCGAAATCCAAATCCCTTCACTCCGTGTGGCTCTCTCCAACCAATTAATAGTCGACGACAAGCACCGTCGACGTCTACAAGAGTTAGAAGCACTTTACAAGAAATATCTCTTAGCTCAACAGCGCATTGAGCTATACCAAGCACGTCTATCTGGAGCCTTCAACAAACGGGTGATGAAGAGGACATACCAAGTGGGCGATCTTGTTCTGACCGTAATGAGGCCGATGGTTATGACCCACAAGACGGCTGACAAATTCTAGCCTAAATGGGAGGACCCGTTCATCGTAGAAATGGTATTCTCCAACAGCGCCTACCGGCTCGCGAAACCCAATGACGACTTGCTCATGATGCCTATCAACGTCAAGTTCCTGAAAAAGTACTACGTCTAAACTTGACTTGTACTTCCCTCATCACCAGCGGGGCAACCTAGATGTACATCTCTACACTCTTGGTTCTTCATCCCCAGCAAGTGCTTATGTGCAACATTTTTCCCTCTGTTACAAATTCTTGTAAAAGCTACCGTCAGTATCCCGGAGTCCCGGATACGCAACGGATGATGGATCCTCAAAGTCTCCCCAGCGGAGCAGTCCTCAGGTCCATTCACACACTCCCGCAGTGACCACTCAAAAACCAATCCCGTTAGACGCTAGCCATGTTCATATTGCCTTTGAGCTATCGTCATACCAATCTCCCCAGCGGAGCAATCCTCAGGTCTATCTTCATGTTCAGGTAGACCACACTCAGCAAAGGTCTATCTTCATGTCCGGGTAGACCACACTCAGCAAAGGTCTATCTTCATGTTCGGGTAGACCATACCCAGCAAATCACTCCTTAGCGAGTTTCTCGGACATCGGTTCACGTCCATATTACCTCTGAACTATCGTCCTAACATCTCTCCCTGACCGAGTTTGCCATGTCCATAGTACCTCTAAGCAAACTTCCCGGGTCTTGCATATCGATTATCACGTCTATATTGTCTCTGATATCGGTTGTTATCCCCACTTATCACCCGCACTCACCAAAGTACACTAGCGATGTTAAGTCTACAAAAACTGCCACGTCCATATTACCTCTGGCCGGCTTGTTCCAAATCTATTACTTGCACAAACGTGCGCAAAAAGTAATGGGTCCACAAAACCTATCACGTCCATATTACCACTGATAGGGATTATTTTCGAATTTATTATTTGCACTCAAAGTGCGTAACAAATTATAAGTCCACGAAGAGTCCCCCAGCGGGATTTTCTCAATGGAAGCAAACAGCCATATCCATAATACCTCTGGCGCGCTTCCTCCTCCTTCCAAAAAAATACTGGGATCGTACCTAATAACTACCAATCAGCTCACGTCTATGTCGCCCCTGAGCTATCATCCTCACGTCCTCCCCCGAGAGTTTGCCATGTCCATGTGACCTCTGAGCAAACCTCTCCCTACGACTATCATCAGTCGTCATCTCAACTTATCACTAGCACTTACATTTAAGTACGCCAACGGTGTTAAGCCCACCAAACTTGCCACGTCCATATTTCTCTGGCTAGGTCCGCTTCAAACTTATTACTTGCACTCTCGTGCGCAAGAAGTAATAAGTCCTCCAAAGACCCCCCAGTGAGATTTCCTCAATGGAAGAAAACAACCACATCCATACTACCTCTGGCGCGCTTCCTTCTCCTTCCTCAAAAATACTGGAATCGTACCTAACCTCTCGGTATGACTACCCGATCAGCTCACGTCTACGTCACCCCTGATCTATCATCCTCACGTCCTCCCCCGAGAGTTTTCTATGTAAATGTGACCTCAGAGCAAACCTCTCCCTACGACTATCATCAGTCGTCATCTTAACTTATCACCCGTGCTTAAATTTAAGTATGCCAACGATGTTAATCCCACCAAACTTGCCACGTCCATATCACCTCTGGCAAGGTCCGCTTTGAACTTATTACTTGCACTTTCGTGTGCAAGAAGTAATAAGTTCCCCAAAGATCCCCCAGTGGGATTTCCTCAATGGAAGCAAACAGTCACATCCATACTACCTCTGGTGCGCTTCCTTCTCCTTCCACAAAAATACCGGGATCGTACCTAACCTCTCGGTATGACTACCGATAAGCTCACGTCTACGTCACCCCTAAGCTATCATCCTCATGTCCTCCCCCGAGAGTTTTCTATGTCCATGTGACCTCTGAGCAAACCTCTCCGTACGACTATCATAAGTCGTCATCTCAACTTACCACCCGTGCTTAAATTTAAGTACGCCAACGGTGTTAAGCTCACAAAACTTGCCACGTCCATATCACCTCTGGCAAGACCCGCTTTGAACTTATTACTTGCACTCTCGTGCGCAAGAAGTAATAAGTCCCCCAAAGATCCTCCAGTAGAATATCCTTGGCAACTACGGTGTTGTACTATGTCCACATCAAAATAAAAAGGAAGAAACAACCACTGATACTACTGATCGGTGCACAACTCCTCTAAGCGTTCTCGGAGACTAGCCACTCTGACATCAATCCGACTCCTAACTCGGCGCTCGGCTTCTTGAGCTACGGCAGAAGGACTATCAAGGTGAGCGTAAGACTGGTGCTTCTCCTCCAGTCTCTTCAGAGTCCCTTCAATGGCGGCAGAAGACTGAGCTACAGTGAGAGATCGCGCACGGATAACCTCCCGTTCTTGACAGGCCTTGTGATTGTCACCCTCCAGGATCTTAAGGTTGGCCTAGAGTTGTGCAATCTTCGCCTCGATCTCAACAATAGTGTGAGAGAAACCATCTTTCCGGACGAAACTAGCCGTCTCGATCCATGTGGAAACCTAGGATGAGAATGACGCTCGAAGTCTCGATCCGCCGTCACCAAGAAGTGAACCGTCGCCTCGGGCTTCGCTGTAATACCCCTTTTCGCTCAAGCGGACTGCCGATTCAAACGGCAAAGTGCAAACGTCCCGACCTGCGTCCCTCAGCGAGGCAACTCGTTTGAGGCAAGGATATCCAGACTTGGTCCCTACAGGAGTTCGGCTTAGGCTTTCAGAGGCTCGCTCGCAGTATCACTCAACCGAGGCGGATCATCGCTAAGGTGGGTGGCTACGGTGAACTTGTCTTTGCTTAGCCAGCATACATAAAATACGGAATGATACATGCTAGTCGCTAGGTGAATCACCCCCTGCATGCTAACAAAGTCCCTTTCCGCTGCTTACTCGATTGATGCGATGATAGCCAACTATCAACTTAAACGATTGGCCTTGCACGGGCGCAACCCCAGGCCCGTGCGGCATCACGTCTCCCGAAAGCTCGAACGGGCCATTCGCTTGGCTCCCTTCCTCCCTCGCACCCGCGGGACGGGCGCGGTGATTCGCGTCCGGCACGCCGAGGCACGGTGATACGTGTCCGGTTCGTTAATTCCCGGCCGCACGGGGCGTGGCAGGGCGGAGCGGCGGCCCGGGCGGGACCGGGGCGTGACAGATTGGTATCAGAGCCTGGCTTATACGCCTTTGAACTTCGTTTCTAATATCTCTGTTTCGAAAGCTCGTTCGTGGGTTATGTGCACACACTCTCTCAATGCCTCGATAGGATGTTCCAAACAATAAGTCTAAATACTTTCAAAGAGTTGCATTGAATAGTATGATTGCTTGTACGAAATTGTGTTGCAAGGGCCTTTGTGCCATCCTGTGCTAGTCCTTATGGGATTAGATTCGTGCTAGACTCGTGCATTATGTGCAACCTGAGATGCCTATACATGTTTGCCCCAACTGGTTAGCGCAAAAAGGAATATTGCCCGAACGGTTAGCTATGCACTCAGCCTTTCGGCTAAGTTGTGTAGAATATCTTGTACCAAGACCCTTGGTGCAAGCCAGTTATAAATGAGATTTAGATGTCGTTCAGGAATGAGATAAGTCAGACTTAGGGCTGCAAATCGATAGACTTCATCGGAATTATCGCTTAGGCGAATCATGCTTGGTTATGGAAATAGCTCGAACGAAATTCTTGTTGGAAGACAAAAATCAAATATAGTTGCTTGGATGACTATCAATCCCGAACATGTATATGAGATTAGATTTTATCAGGCGAACCCTGAGTATCGTGCTAGAAATTGTGGAACGAGTTAGCGGGTATACTAACGATAAAGCGAGCACCAATTAAGAACTCGATGGAATGACTCGATTCCGAGTGGTGGATGGATCATTTAGAGACGTACAAACGGATCCATAACCCGTACGATATTCAGACTGAACGATATTGAAAATAACTTGAGTAAATGATAAGGCTTATATCGAATAGAATTCTCGGAAATGGAAACCAATATCTTGGTTAAGAAAAACTTGTTGAAAATTAGAAAATCGTGCGAGCGGTTTCGGATTTAAAATAAACGGATTGTACGTGAGTAAATTATCGCTCGAACAAGTTAACCCGAGGGTGAATATTTGGCTTCAGAATATAAATTTGACTTGGTATCGATAATTTGAAGATAGCATGGATCGATACAAGCAAATAAATATTAGATTTCTGGAAATGATATAAGCGATAACAGACCTTGCTTGGAGTTTGGAAGAACGAACTACAATCACTGCATAAACGGATTTGACTTGGTGGATTTGTAGATGGATGGAAATTAAAGGTTAAAGGATAAGACGAACTAAAAATGCAAGTGATTGAAATGTTTTAATGTAATAGTTAGCCTAGAACCTGGAATAAATCATGCTAGATGGTTTGTGAACGAATACGTGAATCAGGTTGAACCACTTGGAGAAATAATCTAAGGTTTAGAATTGAATCTTGGCTTGGTGGACTAGGCTTGGAATGGATATGATTCTATCAATTGAGGGATAGAATAGGCGAACCACTAGGCTTGTCCTGCAACTTGGATATATCTTGGATTTTATCGAACGGACTCGTCCCCCGTGAAAATGAACGTGTTAATGAGAAGTAGGTAAATCTGTGCTCGATGTTTAGAAATCTGAGTGAAACGAGCTTGGGTAGAATACCCCCTGTGAATGAACAATGGTTTGACCCTAGGAATTGGGGCGAGCATCGTGCGACAAATTTGTACGATGAATCGCGATATGCTTGAACCTGTACCTATGACCTTGTGAGCTGACCTAGTGATTAGGCAGACGACCCTGTGCCGAGTGAATGAGCCCGTGCTACCGACTTTACTATATTGCTTGTATAAAGCATCACAACTGGGGCAGCAAGACTTAGGGTTAGACTTGGGCACGATAACGTATGCTAAGTTGACCCGAATGGATGGACGCTAGTCGGTATCAGATTGATAGTGTTTAACGATAGTCCAAATACTTGGTTGATATGGAAACCAGATTTGATTGACTCTGTTGGAAGTATCCTGGTGATTTATATGGATTGGATTGAACCCTTGAAATTTTCGAAAGTAGCTTGTCCGATTTCACTATCCCTAAGTTTGGTTGACTGCATGTGTTTGAGGGACGCTTCGAATATGTGCACGATCCAAGACTTAAGAAATGTGAAACTCGAGTGCTAAGACTTCACTATCGCTAAGTTGGTTGACATGCATGTGTTTGAGGGACGCTTCGAATATGTGCACGATCCAGACATGTGATATGCTGATCTCAAAAGCTAGTGCAAGTGAAAATCCTCCTGAACAAGCATAACGACTTGTATAAGTTTGTCTCAGCCTTAGATCGCTATCCAAGATCGATTGAAACGTGCCTCGTGTTAAGAAACTTGTCCCGCGCCAAGGCGCAAATTATACTGACTCAGTATACCCGCGACACGACGTAAGCATCGAGTAGGGGATTTTGTGTTCCAATGGATCTAGTGGTATCAATAGCTACGCTTGGGCTAGATTCGAAATTCGATAGTATGGCTTGTCCTCAGGAAGTCTCGAGGACGAGACTTTTTCTGAGTGGTGGATGATGTAATACCCCGTTCCGCTCAAGCGGACTGCCGATTCAAACGGCAAAGTGCAAACGTCCCGACCTGCGTCCCTCAGCGAGGAAACTCGTTTGAGGCAAGGATATCCAGACTTGGTCCCTACAGGAGTTCGGCTTAGGCTTTCAGAGGCTCGCTCGCAGTATCACTCAACCGAGGCGGATCATCGCTAAGGTGGGTGGCTACGGTGAACTTGTCTTTGCTTAGCCAGCATACATAAAATACGGAATGATACATGCTAGTCGCTAGGTGAATCACCCCCTGCATGCTAACAAAGTCCCTTTCCGCTGCTTACTCGATTGATGCGATGATAGCCAACTATCAACTTAAACGATTGGCCTTGCACGGGCGCAACCCCAGGCCCGTGGGCATCACGTCTCCCGAAAGCTCGAACGGGCCATTCGCTTGGCTCCCTTCCTCCCTCGCACCCGCGGGACGGGCGCGGTGATTCGCGTCCGGCGCGCCGAGGCACGGTGATACGTGTCCGGTTCGTTAATTCCCGGCCGCACGGGGCGTGGCAGGGCGGAGCGGCGGCCCG
The DNA here is from genome assembly GCA_036927795.1 of Iris macrosiphon. Classification (NCBI taxonomy): domain Eukaryota; kingdom Viridiplantae; phylum Streptophyta; class Magnoliopsida; order Asparagales; family Iridaceae; genus Iris; species Iris macrosiphon. Next base: position 127,963,811 of record JAYESA010000003.1, read on the forward strand.
GGCGGGACCGGGGCGTGACATTCGCGTCGTGAGATGGCTCAAAATCCCAAGAAATCTTCCCGAGGATCGAATCGAATCCTGCATTAAATGAAGATGTGATAGCCTGAAAACACTCATCCGTGCGGCCCAGACCATGCTGTCCCAATGGCCTTGTGACATAATATCCATGCGACCGAAGATATCTTCTCCATGCTTCTTATTCAAAGTAATCCAAACTTATCAGATTGAAAACTTTGAAGGGGGTCTTGTAGAAGCATGAAAAATATGCATCCATGCGACCCTGCGCTCCAAAAATGAAAACTCAAAAGAGATCAGGCCTCAGAGTCTCCATGCGGCCCAACAAGCCAACAACTATGCGCCCCCAAAAGGAGGCTCAAATCAGGTCGCAGAGTCACCCTGCGACCCAAACAAAGGCGACATCCATGCGTTCCCAATCAACCAAAGCAGCTTGGCCGCAGAAGGACCTAACGTGACGTCTCGTCAGCAGGATCGTCTCAGACACAGAATCCTGACGAATTTTTTTTTGACTTCCTCAAAAGACGTGAACACACTAAACGACAGAAGTCTCTCGTCAGCACAGAACTTCACTATCGATGGATGTGCAACGTCGCGTGTACAACACAACTGGTCCCATGCGTCCCAAACTCCATGCATTCCATGTGTCTCTGGCCCTATGCGTCCCAGATTTTATGCGTTCCATGCGTCTCTGGCCTCATGTGTTCCAGACTCCATGCGTTCCAGGCATCGATGGCTCCACGCGTCCCAGTCTTCATGCGTCCCATGCGTCTCTGGCCACATGGGTTTCAGACTCCATGAGACCAAATTTTGCTGTTTACAACATTAGTGATTCTCTCCAACTAAGTGCGGACTATGAGTCAAGCTGACCAAGTCACTCCCACAAAGGATAAGAACCACCCAGATATTCACCAACAAAAAATTCTAACAAGTGCCCGCATGACAGCTTGGCCTGCTCACGGCTACAGCTGCACCCTGTTAAGAAGGGACACGTGACACCCTCCAACGTCCATGCGGCCCAAGATATGCGCACCCAGGGATGCCTATAAATAGTAGGGTACCACACCCATACAAAGGGCGGTCGGCGAATCTACACTTGAGCAAGAGAGAAGAACTTCCGCATCGGATCGTCCACGGAGTAAAGAGAGTTGCTACACTTCTAACCCTCCATCGTCACCCCCCAGAATACAAAATTTGTACTTAGACTGTCTGTTTAAGACTCCTCTCTGTACTCTATTTTCGTTTGTTTATTAAATCAAGTTCTTTCTTAAAGACTTTCAAATTTAATGGCGAACAATATATATATATATATATATATATATATATATATATATATATATATATATATATATATATAAACTGTAATTGTATTACATAATGGCCCACAACCCAGTCGAAGGCCTACAATTCGATCTGAAGGCCTACAAACTTGGACCGAAAGGCCATCAATCCTGCCCGCCTGGCCCACAACTCTTATCCACTGCTCACTTTAATTCCCTACAACTAAGGAATTAAAGTGCTTTCTCCAGGGTCTACTTGGATTGAGGGAGAAAAACATAAGCAGATGTAAGTGTGATTAAGTGAAATAAAGTTAATTGAGGGGGAGGAGAATCAATACATATAACCTTACTTAGATTGGAGGGAGAATTAAGTGGAGTGTGTTTAATAACTCTTGTTTGGATTGAAAGTTTTGAGTGAGAGAAAGATTAATAAAAATAAAATGTTTACCAAAATATCCTTATTACACATGACATAAAATTAGATTAATTAGATTAGATTTTTAATTAAAATTTGTCAAAATATCTTCATAAAAAATAATAGCAACAAATCTGTCTATATAAAGAAAATAACTAGAATCTAAACACAATAAAATTAAGTAACATGAGAATTATAGGCTTTTACCGTTTAGAAGTAAGTCAAGTTCATATCATCATAATCATCTAAAATCAAACACAATAAAGTAAATATACATTCCAAAAACAACAATCCAACCCCCAAAATCTCTCAAAACTTTGACAGTTTAGAAGTAAGCCAAGTTTATATGCATCGTGGACAATGTTTTTTAATCAACGATGAGTAATAAAGTATGAGAAAACGAGAAGAGACATGACGCATATGGACAAAGTCAGCTACGAAAAAACATATTGAGAAAGCAAAAAAAGAAAAGGAGAAGAAAGTCATGATATTTTATACGACAACTAAGGAATATTTATATCTTTTTAGACAAAATTTTACATTTCTCCTCGTTAACCCCGATTTGGAGGTTTACAAAAATGGACAAAAGAATTCGGAAGGCAACACCTCTGTTTTTTTGAATGTAATATTATATTAAATAATACTATTTATACGATAAAGTATTATATCTCACAATTGTAGCTAGATGTATATTGCGTTCGCTCCTGGTAGAACCAATAACAAATTGAATACTAAGGCTCTTTGATATTGCTTCCAATTCATGTTACACACTGATGATAAGTATGCGTCACCTCAGTTTAAACAGCTATGAAAATGTAGTGTTATTCAAGATGGGATCGAAATTTATTTGACAAGGAATGATGATGCTTGTAAATACTAAATATTAGTCATATAGTGTGATAATCACAACGGTGCATCACGAAGATTTCCAGATGGCTTTACAAATTACGAGTAAGGGGACAACCCCGCACTAATGGGGCTGAAGCAAAACATCAACCTTGGAATGAGATTTGTTTGCTTTGGTCCGTGCACATATATGATTGAGATAACACAATATAATACAAACAAATAGACAATCGATTTTTTTTCCACTAGGGCCTTGGTCCCGAGTGCCCATAAGGTGCGTTCGCCCCTGCCTCCATTCCTTCATAATCTGTTAATTGTATTTGTAGTTACCCAAAAAAAAAAAAAAAAAAAATTCTAATTTTTAAGAATTATACTGTAGTAGATTTCTCTTATTCCATCAATCGATTTATTAGGGTGTGGGGCGTCATGGTAAACGATTACATGGAATAAGCAATTCCATGTACTCTTTTGTTTTTATTATTCGTTACTATACTGAAGAATGACCTTCTTGCTTAAGGCTCTCATCACTCATTTCCCCTCCTCCTCCTCCTCCTCCTCCTCTAGGCTGCAACTGCCTATACTCCATCCACTTCCCCTCGGGCCGAAGGCTCAGATACGCCGTCAAGATCGAGACGCCCGCGACCATCCAGCTGAACTGCAAGTTCGCCACTGCGACGACCCTCCGCGCTGCATCCTCCGTCGGGCACTGCACCGCCCCCAGCCGATCCGCGGTCGACGCAGCCGAAGCGTAACACCCCTCGGGCAACAGCCTCGGCACCCACAGCACGCACCCCATGATTGCGAACCACAACCCCTGGCACGTTATCGTCGCGGACCTAACTACCGCTGCGGCGAAGCTCGATGGCAGGCCGACGGTGGCAATGGTGGCTGCAAACGAAGCCGCCACTATGACCTGCAGTTTATTTGAATTCATAGTATATATATTAGGACTGATCATTAGTTAACTAGTTAACATTATATCTTATTCTATGTTGCACGGATAGACATGGTAAAGACACTACAACAGCGGAGGGCAGAGATCGAGACCCGCCGGCGCTATTTAATTTTCAAATTGTGGAGCGGCGGCGCGGTACGGTACGACTGTATAAGATATTTGGACCGGATGGAACCTTCAGACGTGGTACCTTCGGACTAGTATTGTATATATAGGTCTTCGGACTGGATTGGTTATTAGTCTTCGGACTGAGTTATATATATATTCGAAAAAGTTAAATTTTATTCAGGTTGCTTCAAGAGGCCAAATTGTGGAGTGGCTGGTGGTGCGGTACGTGGTTTTCGAACTAGTGTTGTATATATAGGTCTTCAGACTGGATTGATTATAAGCCTTCGGACTGAGTTATATATATATATTCGAAAAAGTTAAATTTTATTCAGGTTGCTTCAAGAGGCCAAATTGTGGAGTGGCTGGTGATGCGGTACATGGTTTCTTCGGGCTAGTGTTGTATATATAGGCCTTCAGACTGGATTGATTATAAGCCTTCGTACTGAGTTGTAGCCTCTTGAAGGAACCTAAATAAAATTTATCTTCTTCGAATATATATATATATATGGTTTTTTTTATGTAAGTCAACCAATACGTATCCCACTTTAGTCCCCTCTACCCCACCCAAATTTAAATTTCTGGTTCCGTCCTTCACAACAAGGACACAACACATTTTGGTGTGTGCTAGTATATTTTAGAGTGTGCATGTTGCATTCTATACATATATAGCGTGGATTAGGATAATACTGTAAATTTGGACCGAATCGAACTGGTTCAAACCGAACCGATAGACTGTTCGGATTGGGTCGATTGGATGTTCTTAATAATCGAATAATTTTTTCGGTCAATGGATCGATAATACCAAAAACTGGTGAAATCGAACAAACCTGATCAACCGATGGACCTTAAATGTATTTTTATTATTTTGTTTTATTGTTTGTTATGTTTAGACTTTTTTTATAGGCGATAAAATGATGAAAATGAACTATTGTGTTTGTTGGAGATAGAATGATGAAATGATGGAAATGAATTATTAGCAAACATGTAGCAAATGATTGCTCAAACTATTTAAATTTTTGTTGATTCTAAATATGTTGTATTCAAATACAAAACTGATCAGTCAAGTTAAGCCAAGCCAAGCCAAACCAAACCAAATCAAACCAAACTAAGTCGATCGATTTTAAAATCGAACTGGCCAGTTGGTTGGTTAGATTCGATTATTATTATTTTACAACCGAATAATTAAGATTTGGCTACGGTTGTGACCAAATAGATCTATTTGACCGATGCACAGCCCTCGCGTAGATCCTGTTTAAGTGATAAGTGTTTTAACTCCATAATATGGTACTATATATGGAGTGCATTAATGTTTTTTTGTGATTTTACTAATCTTAAACTAAATAGTGATTCTAGCTATTTCTTTACGGAACCATTAACTATCAGAAATATCTTTGGTTAAATCAAGGCTAAATTGCCTTAGTTGGGTATGTACTTGCACCATTTTTCACATGTCCTAATTGTGTAATTTATATCCAACTCGAATGATTTTTGTGGTTATAAAAAAAAAATGTAAGATCCTGACAGAGTGGTAGAAGATCAATAGATCGAAACACATAGACGTATTATTTCTTCTATTTATAAATGGTAAAAATTGGAAGATGGTGAACCAAAGACATGCAATTCTGTGTGTATAAAATCTCAAACGTTACATCGAATTCCGAACATCTAAATTCAAATAAAAATAAAAATTATGTAATTTCTTTTTCGTTTCTAACATGGTCACATAAGGTAATAGTTAATTTGAAGTCACAATTTGGAAGAATGAATATCATTATTCTTTTAGCACGACCCTAGATACCTGCATGAGCCAATGGTAGTGGCCTTCAAGACCGGCATGATCCGCAGAGTGGAAGCGCAGCAGGAAGAGCTCCTGGCCGAAGGCGGAGGCAGAAAGGGCCCCGACGAGCGACGCCCAGGCCTCGGGGTTGGACGAGAGGTCGGCGGCAAAGGCCGCAGCTACGAAGATCACGAGGTGGAGGAACATAGACGCGTGTTCGAGGCTGGAGAGGAGGAGGTGGTGGCGATCGAAGAAGAGGTTGAAGGCTATGGCGAGGAAGGAGAAGATGAGGAGGAGGTAGAGCTCCAAGTGTTTGATCTTGGGGAAGGGGAACCAAGTGGCTGAGGTGAAGCCGGAAGGCCCGTGGAGCTTGTAGGACTTGGTGGTGTTGATCGTGTGCCAGAGGCCAAGGAGGGTGAAGGCTAGGCCAGGGAGTACGTGTCCTATGAAGGTTCCCATGTGTAATTTATACAAATTATTGAATGATCACTTAGTTTACTCTTCATGAAGGTTAATATATAGCATTTTGGAAAGGGGCACGGGATCGATATTGTGGGCTAAAAGCAAGGTTGGGAGGATCAGTGGAAGATCAGTAACTTGGCACTAGCTATTTCTAGTGGAAACTCCATAGAATCCATTTGTTAGACCATTGTCATCTTCACTGATGCATAATTAATGGGACGTCACTATCGTCGCCACAAATTAACGTAGTATACTGTTACTGACCAACAAGACTGAGTTATATATATATATATATATATATATATATAGAGAGAGAGAGAGAGAGAGAGAGAGAGAGAGGAGGAATTCACATTCCTCATTTTTGTATCCCCAAGTATCTCCATAATAGCAACCATTGGATCTTGTTTAAGTTTTCTAATCTTAATCATTGAAAAATGAACGGTTAAGATTATATGACTTAAACAAGATACATCGGCTGTGAAAGAGGGGATGTTTAAAAAATACAAAAATGGGAATATATATATATATATATATATATATATATATATTTGGAAGAAGGTAATTTTATTGCTACTGAACCTGAATCAAATACACTTATGTAGGCGGGTCACACCTCACCCATTTAATGGACAAAGCACATCGGTCTCTAAGTTATGAACCATCCCAATTGGGGGAGAACTCTTCCCTTCGAATATTCTATCAATACGCTCCTTCCAAATGTACCAAACTCCTGCAACTACCCGCACTCTGGCCTCTCGAAACCAATTTTTTCCCGTCTCTGTAGTCTTTTAAACTCCTCTAGTACCTCTATGAGGACCTTTGAGTTGATGGTGTCTATGCGAAGCCTTCTCCATTATGACTGCATTACATACCAGGCTATTTCGCATTCAAAGAACCAATGCTTGATCGTCTCTTGACTCCTCTGACATAAAACGCATTGTGTGTGTGGAATATGAACTCCAAACTGCTGCAGCCTATCTCTGGTCAGCGACTTACCAAGCACCACCTTGTACATACAATAGCTCATTTTACTAGCTATCTTATTACACCAAATAAACTCTACTGATTCCAATGGTTGTCCCTCCGATCGGAGCCAGTCGCATGTTGTCATGAAGTTGAAGTCACCTGAACTATGGAGGTCCCAAACCCACCCGTCCATACTAGCTTCAGTGTCAATGTTCACCTGTAGGATTTTCTCCCTTAGTTGTCGCCCCACTATATTACCATCAAGTTGCCAGCCTCCTCCCCCTATTAACACTGCCACCCTCTCATCCCTTCCAGCTAGATCGTAGATCTGCCACCCCATCATGTCCACTGCACTCTTATGTGAGAGCCAAGGATAAATCCATAAACTGGTCGTCTCCCCCATTGCAATCCTCCTCGATATGAGCTGTTTAATTATGTGTCTACCTTGTAATATCGTCTTGAACGTTACCGAATAATTGTTATCTATCGGCATCACCCAGAAGTTCGATTGCTTCAAGTAACGACTATTTGTCTATCTACTCCATAGAGAGTTTCCTCCCAAGAACCTCCACGTCATTTTCAATGCCACGGCGTCTCGAACCAAGCGTAGAATCCTGAGAACCACTACCCCTCCTTCTTGGGATTGCAAAGTTGCGATCACACAATCGCATGTATACCGCCTCTCCATATGAAGTCCACGCAAAGTTGTTCAATCTTAATAATCACCGCTGTAGGAAGCATGATCACTTGAAGTCAATACATCATAATAGTTGCTATCACTGTCTTCACCAGTTCTATTCTTCCTTCGAATGATAATGAGCGGGCATGCCACCCTTCTATCATGCATTGCACATATTCTACTACACTTTGACAATTAGCAGCCCTTGCATAATTAATAGTTAGAGGCAAACCCATATATTTGACTGCCTGTGAACCCTTCTCTATCTGTCACGCCCCAGTCCCAAAATGTAAGGAACTAGGCTACGTGGCATTAGCCAGCTGACACGTCACTAGGGTTTAATCCATTTTTGATGGACCCAAAGGAACGTGCTACGCTGTCCTAGTATACTACAAGTCTAGTACAGGCAAGTCTATCTCATCCACAGAATATGTCAGAAAATAGTGCTGAATATATATAATGCTGAGTCTGATAATGCCATATTACACATCTTGTGGGAACAACCCACTGTCAAAATATAATAATAATACAGAAAACAAGATAGACTGAGCATCGTCTATCTAACAAAATATCTCCATTGCCAAGAGAGCATCTCCTAGAATCAGGTAGATTCTGATGGTGTCTCCTCTAGTTCTTCCTCGGTGGCATGCCTAGTCTCCTGTCCTGGACCATACACCGTGGGGTAGTAGGCCTCGTCTAAATCTGGAAGGGAACCAGGTCCTCAGTGGGACGTAACAAGATACAGAAAATAACATGCCAGGTATAAAAATACTGAATAAAGAAATAAATACAGGGTGCTAACCATCTAAGTGAAATGCAAGTAAAGACCTTGTAGTACGCATGAGAATGTGTAGGTTAGACATATGCTGACTTAATTCACCAATCGTGGTGACTGGCTAGTATATGTGTCATATGCCCCCAGACGCATGGGCACTCTGCAATCGTCCATCTCCGAGGAGTATGGAACGAAGGTAAAACATACAAGGAGGGGGTGTCCCATACGTCTACTAGTTATCTTTCCCGCCCAATGTAACTAAATGCCAAGTCGTACTATTCTGAGTTTTCCTGTACTTATGCTAAGCCGTGATGCGTGTCACCCGTACTGGTAGCAAATCAAATACGCAGCTCGCATCCCAATATGTATAGCAACCATGTTGCGTGTTCCCGTGGTAGGGTCTAGGAGGATATTAAGATACCCTCACAGATGTTGGTAGGTCTGAAAAGACTAAGTTAATTATGCTACAAGTCAACGTATCTGTTGACTGTACCTGAGGCAATCTCAGGTACTCACAGTTATATGGAATTCAGGAAAACATAGCATATAACAGCATTTTGTATTTAGACAGTAACTTGGCAAGGTATACTTGCCTACTTCCTGGTTGTATTGGAAACCTGATCCCACTGTCAAGACGGAAGGTCCTTGTGACAGGGGGTCACTGACTGTGCTGGAGATGTTTTCTGTTTAAGACATTACAGGTTTTGTAAATAACAATTAAATAAAAGGGTACGTAGTATAATAGTATATATATATATATATATATATATATATATATATATATATATATATATATATATATATATATATATATATAGGTAAAAAAAAAAATATATATATAATATATATAGTCATATATATAATATAGAGTGCTTAATATATATAGTATATATATACTTATAGATATAGCATACATAGTATGTATATATATCCAGCATATATAATAGGTATACATATATGTATATATATAATTACATATATATAAAGGAAAAATGAAAATACAGAAAATAAAATACATATATTCATGATATAATAAATAATATATATATACATATATAAGTCATATACATATACATATAATTAGAAATGAAAAGACATACATATATACATAATAGGTAATATATACATATATAGATATACATATATTTTCATATATATATATATAAAAGAAAGAGGAAAATGCTGAAATTTAAATGTACATATATATTTAATATCATAATAATATAATATACTTTATAATATATATATATATATATATATCATATACATAAATATATAAATATAAATATATATATATAAAAGAAATAAAAAAAAAGATGCAGGAATTAAGTACATAATAATAAATGAAAAGCATAATATATATATATATATATATATATATATATATATATATATATATATATATATATATATATATATATATATATATATATATATATACATATATATCATATATGTATATATATAATTATACTATATATAAATAAGTATATATATATATATAGTGATATATATATATATATAAGAAAAATAAAAGACATATATATAAATGATAATAATATATATATATATATACACTATATATATATATTCTGTATTTAATAATAATAGTAATAATAATAATTATATATATATAATATATATATAAATATATATAGAATACATATAAATATATATATATATATACATATATATATATATATATATATATATATATATATATATATATATATATATATATATATATATATATATTACATATGTATATATAAATAAATAAAATAAAAGAAAAAAAACAGAAATTAAAATATATATACAATAGTATATATATACTGTACACAGTATATTGAATATATATATATATAAATATAATAGTATATAGATAATATACATAAATACATATATATATATATATATATATATATATATATATATATATATATATATATATATATATATATATATATATATATATATATAAAATGAAAATGCAGAAAATATAAATACCTATATACTGTATTTATATAGTATTATATTATTAGTAATCATATTATTAATTACATAATAATAATATATATTAATATATATATTAATATATATAATTATATACACATATATACTTATAATATATACATATATACATGCATATAGGTATATTTATGTATTTTTGTATAATACATGCGTATTATACCTGACAGGGAGGCAGGGGGGGCCCACGGCGAGTCGCCGGCTGGAGGAAGGCGGCGGAGCTGACGGCGGCCGGTCGGAGGGACGGCTGCAACGGAAGCAGCAGCTAACAGCAGCAGCAGCAACGGGGGCTTGCGGAGGCTGCTGCGGCCAGGGTGGTGGCGGAGGTGGCGGTGCAGGCGGATGGATCGACGGAGGGGAGGGTGGCGAAGCGTCTGGCGGTGGTGGCAGAGGTCAGTGGTGGTGGTGGAGGTGGCTGGAGGCGGTCGGGATGGGGGAGGTGGCTATGGTTGGGAGGTCGGGGGGGGGCACTGCGGGGTGGTTGGCGGCGATCGAAGGCGTCGTGGGGTGGTGGTGGTGGGTTGGTTCGACGGGGAATGGCGAGGCGAAGCGGGTAGGGTCGGTGGCGGAGGTGCACGGTGGCGGAGGGTGGCGCTGGGGGTGGTCGGGTGTGGTGGTGTTGGCTGTGGTGTTGGTGGCGGGTGGTTGCTGTGGGAATTCTGGGCGGCGGAGGCGGTGGCCGGAGGGGGGTGGCGGTGGTCGGAGGGAAGGGCGGGGGAGTGGCGACGGGTTCGGCGGTGGTCCGGTGGGCGGAGGGTGGCCGTGGTGGTGGTGGTGTGAGTTTGCATGGGGGGGTGCTCGGGTTTATATAGGGTTGGGGTGAGTGGCATAGGGTGTAAATAGAGGGAAGTCTAGGGGTGTTTTGGGTATTTAGGTTTTTGGATATTTTTAGCATCCAAAAAGATATTTATTTGGGTCCCACATGACACGTGTGCGGTCCACATTCACCAGCCAATGAGGTGATGCCACCTCATACTAGAAATTTGCATAAAAACCCCTGAAATTTCATAAATTACAAATAGGTCCTAAATTTGGTATTTTGTGTAATTACGCAATTTGTCTGATAAATTACCCTGTTCCCAGAAAATACTAAAATGCTCAGAATTGAGAGGAAAAAGCTGTGGGAGGGTCCTGGGGGGTGGGGGGGGGGGGTGAGTCTGGGCAGGGGTAGGGCCTGGTTTCTTGGTGATACGGGTCATCGTATTTATTATTTAATAAATACTGCGCACGGTGTTCTCTAATTATTTAGAGGCAGGTAGGGCCATAATTTTACTACGGTGTCAATATACTAATTGTAGTATATTTAAAGTAGAATATTATCGTATTTTTATCTGGGTAAAACAGGTGCCTGTTGGTCCTCAATCTCTAGGGGTACAGAGATGGGCAAAGAGCAAGAAATAAAATAGGAATTAAATACAAACTTTTGTAACGATATTTGTGCGTCTTAAACGAGGCTCAAAATAAAGCATCTGGGAGTTGCACAAAAATTAAAAAAATAGTCTAACATGTCTAGGGCAGGTATGTGAATTTTGTTTGGGAATTACAGTTAGTGTAATGCTCTAATTATTTGTGTAAGGTATATGTGCACAATCAATAGGTTATGTAAACAAAATAATTTTTAAAAAGTTACAGAAATTCTAATTAGCTAAAATAAATCCTAAATTACTGAAATCTGGTCGAGGGAGTTTACAATCTACCCTCCTTAGAATATTTCGTCCTCGAAATAAAAACAGACATATAATAAAAATAAAATATTGTTTTAAAATATTAGGACATACCCTGGTTTGGAAATAGATGGGGGAAACGCTGTCGAATATCCTCTTCTCGTTCCCAGGTTGATTCACCTGGTGCATGATGTCTCCATGCAACACGAACTAGAGGGATAGTCTGGCCTCGCAACACCTTCTTGCTACGATCTAGGATCTCTACAGGTTCCTCCTGGTACGATAGGCTTGGGCCGATGGTGATCTCTGAATGGTCTAGTACATGACTCGGGTCTGGAATGTACCTCCTCAGCTGGAATACGTGGAAGACGTCATGCACTCCTTCCAAAGTCTGAGGTAGGGCTAGCTTGTAGGCCACTTCTCCGATGCGTTCTAATACATCGAAGGGTCCAATGTACCTTGGACTCAGCTTTCCTCTTCTTCCAAATCTGATAGTACCTCGGGTGGGTGAGATTTTTAAGAACACATGCTCTCCCACTTGGAACTCTAAAGGTCGTCGATGAACATTGGCCCAGTGCTTCTGTCTGTCTTGTGCAGCTCGTAGGTGTCCTTGTATCTTCTTTACTTTCTCCACCGTACGAACAACCAGTTCTGGTCCCAAGATCTGTCTTTCGCCAACATCGCTCCAGCATACTGGAGAACGATATTTCCTTCCATACAATGCTTCAAAGGGAGCCATTTGAATGCTCGCTTGATAGCTATTGTTGTAGGAAAATTCCACCAGGTGTAAATGATCTTCCCATGATCCACTGAAATCAAGCATGCAGGCTCTCAGCATATCTTCAAGTGTCTGGATGGTGCGTTCTGATTGGCCATCTGTCTGCGGGTGGTACGAGGTGCTAAACTTAAGGCGGGTACCAAGACTTTCTTGCATACTTCGTCAAAAGTAAGATGTAAACCTCGTATCTCTGTCAGATACTATGCTGATTGGTACTCCATGCAGTCGTACTATCTCTTTCATGTACATATCCGCCAAGACTTCGGTAGACTGTCCGACTCTGAAAGGTAGGAAATGAGCAGCCTTTGTGAGTCTATCTACGATCACCCATACAGCATTACGACCACTGGGACTTCTTGGGAAGCCCGTAACAAAGTCCATCATAATGTGTTCCCATTTTCACTCGGGTATTGGAAGGGGTTGAAGTAGACCGGCAGATCTCTGATGCTCAGCCTTGACTTGCTGACACACCAGGCACTTTGCTACAAAGCGTGCTATCTCTCGCTTCATTCCATGCCACCAGTAGTATTGTCGCAGATCTCTGTACATCTTTGTGCCTCCAGGATGTATAGAGTATGTTGAGCTGTGAGCTTCTGACATCAGCTCCTCACGAAGTTCTCCATTTGGAACATAAAGACGTTCTCCACATCTTAGAGTCCCATCTTCGTGTATGCGGCATCCTGTCTGGATTCCAGCCTCTGTTCTTTGTCGAAGCCTCTGAAATCTTGCATCTGCTGGTAGAGCAGCTTTGATTCTTTCGACCAATGTTGATTGTAGCTGGTAGTTTGATAATTGACCGTCAATTCCTGGCATAATGACCGTTATTCCCAACTTTTCTAGATCTTTCAGCAGACCTGGTTGGGTGATCATAAAGAATGCCGATGGTCTTCTGCTTAGTGCATCAGCCACTACATTAGCCTTTCCTGGATGGTACTGCAGATCGATCTCGAAGTCTGTCATCACTTCGAGCCATCGTCTTTGTCTTAGGTTCAGGTCCTTCTGAGTGTAGACATATTTCAGGCTCTTGTGATCGGTGAATATCTCCACTCGTTCGCCGTATAGATAATGTCTCCATAGCTTCAGGACGAAGATGACGGCGACAAGCTCCAAGTCGTGAGTGGGGTAGTTCTTCTCATGAGTCCTCAATTGTCTTGAGGCATAAGCTACAACCTTCCCATGTTGCATTAAGACACAACCCAATACTTTTTCGGATGCATCGCTATAGATGACGAAACCTCCGGATCCAGATGGTATGGTCAAAATGGGGGCAGTAGTCAGACGTTTCTTCAACTCGTCGAAAGCTGTCTGGCATTCCTCAGACCAGATGAACTCCTGGTCCTTGCGGGTAAGACGTGTAATTGGCTCCGCGATTCTTGCAAAGTTCTCTACGAACCTCCGGTAATATCCGACAAGTCCTAGAAAGCTTCTCACCTCTGAAACGTTGGTCGGAGTTGGCCACGTCTCAACAGATGAGATCTTGGCTGGGTCCACCGAGATGCCTTCTCTTGTGATCACGTGTCCCAGAAAAGCGACACGATCAAGGAAGAACTCGCACTTGCTTAGTTTAGCATAAAGGCTCTCTCGTCTCAGCGTCTCTAGCACTAGTCTCAAGTGCTCTTCGTGCTCCTCGTGGATTTTTGAATATACCAAGATGTCGTCGATGAAGACTACCACGAACTGGTCCAGATATTGGTGGAAGACTCTGTTCATCAGGTTCATGAATACGGCTGGTGCATTAGTCAGTCCAAACGGCATCACCAGGAACTCGTAGTGACCATAACGAGTCCTGAATGCTGTCTTTGGAATATCTTCTCGCCGTACCTTGACCTGATGATAGCCTGACCTTAGGTCTATCTTTGAGAATACCACAGCTCCCGTCAGTTGATCGAACATGTCGTCAATTCGCGGCAAGGGATACTTGTTCTTGATCGTCAAAGCATTGAGGGCTCTGTAATCAATACACATTCGATATGTTCCGTCCTTTTTGGGTACAAACAACACTGGTGCTCCCCAGGGTGATGCACTAGGACGAACAAATCCCTTGATTTGTAGTTATTCAAGTTACAGCTTCAGCTCGTCAAGCTCCTTCTTCGCCAGTCGGTACACATTTGAGGATACCGGTGCAGCTCCGGGTATCAGCTCAATAGTGAACTCTACTTCTCTGTCAGGCGGTAGGCCTGGCAATTCCTCTGGAAATACGTCTTCGAATTCTGCAATGAGTGCTGGGGGTTCTGTCTCCATCGCCATGTAAGCTCTAGGAGTCTGGCCTACTCCTTGCTCGATTGTATCTCGTACGTATTCGAACTCCAGGTGTCCTGGTGGTCTAAAGGTGATACTACCTTTTCGGCAGTCTAGGATTGCATTGTTCTGGATTAACCAGTCCATGCCTAAGACGACGTCGAAATTTGGCATTGGAAGTACCAAAAATCGTGCTCTTAGCTCTCTACTACAAACAACTATTGAACATGTTTCAATAATGTTGGTAACTGGAACAATACCTCATCCAGTAAGAATTTTCCAGCACTTGGGTAGCGGGGAAGTGATTAGTTTGTGCATGGCTACGAAACTACTAGATATGAATGACAGGGTTGCGCCAGAATCAAATAATACGGTTGCAGGTAATGATGCAACTAAAATGGTACCTGCGATGGTTTCTCCTTCAGGTTCTCGGCAACTGCAGCTAAAGCAAAGGCTTGTCCATGCCTTTGTCCTCCGGATTGTTGTCTGGCCTTGAACTGGCTCTCCTGTGTGGCCAGAGGTGGTCCTTTCTGATATCCTTCTGATGTGGAGGGTAGCATCTTTTGGGCAGGCGTTCCTGATTTCTGCCCGTTCTGAAGAACTGCATCTCTGCGTTGCGGGCAGTCCCTAGCCATATGTTGGCTAGCCCCACATACTAGGCAGAGTCCTTTCTTCTTTCTGCAGTCATTGGCAAAATGCCCCTTCTTGCCACAAAAGTGACAAGTCGGGAGCTCCTTCTTCTGGTAAGGTCCCGTCGTCTGATGCGTCTGATTTTGTGGACGACGGATAGGGCCTCCTGCCCCTTGCTGGTTTTTGGCCGGGAAGGTTAGATTTGAGCGTCTTGCTCCTCGGCCAATAGCTTCTTGCACCCTCGCTTCTGCAAGAACCTCCTCGTAAGAGATCCTTGACTGTGATGTCGTATACCTCTGAAGCTCGCAAGTGAGGCCGTGGTGGAATCTTTTGGCTTTCTCCAGCTCATTCGGTATCAAGATGGTACCGAATCGACTTAATCTGCTGAACTCCGCGTCGTAGGCGTCAACAGTCATGTTTCCCTGTTCCAAGTGTAGGAACTGGGAGTATAGGGCATTCTGGACTGTTGCAGGGAAGTACTTGGCATTGAAGTGCTCCAAAAATTGTTCCCAAGTTTGATCCTTACCGATGCTGCGCTCTATGGATTCCCACCAGTGATGGGCATTGCCTAAGAGTTGAGCTCTTACGGCGGTCATCCATAGGTCGGGGGTAAGTTGCGAGCCTTCTAGCAGCATTTCTGTATTGGAGATCCAATCTGAGGTCTCCTCTAGGGATTCGCTGCCCTTAAAGATTTTCGGGTTCATCTGGCGGAAGCCCTTGACTGTACCCATTGGTTGGACAGGTGCTGGTTCTGGGGCAGTCGTTCTTTCCAAGGCCGCCATCAATGTCTGTCTCAAGGCCTCAGTCTGTTGCCACTGAGATTGTCTCAGGGCTTCAGTCTGCTGCCACTGAGTTTGCATCATAGCTTGGAGGAACTGGAACATCTGTGTTTGTCCCTCAAGCTGAGGCATCTGGGCAGGAAAGGCGGGAGGTGGAGGCAGTGGTGTCTCCGCCTGGGAGGTTTGCCCTTCATGCTGGGCTGGTGTTCCTGTCTGGGCAGGATTCTGAGGAAGGTATGGATTCATTGGGTAGACCAACATCCTTCTCGGGGAAGGGTCCCTCGGGGTGGATGGGATTCCCTGGACATCGGGCGAGGGGTCTGTTGCTGGGTCAGCCCCATCAATCGTGTGTCCTCCGGGTATGTCCATTTTTCTGAAAAAAATAGACTAATTAGAAAAAAAACAAAAACACAAGGAATTAATAATTTATAATCAAGCAAGATGCAAATTTTTTTTTTTATGAAGTCAGTGTGGATGAGACCTAGTATTTCTATCCTATTGCAGGCTTGCTGGGCATGTCATCATACCACTAGTAATAGACTAGACCTGCATGGGCCACCACTAAAACCATGTCACGCCCCAGTCCCAAAATGTAAGGAACTAGGCTACGTGGCATTAGCCAGCTGACACGTCACTAGGGTTTAATCCATTTTTGATGGACCCAAAGGAACGTGCTACGCTGTCCTAGTATACTACAAGTCTAGTACAGGCAAGTCTATCTCATCCACAGAATATATCAGAAAATAGTGCTGAATATATATAATGCTGAGTCTGATAATGCCATATTACACATCTTGTGGGAACAACCCACTGTCAAAATATAATAATAATACAGAAAATAAGATAGACTGAGCATCGTCTATCTAACAAAATATCTCCATTGCCAAGAGAGCATCTCCTAGAATCAGGTAGATTCTGATGGTGTCTCCTCTAGTTCTTCCTCGGTGGTATGCCTAGTCTCCTGTCCTGGACCATACACCGTGGGGTAGTAGGCCTCGTCTAAATCTGAAAGGGAACCAGGTCCTCAGTGGGACGTAACAAGATACAGAAAATAACATGCCAGGTATGAAAATACTGAATAAAGAAATAAATACAGGGTGCTAACCATCTAAGTGAAATGCAAGTAAAGACCTTGTAGTGCGTATGGGAATGTGTAGGTTAGACATATGCTGACTTAATTCACCAATCGTGGTGATTGGCTAGTATATGTGTCATATGCCCCCAGACGCATGGGCACTCT
This sequence comes from Iris macrosiphon, assembly GCA_036927795.1. Classification (NCBI taxonomy): domain Eukaryota; kingdom Viridiplantae; phylum Streptophyta; class Magnoliopsida; order Asparagales; family Iridaceae; genus Iris; species Iris macrosiphon. The sequence continues at coordinate 127,981,446 of JAYESA010000003.1, forward strand.
GCAATCGTCCATCTCCGAGGAGTATGGAACGAAGGTAAAACATACAAGGAGGGGGTGTCCCATACGTCTACTAGTTATCTTTCCCGTCCAATGTAACTAAATGCCAAGTCGTACTATTCTGAGTTTTCCTGTACTTATGCTAAGCCATGATGCGTGTTACCCGTACTGGTAGCAAATCAAATACGCAGCTCGCATCCCAATATGTATTGCAACCATGTTGCGTGTTCCCGTGGTAGGGTCTAGGAGGATATTAAGATACCCTCACAGATGTTGGTAGGTCTGAAAAGACTAAGTTAATTATGCTACAAGTCAACGTATCTGTTGACTGTACCTGAGGCAATCTCAGGTACTCACAGTTATATGGAATTCAGGAAAACATAGCATATAACAGCATTTTGTATTTAGACAGTAACTTGGCAAGGTATACTTGCCTACTTCCTGGTTGTATTGGAAACCTGATCCCACTGTCAAGACGGAAGGTCCTTGTGACAGGGGGTCACTGACTGTGCTGGAGATATTTTCTGTTTAAGACATTACATGTTTTGTAAATAACAATTAAATAAAAGGGTACGTAGTATAATAGTATATATATATATATATATATATATATATATATATATATATATATATATATATATATATATATATATATATAGGTAAAAATATATATATATATATATATATATATAATATATAGTCATATATATAATATAGAGTGCTTAATATATATAGTATATATATACTTATAGATATAGCATACATAGTATGTATATATATCCAGCATATATAATAGGTATACATATATGTATATATATAATTACATATATATAAAGGAAAAATGAAAATGCAGAAAATAAAATACATATATTCATGATATAATAAATAATATATATATACATATATAAGTCATATACATTACATATAATTAGAAATGAAAAGACATACATATATACATAATAGGTAATATATACATATATAGATATATAGATATATAGATATACATATATTTTCATATATATATATATAAAAGAAAGAGGAAAATGCTGAAATTTAAATGTACATATATATTTAATATCATAATAATATAATATACTTTATAATATATATATATATATCATATACATAAATATATAGATATAAATATATATATAAAGAAATAAATAAAAAAGATGTAGGAATTAAGTACATAATAATAAATGAAAAGCATAATATATATATATAATATATATATATATATATATATATATATATATATATATAATATATATATATATATATAATCATATATATATATATATAATTATACTATATATAAATAAGTATATATATATATATATATATATATATATATATATATATATATATATATATATATATATATATATATATATATATAGTGATATATATATATAAGAAAAATAAAAGACATATATATAAATGATAATAATATATATATATATATATATACACTGTATATATATATTCTGTATTTAATAATAATAGTAATAATAATAATTATATATATATATAATATATATATAAATATATATAGAATACATATAAATATATATATATATATATACATATATATATATATTACATATGTATATATAAATAAATAAAATAAAAGAAAAAAAATAGAAATTAAAATATATATACAATAGTATATATATATTGTACACAGTATATTGAATATATATATATATATAATAGTATATAGATAATATACATAAATACATATATATATATATATATATATATATTATATATATATATATATATATATATATACTATATGTATATATATATATATCATATATGTATATATATAATTATACTATATATAAATAAGTATATATATATATATATATATATATATATATATATATATATATATATATATATATATATATATATATATATATAGTGATATATATATATAAGAAAAATAAAAGACATATATATAAATGATAATAATATATATATATATATATATACACTGTATATATATATTCTGTATTTAATAATAATAGTAATAATAATAATTATATATATATATAATATATATATAAATATATATAGAATACATATAAATATATATATATATATATACATATATATATATATTACATATGTATATATAAATAAATAAAATAAAAGAAAAAAAATAGAAATTAAAATATATATACAATAGTATATATATATTGTACACAGTATATTGAATATATATATATATATAATAGTATATAGATAATATACATAAATACATATATATATATATATATATATATATATATATATATATATATATATATACTATATGTATATATATAAATAATATATATATATATATATATATATATATATATATAAAATGAAAATGCAGAAAATATAAATACCTATATACTGTATTTATACAGTATTATATTATTAGTAATCATATTATTAATTACATAATAATAATATATATTAATATATATATTAATATATATAATTATATACACATATATACTTATAATATATACATATATACATGCATATAGGTATATTTAGGTATTTTAGTATAATACATGCGTATTATACCTGACAGGGTGGCAGGGGGGGCCCACGGCGAGTCGCCGGCGGGAGGAAGGCGGCGGAGCTGACGGCGGCCGGCCGGAGGGACTGCTGCAACGGCAGCAGCAGCTAACAGCAGCAGCAGCAGCGGAGGCTTGCGGAGGCTGCTGCGGCCAGGGTGGTGGCGGAGGTGGCGGTGCAGGCGGATGGATCGACGGAGGGGAGGGTGGCGAAGCGTCTGGCGGTAGTGGCAGAGGTCAGTGGTGGTGGTGGAGGTGGCTGGAGGCGGTCGGGATGGGGGAGGTGGCTATGGTTGGGAGGTCGGGGGGGGCACTGCGGGGTGGTTGGCGGCGACCGGAGGCGTCGTGGGGTGGTGGTGGTGGGTTGGTTCGACGGGGAATGGCGAGGCGAAGCGGGTAGGGTCGGTGGCGGAGGTGCACGGTGGCGGAGGGTGGCGCTGGGGGTGGTCGGGTGTGGTGGTGTTGGCTGTGGTGTTGGTGGCGGGTGGTTGCTGTGGGAGTTCTGGGCGGCGGAGGCGGTGGCCGGAGGGGGGTGGCGGTGGTCGGAGGGAAGGGAGGGGGAGTGGCGACGGGTTCGGCGGTGGTCCGGTGGGCGGAGGGGGGTGGTGGTGGTGGTGGTGTGAGTTTGCATGGGGGGGGTGCTCGGGTTTATATAGGGTTGGGGTGAGTGGCATAGGGTGTAAATAGAGGGAAGTCTAGGGGTGTTTTGGGTATTTAGGTTTTTGGATATTTTTAGCAGCCAAAAAGATATTTATTTGGGTCCCACATGACACGTGTGCGGTCCACATTCACCAGCCAATGAGGTGATGCCACCTCACACTGGAAATTTGCATAAAAACCCCTGAAATTTCATAAATTACAAATAGGTCCTAAATTTGGTATTTTGTGTAATTACGCAATTTGTCTGATAAATTATCCTGTTCCCAGAAAATACTAAAATGCTCATAATTGAGAGGGAAAAGCTGTGGGAGGGTCCTGGGGGGTGGGGGGGTGAGTCTGGGCAGGGGTAGGGCCTGGTTTCTTGGTGATACGGGTCATCGTATTTATTATTTAATAAATACTGCGCACGGTGTTCTCTAATTATTTAGAGGCAGGTAGGGCCATAATTTTACTACGGTGTCAATATACTAATTGTAGTATATTTAAAGTAGAATATTATCGTATTTTTGTCTGGGTAAAACAGGTGTCTGTTGGTCCTCAATCTCTAGGGGTACAGAGATGGGCAAAGAGCAAGAAATAAAATAGGAATTAAATACAAACTTTTGTAACGATATTTGTGCGTCTTAAACGAGGCTCAAAATAAAGCATCTGGGAGTTGCACAAAAATTAGAAAAATAGTCTAACATGTCTAGGGCAGGTATGTGAATTTTGTTTGGGAATTACAGTTAGTGTAATGCTCTAATTATTTGTGTAAGGTATAGGTGCACAATCAATAGGTTATGTAAACAAAATAATTTTTAAAAAGTTACAGAAATTCTAATTAGCTAAAATAAATCCTAAATTACTGAAATCTGGTCGAGGGAGTTTACACTATCTGTAACCGCCCCGCAATCTGCTCCTGGTCAGGGCAGTGTTTGTTGAAGAAAATATGATATTATCTCTATTAAGCCGCAGCCCCGAAGTCTGTCTGAAGATTTCCACAATCTCGTTAATAGCATCAACACTCTTGTGTGTGGGGTTCATGAATACTAATAAATCATCTGCATATATAAGGTGAGAGACTATAGGATCTACCTTGACATATAATGGCTGTATTTATTTCCTATGCACCACAATGTCCATCAACGTCGTAAAATACTCCATCACGATTGTGAATAAGTAGGGTGACAGTGGGTCGCCCTGCCTCAACCCTCTGGTACTCTTGAAGAAACCATACGACTGTCCTCGGATAAGAATCGAGAAGGACGGATTTGTAATGCACTCTCGAATTATGTCCACCCACACGTCATCAAACCCCATTGCCAGCATCAAACTACAAACAAACTTACGGTTAACCGTGTCATAGGATTTCCGTAAGTCGAGCTTCAGACATGCTTTCCGTCCTCCTTTCTTGTTGAACTCTCGGAGCATTTCATGCGCTAATAAGTTATTCTCAGATAATGATATCCCTTTAATAAATGCCACCTGGTTAGCTGATATAAGTTCCTGCATAATGCCTCCCATTCGCCTGCACATAACATGTGAAATCAAGTTTATACAAATAATTACAACAAGCTATTGGCCGAAAATTCAATAACGAGATAGCTCCCTCCTTTTTAGGAATAAGTGAAAGAAAGGTATAGTTAACCTCCTTTAGCAGTTTTCTATTACTCAGGAAGTCAGCCACCACTTCAACAACCGATGCCTTCAGCTCCTCCCAATGTGTTTTGAAGAATTTACTTGTAAAACTATCAGGACCTGGCACCTTATTTGGATCAGCTCTTTTCATAATATCTGTCAACTCTGTCAAAGTAACCGAGGCCCGTAGCATTTGATTCCCTTTCCTAGTCATCACCTTTTTGCAAATAAGTTCTGTGAGAGGGAGTATTGTTTCATCCTCCTGATTATATAATTCTAAGTAAAATCTGATTACTTCATCTTGTATGACCGTCGGCTGTGCAATACTCTTTTCATTGCCATTAATAAGTTAGGTTACAACATTCCTATGATGTATAATGCTAATCACATCATAAAAAAACTTTGTGAGCCGATCGCCCTCCTTCAACCAATCGTATTTCGCCCGTTGGGCGAATTGGATTTCTTCTTGCATGCTAAGGTTGTGAACCTCTTTGATAAGGTTCTGCTTCTTCTCGGCTAAGTTGTAATCTTGTAGATTCACCTGCGATTGTTGTTGTACCAATAATAACTCCTCTTGATGTTGCTTTAACGTGATCAGTGGTCTTCCTTTGTTCCAAAGCTTCAGGCATTCTTTGACACTCTTCAGTCGTCGGACTAATTTGTATTGACAGTTCCCATTTGCTTTTTGGCTTAACCCCTCTGCAACCGTTGTTGCATACCCATCCATTTGAGACCAAGCATTATTATAGCGGAAATGGTGTGCCCGTCTTTGTCCACTTTTAACCATACGTACCAGAATTGGCCAGTGGTCGCTTGTAGATGCAGCTAGTCCCTCCGCCCGACTAGATGGCCATGTTGTAATCTATTTATTATTCACTAATGCTCTGCCTAGTTGGCAAACTATTCGATTATGTACCGCACAGTTACTCCACGTCCATATGTGTCCATTTCTTTCCAAACATTTAAGACCTGAATGGAGGAGACAGTTCTGGAATTCCCAGAGAATGGGGTCAGGAACCCTTCGCCCCCCACCTTTTTGTTTGGGAACATCATAGCGTTGAAGTCCCCTACCAATAGCAAAGGAACTTGCAGTTGGTTGTCTAACCAGACCACTGAGATGAATAATATCTTTCCATAATATCTCACATTTTCTTCGGTCATTGTGGCCATATACGACCCTATATACAATTTTAAGGCCACCTTTATTTATAAACGAAATCGCAATAAGTTGTTCCGAAAGAAGTATACCTATCCCGTCCAAACTCTGCTAACCCACATTATCCATATTCTCGCCATCTCACAAAGCTCCAAATTGTTAGCTTGGTTCCAGTGAAGCGGGGTTCGTCGCGTTAACAATCTGCTCGACTTTATTTTTGTTTCTAACAATTTAATGATCGTACTCTGCGCTTTTCTCGCAACTTTCTTTATCTCTCTCCATGGGCCAATCAAGTTGGCTTTCCTGGTGTTCCAGGTTAGTACTGTTATTAATTAAGGTGAGTAATCTACAGAAAAATACCCGAACTATTCACCGGGGTGGTAACTAATCCGCCCTTGCCGTCATCACCACTCTGTATACCTTTCACAGATGTTACTCCACTATTCTTCATTAATTCAAGCCACCTAGGATTATCCCTACATAGTGCCTCCCCTTGTTCCTCCTCCATGTTATCCTGGCTTGTTGCTATTTCTCCCTGTGTTCCCCCTACCACGTGTCATTTCTTCTTGTTCCTGGTTTGCACCATCCCCCTTTGAGGCATTACTACCCTTCCCTTTCCACCTATGCCTTCCTCCCAAACCTGAATCCTTTGAAGAAGACCCATGTTCCTGTTTGTACCTTCGATCTCTTCCATACCCACCTGGTCTGCCATATTGCCACTCCCATAGACAACTAACTACGTTATTGTAGTCGCATGTTGTCCATGCTCATCAATCATGTAATGTGAGTACTCCCCACCTGCATTGGTTACCTTATCTTTGCCTCTATTCACATTCAGTAGCGGCTCTAGTGTGTTTCCCCTTCCTTCAATCACCACCCGGGTTTCCATATGGTCCCCTTCCCCTTGTAAAGGACTATTCATCGACTCCATATTTTCATCCACCTCTCCTGATGTCTCGTTGCTTGGGCAAAGATTGGCTATATGACCAAAGAAATGGCACATGATACATGATGGAGGAACCCACTCGTAGCCTACCACTTGACGACATTGTTTTCCAGATGATAGCTTATATTCCACTACTAGAGACAGGACCTTCGTTGCTTCAATTTCTATTAAAACTCGAGCGTACGTAACCCTCACTTTATTCGTCATTAGATCATCCGTCTTAATAGGTTTACCAATGATATTGGCAAATTTCGTCATCATTGGCACGCTCCAGTAGTCCAAAGGAAAATTTGGAAACCGTATCCATATAGTAAGGGTATTGCAAAGGTCCCTCTCGTATTGCTCTCCTCGTGTCCACCATTTCGTAATGATCAACCTCCCATCGACGTAATGTACAAACGACGTAATGGAGTCAGTTCATTTTGGAGGCATGGACTTCAATCTATACAAGGACGTAATGTACAAACGACGTGGACTATCTGACGGAGCGCGCCCTGCATTTTGAGTTATCCTTTTGTAATTCAATTCAATAGCCGAGAAGGCGCATCAATGTAAACTCTATGTAAATTACTCTGAATTATCAATAATAAAGCATGTTTCTTCCACACTTGTGTTCAAATCTCTGTGAATGTGTTTTATAAATTATGTTTCAAAATGGGTTCCTAAAACTGTAAGTTCTTGCCTTGTGCGAGCGCAACCCCAGGCTCGCACGGCATCACGCCCTAGCGAGGACGAATCGGTTCCGTAAAGGATCCGGCGAGGACGAATGACCCTTACGGGATCGGGGCGTGACATAGATCACCCTAATCTCTTCCTCTTCCCATATAGACCTAGAGAGCGCCGCCACTGCAGCTGGAGAATCCCGCCAGGTTGTCCAAAATAATCCCGATGACCGCGACCCCGCGCACCCCATGCACTACAAATTTCCGCAGCGAGGTACCTGTGTTGCGGAGTTGTTTTCCGTCGCCTCGCTCAACCAAACGCCACCCCGTCTTCACCGGTATGCTCACCCCTTAACCATCTTCCATATATGTGTGATAGTAGACCTCGAACAACGCGTAACCATAGGCAAAAATAACGCCAAAGTTGACGGAAATAGACCAAATTCTGGGATCGCAGAAAACTGCGGTGATCACCCATGTTTCCGAGTTCGTATCTCCTACCACAGAGATCCGAATTCGATAATTCTTTTTGGTATGTGTAGACCACTTGACCTAGTTTTATTTCTGTTAAATAACCCTAGATTATTAACTGCTGTAGATAGAATTAAATTCGTTGGAAAACCCTGAGAACACACTTTTCCAGATTTCCAAAAGTTGTGAAACAGAGCGTGCTTCGCTAAACGGGACCGCTCTGCCGTGTACCAAGTGTACCAAACGGTGTGTGCAGCGTAACCGGACATGTGAGAGTTCCTTGAAACTGATTCGGACGTGTGTGCGCGCCGGAATCAGTCCGTATCCGCGGACACACCCGGTGTCGCAACTTTTGCGAAAGTCGCACGTATTTTGTGCACGTTTGCGATGAAACTTGTGCCACTGGACTCATGGTAATGCGCTGGTCCTGTGACCCAATTTTCATACAATTCTGAGACAGTTGACCAAGTCGCCAATTGGCGGCCCCACGATTGACTTTTTGGACAAAATTGTGTTCGGCTCATCGGAATCCATATTTGGACATACAGTTGGGTTCGTATTGACATATAGAGTTTGTTTGACCTATAATTTGTCCCATTTAGAGACTGTTACCCTTGGCACATTTTTCGGTACAAAGTGGGCCACACGTGGACCCCACTTTTACCCGAAATTACCATTTTGTTCCTGTGTCCAAATTGGACGAAAGGGAAGTGCTTTCTAGCTATTTTACTTATTTTGGGAACATTGGTGATATTTATTTCAGCATCCGGAGACGTTCATTCTGAGGCCGTAGCTTCTGACTCTTGGTGTTGACATCGGGATATTATATTTTTGCAGCTTTCTTGCCAGGCAAGATACCTTCCCAAATTGCTTACAGTATTTAGCATGCTTAGTATATTTTTGTATATTTATTGCATTTCTGTATAGTTTTTGCAGTGTAGTTTTCCTTCAGTTATTACTATGTATTAGATATGTTGACACACACATGGCACCTAGTATCATGAGAGGACAATCATTAGGCATATGGGCTTTTAACCACTCTGGTAAACCATAGTATATAGTTTGCACTACAGGCGTGTGTCGCGCTGGTCGCTACCCTCGAGGTATGTCAATTTCTGTAGAGTCGCGCTGGTCGCTACCCCCGAGGTATGACGATTTCTGATGTCCATTGGCGGGTGTGTGAGTTGTGAGGCTTATATCGAGTAGCCTATCCTTGCCCATACGTCAAAAAGTTGTCCTCATTTGCATTCATATAGATTGTCTTGTACAGCGTACTTATATATTTTCAAACATTATGCATGTTCACTGTATTCAATTGGCTTGCTTCTATGTATCTTGTTATGTCCCTCTGAGGACCTGGTCCCTTGCTAGGTATAGACGACCAGGAGTATCCGTAGGAGTATGGGCCTGGACCTGACGTATTATTTTCTACCGAGGAGGTCTTACCTTCTGAGCATCATTGATTAGCTTGCAATGGATCTTTTTAGCTGATACACTGCTGACATTATTTTATATTGGAGATTTTATACTCCTCTCTCATTTTTGTTTTGGATATAGTCCTTGGTAGTGGATTTGTCTCCACCCGACTATTATTTCGATATTTCAGACTCCTTATTCTAGTTTAGTACTTCTTTCTTATGGCTTGTGGTATGGATGAGATTAGCATATCTGTGGCTTGTGACATTATATATACCACATGTGAGTTTATATTCATATTACAACGTACGTGTGTATTATGGTATCCATATATTGGAGTTACCATATACATACGGCTGGCATGCTTACGTATTCCTAGTCCTATGTATTTTGGGACTGGGGCGTGACATATTTTTGTGGTGGCCTATGCAGGTCGAGTTAGCCGTTTCGGTTACGTAACTGTACCGAGCGGGCCTGCACCTAGGATTAAAATTTTAGATCTCATCCACACTTGACTATAACTTACCTTCCTTCCAACATGTCCTACTTAAGTTCTTCCATCCTGCTTGATTCATGTACTCTTCTTAATCCTTCGTCCATCTTTTGTAGAGAGATGAATTTACATAACGGGCATGTCGCCACCGGGGACAACACGTCTCCAGGGAACGACGACCAATCACCCGGAGAGACCTCAACAACACCTCTTCTTCCCGGACCGGATGGACTGACTAACAATCAAATTCCATCAACTCCTTCCACGATACCTGATGGGACCCTTCCAGCTTTATTATCACCGCAAGATGGCCAAGCACAGCTGTTCCAATTCTTCCAGATGATAATACAGGAACAGAGACAGCAGGCAGCAGAGTAGAGGCTAGAATTTCTGGCAGCACTGGAGAGAATGGCTGCACTAGCCCCTATACCAACCCAGGCACTAGTTTCAGTATCACAAGCTCGGGTTGGTTCAGTCAAGGACTTTGTGCAGATGGGCCCTAAGCCATATAAGGGCAATGAGAGTCCAGAGGAGACCACGAACTGGATTGCCAATCCCAAGAAGTTGTTAGAGGCATCACAATTACCTTCTGACCTATGGATGATAGGCGTAAGGACTCAGTTAGAAGGCAACGTGCATCACTGGTGGGAATCAATGGAGCACCAGTTGGGTACGCATCATACTTAGGAACAATTCTTGGAATGCTTTGAGAGGAAGTACTTCTCGGATACTGTAAGGGACGCGTTGTATGATCAGTTCCTCCATCTGGAGTAGGAGAATAAGACAGTTGATGAGTATGACGCAGAGTTTAGTCGCCTCAATAAGTATGGCACAGTCCTAATACCTAATGACTTGGAGAAGGCTAAGAGATTTCATTGCGGGATAACTCAGGAGCTCCAGCACTACACTAGCTCCCAGTCCCGGATCTCTTATGCCGAGCTATTGACAGAGGCCAGGATCCAGGAGGCCATCAGCAGGGGAAACAAAATTCAACAAAGAATTCATCAAGGACCAGTAAGGACACAGCAAGGAGGACCCATTAGACACCCTTTGACACGCCAACAACCAGATAGTGTCGCACCATAACCAGCCAAGGGGCACCGTACTTGTAACTTTTGTGGTATATTAGGTCATATTCATAGAGATTGTCGTCGACGATTGGGACTGTGCATGGTATATGGATCAAGTCACCATCAAGCCCGAGAATGTCCTCAACAGAACCAGAGGTCTATGGCTTTTGAATCAGGAACACCGCATACACCCTCAAGTATAGGAGACCAAAGGGACCCACAACTGCTTTTACAGTTTGCACAAATTGAGGGGATTAGACCCCAGTTGAACAACCAAGGACAAGGCCAAGCACTCATTATGACAAATATGGGAGAGCAGACACAGGAAGCCGTAGATACAGGTACGCCCTTTTAGTTATAATTGTCCTTGCATACTTATAACCCCAATGTGACACAAGATCTTAGAGGTACAAATAGATATAGAATTATATATATGGTAGTTTAGCAGTTATGAGGATGTATGTATATTTTACCCAGGTGGCATACACGCGATGCTAATGGATGACGTGAGTAGCAGTAGTAGTATTCTTTCCCTATCCTTATCTTGCCCTCTCGGGTGACTCATCTCCTCCTTTTATATTCATTTCTTATCTCGTGCTTAACTCTTCCTATCATAGTTGTATCTTTCCTGCCATTATGAATTGTTTGATTCATATCCACCTCACCCCTATTTTGTTAGTTAAAACATAAATGTGTTAGTAATGCTTGATAACTAAGGATGAGTTCTTAATATGTATATGCACTATAGCAATATTTGTATTCTTTATTAGTTTAACCCTTAAGTAGCACCATGTAGCCTAATAGAAATTTGTTAGAGCATTGAAATAGATCATACTCCTAATAGTTTTAGTCAAGACCTTAAGTGTTTCCCTAAAAAATTAGACTATGCATAGGAAAGAGTTGAAGGTACTTGTTACGAACTGATGACTATGACAAATCGCTGGCGAGGTAGCGACAGTTGCAGCCAGACGATTTTGGTAGAGTAGTCGAATTACTTGCAGCTATACTGGCCAGGTGGCATGGCAGTATTAGACTATGATACTTGACGGTTATGGAAAAAGTCATAGTTATGAGATTCTAGACAGGTATCACAAGATTCTCGACCCAATAAATGTATTTGTCTTACAAACCTAGATAATTGCTTCAAAGAATGTGACTACTAGTAGAATTTTTGTAAGTTGGATAGTGTAGACGAGTTAGAGGATGATAGAATAGTGTATGGACAATAGATGAGGAAGTGTTAGAATGACAGACCATGAGTTTTAGGAGTCCTGCTAGATACCAATGTAGTGTAATAGCTATAGCTATCATTATGAATATGGGTTAGTGTCAATTTCGAGGACGAAATTTTTGTAAGTTGGGTAGAATGTAAAACCCCTATTCCTAGAAACCGTATTTATTATTTTTTTATTAATTATTAATTTAATTATAGTAATTAGTGGCTAATTAGGAGAAATAGATTTTTATTAATTTTTATTTTAGGTGTTGGTGAACTTAGGAGATTTATGGGGCCATTAGGAATTTTTTCGAATTTATTTCATATAGGAGACCCCTTGAGCAGTTGCTAGCTTAATGGTGTACATTAATATAATCCTAGATTTTTCTATGAGTATATACGTATGTATATATATATATATATATATATATATATATATATATATATATATATATATAAAAGGAAAAGAAAAGAAAAAAAGAAATGGAATAAAAAGAAAAAGAAAAAGAAAAGAACAAATCCATTAACAACTATTACCAACCCAAACCACCCCTAGTGCACAGCCACCGCTGGATGCTCCCAATGCCCCCTTGCAAATATGCTTAGCAATAAGCCCCCTTTGTGAGCCAGCAAAACCCGCGCACCCACCCGCGAGCGGACCCCCCCTCTTCCTTTCTTATATACATATATATATATCACTTATTTTAACTAAATCCTTAACCCTAGAGAGCGCCGCCACCGTAGCCAGAGAACCCCGCCAGGCCGTCTAAAATAATCCCGACGACCGCGACCCCGCGCACCCCGCACACTGCAGATTTTCGCAGCGAGGTACCTGTGTTCCGGAGTTGTTTTCCGTCACCTCACTCAACCAAACGCCACCCTGTCTTCACTAGTATGCTCACCCCTTAACCCTCTTCCATATCTGTGTGATAGTATACCTCAAACAACGCGTAACCATAGGTGAAAATAGCGTCAAAGTTGGCAGAAATAGACCAAATTCTGGGATCGCAGAAAACTACGGTGATCACCCATGTTTCCGAGTTCGTATCTCCTACCACAGAGATCCGAATTCGATGATTCTTTTTGGTATGCGTAGACCACTTGACCTAGTTTAATTTCTGTTAAATAACCCTAGATTACTAACTGCTGTAGGTAGAATTAAATTCGTTGGAAAATCCCGCGAACACACTTTTCCAAATTTCCAAAAGTTGTGAAACGGAGTGTGCCCCGCCAAACGGGACCGCTCCACCGTGTACCAAGTGTACCAAACGGTGCGCGCAGCGTAACCGGACACGTGAGAGTTCGCAGAAACTGATTTGGACACGTGTGCGCGCCGGAATCAGCCCGTATCCGCGGACACACCCCGTGTCGCAACTTTTGCGAAAGTAGTGCGCATTTTGTCCACGTTCGTCAGATTACGACGAAACTTGCGCCACTGGACTCATGGTAACGCGTTGGTCCTGTGACCCAATTTTTACGTAATTCTGAGACAGTTGACCAAGTCGCCAATTGGCGGGCCATACGGTTGACTTTTTGGACGAAATTATGTTCGGCTCATCGGAATCCACATTTGGATATACCGTTGGGTTCATATTGACATCTAGAGTTTATTTGACCTATAATTTGTTCCATTTAGAGACTGTTACCCTTGGCACATTTTTCGGTATAAAGTGGGCCACACGTGGACCCTATTTTTACCCAAAATTACCGTTTTGTCCCTGTGTCTAAATTGGACGAAAGCGAAGTGCTTTCTAGCTATTTTGCTTATTCTGGGAACGTTGGTGATATTTATTTCAACATCCAGAGACGTTCATTCTGAGGCCGTAGTTTCTGACTCTTGGTATTGACATCGGGACATTATATTTTCGCAGCTTTCTTGTCAGGCAAGATACCTTGCCAAATTGCTTATAGTATTTTACATGCTTATTATATTTCTGTATATTTATTGTATTTTTCTATAGTTCTTGCATGTGTAGTTTTCCTTCAGTCATTACTATGTATTAGATATGTTGACACACACATGGCACCTAGTATCATGAGAGGACAATCATTAGGCGTATGAGCTTTTAACCATTCTGGTAAACCGTAGTATATAGTTCGCACTATGGGCGTATGTCGCGCTGGTCGCTACCCCCGAGGTATGTCGATTTCTGTAGAGTCGCGCTGGTCGCTACCCCCGAGGTATGACGATTTCTGATGTCCATTGGCGGGTGTGTGAGTTATGAGGCTTAGATCGAGTAGCCTACCCTTGCCCATACGTCAAAAAGTTGTCCTCATTTGCATTCATATAGATTGTCTTGTATAGCGTACTTATATATTTTCAAACATTATGCATGTTCACTGTATTCAATTGGCTTGCTTCTATGTATCTTGTTATGTCCCTCTGAGGACCTGGTCCCTTGCCAGGTATAGACGACCAGGAGTATCCGTAGGAGTACGGGCCTGGACCTGACGCATTATTTTCTACCGAGGAGGTCTTACCTTCTGAGCATCATTGATTAGCTAGCGATGGATCTTTTTAGCTGATACACTGCTGACATTATTTTATATTGAAGATTTTATATTCCTCTCTCATTTTTGTTTTGGATATAGTCCTTGGTAGTGGATTTGTCTCCACCCGACTATTATTTGGATATTTCAGACTCCTTATTCTAGTTTAGTACTTCTTTCCTATGGCTTGTGGTATGGATAAGATTAGCATATCTGTGGCTTGTGACATTATATATACCACATGTGAGTTTATGTTCATATTATAACGTACGTGTGTATTATGGTATCCATATATTGGAGTTGCCATATACATACGGCTGGCATGCTTACGTGTTCCTAGTCCTACGTATTTTGGGACTGGGGTGTGACACTCCTCGACTGACAACCACCACAACGCGACAACCCTCCTCGACGACTCTCACCATCCCACTCGACTGAACCCGATCCCCTCCTTGACCGAGTACCTCCCTCCATCGACAGAACGTCGCCTACACGTCGTCTTCACCAGAAGCCCGACGTCATCCCGCTGTCCCCGACCCGCAAAACTCTACCTCGCCATCCTTCACTCGACCGAAACTGACCGAATCATGATCCATCGACGCGCTGGACTGCCTGTTCTCCACTGAAGCCGCCGCACATAGACCCCTCGCCGGACCAGAACCCGACTTGGACCTTCGCCTGCCCCAAAGCTGCTGCACAGCCTGTACTTGGCCGAAGGGATACCGCTGTCCACCTGAGCGCCTGAACGTCGGAGCACGACCACCTGCATTCGACCGGAGACCCGCTGACCACCGTGAACCCGAGCAGCGACCCTGCTGAACCCTCGTCGTCGACCATGCATCGTCCCACGTACCCAGGTTCGAGTCCCTCTCGCGTACATATACACGTACACGCTTACGAGTAGTTTTTTACTGTATTGCATACGTATTTAGATGTGGTGTATTTAGTATATGGATATGGTTATTATATGTATATTGATATACATGTACATAGATATATCTATAAAGTATATGAACCTAATTGGTATGTATGTATGGTACATGTATTAGTATTTGTTTAAATGTATTTTGGTATATATATATACATATATATAGTATAATTCTCAATTAGTATATGTATACCATACGTATATGTATTGTACATGTATCCCTAGTACATGTTTAATATATATATATATATATATATATATATATATATATATATATATATATATATATATATATATATTTGTAATTAATTAGTATTATTGTATATGATAGATAATAATATGTATTATATGAATTTATACTAGATGACCCGAGTGTAACCACGGATACCCCATAGTTACATTGACCTGTGACCATGTAACATGTTAGCAGACTGCCATATGTACACTGACGTACTGGCAAGACCGTATCATTGAATGTCTGTTATGCACAACAACTACAAACATGACACCCTAGCGTAGTCTCTGAGATCATTATGTTTTGATAGTGTGTGTTAGTGTAATGTCTGATGTAATATTGTATTATATGGTATATCTATAGGACTGTTGGATCATTCAAACGATACTTTGGAACCAGGACATTGGTATTGCCAGCTAAGGACCATAGGCGAGTATATTCTCTGACAGTTTCTATTATGTTGATTATCTCTATAATTTTAGTTGTATAGCATACATGACTCTGACACTATTTTTACACGAGTTGGCATCATTGAGACTTATCACGAGGAGTCGTGATCGGGATCCATCGTGCTAGCTGGGGAAAACAGGGAAATATTAGTAGCTTATGTGATCATACCCAACTTTACATGCATCATAGCTCCCCCACACCTCACGTCGGTACAGCCTGACCATTACATGCCTCATAGCCTGTTATATATGATTAGCCTAACTATTGCTTGCATCATAGCTATCTGGATGGTTAGCCTGACCTTACATGAATCATAGCTAGTCATACATAGCAAGCCTGATCAGTCCCTAGCCGATCACATGATATGCTGATGTTTCACACACTTAGTTAGATGTTCTTGACATGTATCTCTAGTATATTGATCTAGCATCCTTAAATATTCTAGTTATTGTTGTAGTACTTATTTATATACCAGTTCATTGATCTAGCTTGCACTTGTATTTCTATTTTCATTGCTAGATGTACATTGATGATGACATATGCTCCAGTATTCATTTATTCCAGTATCTCTTATTGCCAGTATTCATATCTGTCTTGTATTTCTTTACACTTTGTTATAGTTTTTGTCAATATATGTGAAACTGCTGTTAGTGCTTGTACTTCGTTCCAATCCTGACTGGATATTTTTTCCAGAGGATCTTGAGAATTTCTGTACCACACACTATGGACCGGGTATAGACGCAGATTACACACCAGAGATCCTAGAAGAGACTATTCCTTTAGATGAGACATTACCTGCAGCTATCTAGGCAGTATTTATCTTATGCACTGAGACTTATTTGAGGTTTATTGAGTTTATGTTTAGACTTATTATTAGTTATGTTGAGACTTGTGGAGACTTTATGTTGGACAGCTAGACTGTGATTTATCTATATTTTGAGACATGGTGTTTGACTATGTCATTCTTCTTATCTTTTATCGTGCCTTACACTTTTATAGTTGTTGTGATTGAGTTTACATTATGAGATATTGTGAGATGTATATTGTCTTCCTTATGGAGATTGATATCATTTACAGGAATTTAGTTGTGTTAGTATTTATTGTGACCTAGACAGCGTTCTACCGTCGATGTTGCGGCGTAGGCTGGACGTACCCGCACACTCGTGCCCCTATACCGGGTACGGGTCGTGACAGACTTAACTTTCTCCAATAAGTCCGGTTTAAGGCATACTTGTGACACTTGCGCCCCCTTTTTGTATCTGATTTGGAGTGTATTGCCCAAACTTTTAAGATATCTTCACAGCCCGCCATCGATAGCTAATCTTCCAACAAATACTCGACTCAGTGCATCAGCTACAACGTTGCCCTTGCTCGGTATATATTTGATCATCAAGTCAAAGTCGCTAAGGATTTCAAGTCAACGTAGTTGCGTAGATTCAAATCGTTTTGAGTATAGAGATACTTGATGCTTTTGTGATCCGTGAAGATTTTATACGGTACGCCATAGAGGTAATGTCGCATAACTTCAGCGCGAACACCACCGCTGCAAGTTCCAAGTAGTGCATTAGATAGTTCCTTTCGTGATGCTTTAACTGCCTCGACGCAAAGGATATCATTTTGTTCCTCTGCATAAGAACACATCCCAAACCCTTTCCTGAAGCGTTGCTATAGATCTTAAAATCATCGGGACCGTCCGAAAGAGTAAGAATCAGTGCTGAGACGAGTCGTTGCTTTAATTCTATAAATGAAGTTTCACAGTCGTCCGACCATGCAAACGTTACTCCTTTCCGAGTGAGATGAGTCAGAGGAAAAATGATCCTTGAAAAATCTTTTATGAATCTCCTGTAGTAGCCTGCTAGACCATGAAAGCTCTGAATGTTGCTGGCCGACTCATGTCTCTTCGACTTCACGATGGCTTCAACTTTCTTTGGGTCGGCTGAGATGCCCTTCGCGGAAATGATGTTCCCAAGGAAAGATATGTTGTCCAACCAGAACTCGCACTTGCTCAGCTTCGCGTATAACTTATTGTCTCGAAGAGTTTGTATTTTAAAAAGATAAAAATATATTGATAGCCAACAAATTTATATTATTAAATTTTGCTTTAAAGAAAAAATATTTTTTGCTTTTAAAAATTGAAGCCCCCAATATACTCTTCCAATTTTCAATCCCAGACTGACAACAAAACAACATGACAGTTGTGAAACTGCCCTTGTGTACTTTTTTTTCCATATATATATATATATATATATATATATTCCATGTCTAGTATTTTAAAAAGATAA
This sequence comes from Iris macrosiphon, assembly GCA_036927795.1. NCBI lineage: Eukaryota > Viridiplantae > Streptophyta > Magnoliopsida > Asparagales > Iridaceae > Iris > Iris macrosiphon. The sequence goes on from JAYESA010000003.1 coordinate 128,000,114, forward strand.
AATATATTGATTACCAACAAATTTATATTATTAATTTTTGCTTTAAAGAAAAATATTTTTTGCTCTTTTTTCCACACAAAAAAAAAAACTGCCATAATCAAATCACATCTCTTACAATTAGCTAAATTAACATTCATCTCTCTCTCATCCAACCATCATGACATATGGAAACTTTATTTGTTAAATCTGAAGCTATCCATAATAAAATTTAAGATATTTGAATGAAAATTAACCCAAGTTTAAATAGCTATGTTTCTAAAGCTATGAACATGAAAATCATCAAGATAATCAACTCTCGGAGTTTTAGTTCCACTACTATTACTAGAAAAATGAAGATGTAGAACTACAATGTGCAAAACTCTTGCTTGATAGTTGAGTAGTCCAAAACCACAAGAAAGATAGATAGATAGGTCATAATTAAGATGTAAACTACATTGCATAACCAAGTTTTCCTTCCAAAACCCAAAAAAATATTTCCGCATATATTGGTCGTAGGCTAGCTAGTGCTGGAAACTAAAGTTCCAACTTATTTAACCGCAAGAAAACCTCCAACTTAATAATGGCTATCATAAGCCCAAAACCTCCAACCTAATAATTAATGGCTTCTTGGAACAGCTTTGCAAAGCAAAGGTTTCTTCATCTCAAGTGACATCTTCAAGCACTCATCCAAGTCCACGCCACCGCCGGCCGACGGAGCCCACTCGTAGCTCTGAAGCAGCTGAGCCAGCCAGAGGTGGACGGTGGCCAATCCCAGGGCCTTGCCGGGGCACACCCTCCTCCCCGAACCGAACGGTGCCAGCCTCAGATCAGAGCCCATAATGCTGACATCCTCCTCGGTGGCAAAACGTTCCGGCTTGAACTCGTCCGCCTCGGGCCAAATCTCCTCGTCGTGCGTTATCGCCCACATGTTCACCATCGCGGTGGTGCCCGCGGGGACGAAGTGCCCTCCGACATGGACGTCGTGGACCGCGAGGCGAGCCCAGGAGAGGAGCGGGCCGGGAGGGTGCATGCGGAGGGTCTCCTTCACGATTGCCTGGAGGTAAGGGAGGTTGGGGATGTCGTGGTCCGATACTGTTCTGGAGCTCCCGACGACGGCGTCGATCTCCGACTGAGCCCTCTTTTGGATCTCGGGATGCAGCACCATCCTGGCCATGATCCACTCCAGGAGGATGGCCACCGTGTCGGTTCCTCGGAATATCATTTCCTGAATTAGCAAGAGAGAGCGAGGCATGCATGCAAATGCAAAGGTGGCTGGCTGTTAGTAATTAGCTAGCACTAACCAACAAATGAAACAACAAATAGACCAAAGAAGTAAGTAATTATGACATTATAGAGGATGCATGCATAGAAGTAACGAACTCACCCAGAGAACAGCAACCATGTCGGAATCGGAGAGCCCCTCCTCCTCCTCGAGACCAAGCAGCACATCCACAAAGTCACCGTGATCAACTACAGTACTAGTAGTCCTCTTCCTGATCCTGTGCTCCTCTATGATCTTCCCCACGAACACATTCACTCTTTCCACGAGGCCCCTGCACCTCCTCCTCACCCCCTGCAGGTCCAGCCACCCCAGCAGCGGGAAGTGGTCGCCCCAGTTGAACGTGCCGAGCAGCTCGTACCCCTCCCTCACCATCTCCTCCAGCTCGGCCCCTTCCTCGCTCCCGAAGTCGAACCTCTTCCCAAACACGCTCCCCATAACATTGTTCAGCGAAGCAAAATGCAACACCCTCTTGATCGAAACCTCGCCGTCCTTCCCCATCGACTCGTCGATATCTCGAATCATGTCAAGGCCAATGTCCTTGCGGTGCGCGCCGAACGCGGCGATGCGCTTCGGGCTGAATAAGTAGGTCGCGGAGATACGCCTGAGGCTGCGCCAGTACTCGCCAAAGGGGGCAAAGCCCATGGCGCGGTGGAAGAGGAGCTCGTAGGCTGACTCCTTGATCGGCCTGTCGGCGAAGGCCGAGCTGCCGAGTATTTCTTTCGCGGTGTCAGGATGGCTCGACACGATGAACCGGGTAGAGCCGACCGAGAAGGCCATGAGTTTGATCGCGCGGAAGGAGACGGAGAGTTTGGCGAGCATGCGGTGGGCGAGGGAGTCGGAGAGAGCGAGAGAAAAGCCGACGGGGCCGGGGATGCCGCCTGGGGAGCGAGAGAAGGCCCAGGCGATGCCGCCGGGGGAGAACCAGAGGAAGGAGAGGACGATGAATAGAAAGGAGAGGAGAGGGGAAGTGATGGTGAGTGGGAGGAGGAAATCGACTTCCGAAAGAGACATTTTCTTTCAAGGGTTTGGGGGGAACTGATGAACGTTAAAGTGTAAGTTGCAGGATTGGAAGCGGAAATAGCGGCAGTTATATAGCACCCGTACGGGGGGCTTTTGGGGATTATTGCTCAGCCAGGTGGCGAAGTCCGGAAATTATTATTCATTGCTTTGTTTGATTTGTTTCATAACACAGCCAATGATTCATTAATTTGTTTCATAACACTTGTCAATGATTCATTGGATCCGACTCATCATTTACCGTAGCCAGTTGGTGAGTTCGGATCGTCTACTAATTTCCCCGTATTCAAAAATTTGTTGCTAATTATGATTGCATTCGACGAATAGTAAATTATTAACAAAAAAAAGTTATTTATTTGGCAAGTTAATGCAAAAGGAAAGGACATAATTTTTATTTATTTGACGCTAATTATGATTGCATTCGACGAATATTTGACGAACCTCCAGAGTTCCACAGCTGGATGGCACATGACGGCAGCTGCCCGAGGGCACTGCGGACAGCTAGGGCCAGGTAACCACGATGTACGGACCGGACGAGGACCCCCTTCGCTGGCTGGCTGGCTCGGTCGTAACTTGTTGCTTCTCTGCTTGAACCGCATAGGAATTTCTATGATGAATTATGATGCACAATAGTGACTATACTCTTATTTATTGTTATATTATTAAATAAAAATTTATGGATGTTAACAATTATTTAAGGCTAAATTTGGTAGTTTATGAATATTAGTATTTCTAATTTTTTATGCATGCGTTTTTGTGTCTAGTTGGTTCTCGTGATTGTATTTAACAAATAGTCAAACATTACTATTGTTATTTATTTTTTGAGTAAATACAAAAGGTAGAGACATGACTTTTATTTATATTCTACATCATCTATGCAATACATGTTAATAAAAAAATTATGGTCCAAAATATATAAAATTATAGCATTTGAATATTTTTGGCGTGAGTGCAAATTGATCACAGCTAATTTTTCAGTCACAACAAATATTTTAATTCAAAAAAAAAAATGCCAAAAAGAAAATGGGAAGCAAAACTACTACTGAATTTTGAAATAAAATTAATTTATAGATATATTTAAATATATTTTTATTTTCTATGCATAGAAAATCTTTTTGCATTTGTGTTTGTGAAAAGTATAAATGTTCTTTCTAATTTTGTATGCTTTTGATGAGTTTTCTATCTGTTTGGTTTTTGTGATTGCATTTAACGGATAATTATACATTATAAAAAGTTATTATATTGCCAGTAATTGCAAAAGGGAGAAACATATAACTTTTTTTTTTCCATCACTTATGCATGATATGTTAATAAAAAAAAATTATGGTCCAAACTATAGAAGATATTAACATATGAGTATTTTTGGCTTGACAACTAAGTTTTCAGTCACAACAAATATTTTAATTAAAAGACAAATTAAAAAAATAATAATGGAACTCAAACTCCCACTGAATGATGAAATAAAATTAATTTATATTTAAAAATACTTGCCAAAGTATATATATATATATATATATATATATATATATATATATATATATATATATATATATAATTTTAAGTTTGAATCTTTTGATACACTTTTAAAATATTTTCAAATCCTTCCTAATTTTTATTTTCAAACTCACAATCACTAAATGAAGATTTATGGATGTTAACAATTATTTTAGGCTAAATCTGGTGGTTTATTGGGGGAGAATATAAATGGTATTTCAAATTTTCTATGATTTTGATGAGTTTTGTGTTTCTTTCAAACATTACAAAAGCTATTTATTTTGCGAGTAACTCCAAAAGGGAGAGACATATGACTTTTGTTTATTTTCTCCATTATCTGTGCAAGACATTTAATAAAAAATTATGATCCAAAATATATAAAATCTTAAACAATTATAAAACAATTAACCAAACTCAAATACAATATCCTCCGCAATTTCAAAAAATTTGATGTACAACAAATATTTTTAAATAAATTAACTAAAACGAAATTAATTTGAAAAAATTTGAAGTCACGACAACTTTCGCCATCTGGAATGGCAAAAATATAATTATTTATTTTAATATATTTATCAAATTTTTGCAAAACAAGTTGGCAAAACCCTGTTGGCGAAAATTGGACAAATATAAAAAAAAGTAATTTTTCATATTTTAGTCATCCCAGATTGTTAAAGGTTTTGTAATTTCAGTTTTTTTTTTCAATTTTTTCTTTTTAGTTAATTTGTTTTAAAAGACATTATGTACAGCAAATTTTTTGCCTCAATTTTGACTTCATTAAAACAAATCAAGAATTAAAAACCGATTTAACGGTGGAGGTTTCATCGGCGGATGAAGTCGTAGTGTTGGAGAGGGTGGGATTCCCAACCTATGTGGAGAACACCCTCGGAGTGCGACGAGCTCCGTCTGTGGTCAGAGAAGCTCGGGGGGCACGACAAGAGCCATTCGAGAGATCGAAGAAGCTCGGGAAGAAGGAGGAGCAGCTGTTGTATAGCAGGACAACTCGGTCCGAACTCGGTCCGAGTTCGGTTAGGGTACTCCAGAAGCTCCAGAAAGCTGTTGTCTTTGTTTACTCGCAAATCACCGACTCTGACGAATTCGGTCTGAGTTCGGTCGGCGGACTGGACAAAAATTTAGGGGTATTTTATACACCGTTTGATCGTATCCTAAAGTCCAGGATTTGTTGCAGGATTAGGGGGTATATATTAGGTTTTTCTAAACTCTAACCCTAACATATCATCTTAAGAAATTGGAGAAAAGGAGGCAAGAGTGTTATTGCAACTTTGGGAAGGAGAAAGAAGGATTGGAGGCCGTTTCGGAGGAGGAGATCAACTTTGGATAATTTTTCATTGTCTTATATCTTCGTAGTGTGATCTATTTTCTATTCCTAAGTATTATGGTGATACATGTTGGATCGGGAGGATCTTGTAGAGGGTATATTCTCTTTATTCCATTAGTGGAGGTTCTTCAGGGTTTGACTCTGATCGTCCCATAGTTTTTCCAGCAAGAATTTTCCACGTCAAAATTCTCTGTGTCTGCGTAGATTATTTTTCTGTGGTTTGGTATTTGGTTTATGCGTTATATTGCTCGATTCTCTCGTAGGTATTCTCTAGTTTAGGGGAAGGTTTTCGCGCTTCTTTTCCAACAGTGTGGTATTAGAGCCCGGTTCTGGAATTTCAGAAGGATTTCAAGAGTTGACAGGCAAACCAGGGAGGAGAGATGGAGGCAAAGACGGCGTGCATGGTAAACCTGAACAGTACCAACTATCATTACTGGAGGAGCAAGATGAAGGATCTTCTATTTGTCAAGAAGCTGCATCTGTCGGTATTTGCTTCCGAGAGGCCTAATGACAAATCTGAAGAGGACTGGAATTTCAAGTATATACAGGTGTGTGGGTACATCAGGAAGTTCATTGACGAGAATATGTACAACCACGTTGCCAGTATCGAGCACGCGAGGACACTGTGGGATAAGCTGGAATCTTTGTATGTGAAGAAGATCGGATTAAATAAATTATTTATGATCCAGATGATGATGGGTCTGCGGTACAACGATAGGGTGTCTATTACGGATCACTTGAGTGAGTTCCACGATATGGTTAACTAGCTATCCTTGATGAGAGTCAAGTTCGATAACGAGGTTCAGGGACTATGGCGGCTGTGTACATTGTTAGACTCGTAGGAGATCGTACAAGTGTCTATGATCGTTTCTGCCCTGGAAGGCATGGTTAGTCTGGAGTTTGCCAAAAGCGGGGTACTGAATGAAGAGATGTGGAGACATTCTCAGAGTACTTTATCCATATCCCACTCAGAGTCACTTATTTCAGAGAGCCGCGGAAGGGTTAAAACCAGGGGTCCAGACGGTGGCAGAGACAAAAGCAGGAAAAGTTCCAAGGTACGGTACGAGGACTCGGAGTGTTACCATTGTGGCAAGAAGGGCCATATCAAGCGGAACTATTTCGCTTAGAAGAGAGAGAGAGAGAGAGAGAGAGAGAGAGAAGAAGGGCGACAAGAAAAAGCAAAGTGAGAATACTACAACGACATCCTCGACAGATAGAGGCAACGTGATCATTGTAGAAGATTAGGTAGTTATGAACCTCGCCTGCAATGACAACTCTTGGCTGGTGGACTCAGGTGCTTCAGCGCATGTATCTCACAACAGGAAACTATTTGCTACTTACACAATAGGCGACTGTAGAGTATTAAAGATGGACAATAGAGATGTGCCAAAGGCGGTTTCCATTGGAGATGTGCATTTGGGGACAAAGACGGGTGCAGTTCTTATTCTTAAAGATATATGTCATGTCCCTGATATTCGTTTTAACCTGGTATCGGTTGGAAGGTTTGATGATGAGGGTTTCTTCAGTCTCTTCGAAAATAGTCAGTGAAATCTTTCCAGAGGTTCGATGGTGATAGCCAGAGGAAGCAAAATATGGTGTCTCCAAGTCACCCAAGCTCAAGGAAGTCGATGTTGATTAAGTTGATTCACTCAGATGTCTACGGTCCTATGAAGGTAAAATCTATTGGTGGTGCTTCTTATTTTATAATATTTATTGATGACTGTTCCAGGAAGGTTTGGGTCTATACCATAAAGACCAAGGATCAGGTTCTGCCAACTTTTAAAGAGTTTTGTCACACCCCAATTTCGTGAAATCGATAATCATCTCCTGGGCGTGACGCCGTACGTGCCTAGGTTGCACAACGCACAAGGCCAATATGTTTTATATAATGAGGTTGAATGATACTGAAAATATTTCTTAGCCACGCTCCCCGAAAAGGGGGAACGGGGCACCACATCCTAACCAACTAATAGGAAGTTGCGTCCACGAAACTTAGAAATAGAATCTACCACTATGAAATAATTAAGAAAACTTTTACTTTATCTCTGACTCAAGCTCCCAGATCGATTCTTCGACCGAATAATTTTGCCAAAGCACGCGCACGAGTGGAACCGAATGAATTCGAAGCAGCTTTTCCTTGTGATCCAAGATCCGCAAAAGGTGTTCAACATATGTCAAGTCCACCTTCAACTCCACTTGATCAAGATCCACCACATGACTCATACCGTACACATACTTCCTAAGATGTGAAATATTGAAGTTATTGTACACTTCAGATAGTGACGGTGGCAGGATAATCGGATATGCAACTGGGGTGACTCGCATAAGTATTTTGAATGGACCGACGAATCTTGGACTTAGGTTCCCTTTTGCTCCAAATCTGGTAACTCTTCGCATGGGAGATAACTTGAGAAATACACAATTACCTTCTAAGAGCTCAAGATGTCATCAGTGCACGTATGAGTAACTTTTATGATGGCTTTGTGCTACCTTCAGCCGTTCGAGGATCAAACGGATCTTTTGGACGGTTTGTACTACGAGCTTCGGGCTAAGAATTTACCGTTCACCAACTTTATCCCAACAGATAGAAAATCTATACTTCCGCCCATACAACGCCTCATATGGCGCCATTTTATAAAATCCCTAATTCTAAAAACCGTATTAATCTATTTTAATTAATTAATAATTGAATTATAGTAATTATGAGCTAATTAGAGGAAATAGGATTTATTTAATTTTTATTTCTAGATATTTGTGCATTTAGTGATTTATGGAGCAATTAAAATTTTTCCTAATTTATTCCATGTAGGAGACCCTTTAGACAGCTGAGTAGATTTATTGTATGCACTAGTAAAATTTCTAGAATTCTCTCTCTCTCTCTCTCTCTCTCTCTCTATATATATATATATATATATATATATATATATATATATGGTTTATTAAAATAGAAATAGAAATGAAAAGAAAATAGGAAAAAAAAGAATTAGAAAAAAAATAAAAGGAAAAGGATTTAGATGATGGATTAAACCTTAAACCCAACCCGCTATCCCTAACCTACCCGACCCGCTACCCGCGTTAACACCCCAGCAGCAGCCGCAAATTCCCAGCCTTCACGCGCGTGTATCTCTCCCCTTCTCTATATATATATATGTGTGTTTACATCCCTCTCCCAAAAAAACCTAATCCTAATCTTCATCTCCCCTCGTCTTCACGACCTAGCCGCGCTACCAGCCACCGCATCCGCCGCCAGCCACCGCGTCCGCCAGAGTAGCAACCGCCGCCGTGTGACGCGCAAAACCCCGCGACAGATTTTGACTACAGCGTACCTGTGATTACGCTCCGTTTCTCACGCCACCGTTTGACCAAACTCGACCCCGTCTTCACCAGTACGTTCATGACTTAACCCCCTTCCATATCTGTATGTTAGTTTATCTCGAACAGTGCATAAACCTAGGCAAAAATAGCGACCAAGTTGGCAAAAAATAACAACCTTTGGGTATCGCAGAAAACTGCGGTAACTACCTATGTTCACGGATTCGTATCTCCCACCACAGAGATCCGAATTCGATTTTTCTTTTTGGTATGCGAAGAACACTAAACCTAGTTTATTTTCTGTTAAATACAATAATTTATTAACTGATGTATGTTAAATTAAATTAGATAGAAAACCCTGAAAACTTGCTTTTTACAACATTCCAGAAATTGCGATACGGAGCGCGTCCCGCCAAACGAGACCGTCCCGTCGTGTACCAAGTGTACAAAAAGGTGCCCACAGTATACCCAGACGTGTGGGCTCTCGCGAAAACTGATTTAGACGCGTGTGCGCGTCGAAATCAGCCCGTATCCGCGGGAGTTCCCCATGTCGCAACTTTTGCAAAATCCTGCGCCATTTAGTGCACGCTCGTCAGAATATGATGAAACTTTTACCACTGGACCCGTGGTATCGCGTTGTTCCTGTGACCCAATTTTCATGCAATTCTGAGACAGTTGACCAAGTCGTCTATTGGCGGGCCCAACGGTTGACTTTTTGGGCAAAATTATGTTCGGCTCATCGGAATCCACATTTGGACATACCGTTGAGTTCGTACTGACTTTTGAATTTGTTTGACCTATAATTTGTCCCTTTTAGAGACTGTTACCCTTGACACACTTTTTGGTGCAAAGTGGGCCACACGTGGACCCCACTTCGACCCGAAATTATCGTTTTGTCCCTGTGTCCAAATTGGACAAAAGGGTAGTGATTTCTAGCTATTTCACTAATTCCGAAAACGTTGGTGATATCTATTTCTGTATCCGGAGACGTTTGTTCAGAGTCATTAGTTTCTGATTCTATGTCCTTGATATTTGGACGCTTACACCATACAGATTTTTTGCCAGGCAAGTATACCTTGCCATTGTACTGTATTTACATTCCATATGATGCATGCATGTTTATTTCTGTTTATTTTAGTTCATATATTTTAATTGTTATATAAATTGCACATCCAAGGAAACTTGGGTGCAACGACGGTGTCGTCGTATTCTGTTTTTATTTATGTATAAGCATTAGACCTACTTTATGAGACCACCCCATTATCATGAGATATTTTATATTTTATTAACCATGACACTATTCTTACACGAGTGTGAGTTACATGTAAGACACGGACTTGCGTACTCGGCTGGCCACTGGTACGTATAGGTCGTACGACGGATAGGGATAACTGCCGATAGAAACTTTGTATGCTAGTAGACCTGACAGTTATTTAGAGGTATTATCGTGTCATTTATGTGACATACTTAGAGCATGGGATATATGGGGATAAAAACAAGTAAGGCATTTGGGCTCCTTTGCACTTTTTCTCTTGTAACCCGTACGCTCCGCCGAAGATGCGCGATCATGATGACCACTATATATTATATATTATCAGGCGGCCTCTGCCTTTCAAAAGACGACATGATTTGTAGGCCCCTGGATCTCCAAGAGAACCATGCCAATCCCATTTTTAGCCAGATAGCCCAATTGGTGGAAAGTTGTTCTCAAACTGCATTCACATAGATGGTTAGGCGACCCTTGGATGTTTACATTTCAGTACTTTATTGACATGTTTATATGTATCTTGTTACGTCCCTCTGAGGACCTGGTACATTTCCAGATATAGATGAGCAGGAGTATCCGCAGGAGTATCCGCAGGAGTACGGACCTGGACCTGACGCTTCTTATCAGATTGAGTAGGTCTTACCTTCGGTGTATCTGTGATTCATTGCAGCTATTAGAGATTTAGTTGCTATTCTTTTAGAGACATTTATTCTTATACTAGATTTGATTCTCTTCTCTCTTTAGTAGTTTTAGTATAGTCGATTTGTAGTGGATTTGTTTCCATCCGACTATCATACCTTGATACTCATCTTGATATTCAGTTATTTATTTCCATTTATCTATTTATTTGTGTTGTTAATGAGATATAGATTGCGTGTGACTTGTTGACAGTATATTACCACTGGTGGATTGGATATTCATGTACAGTGTACGTGTGTATATGGTTTCCATATATTGGAGTTCGTGTACATACGGCTGGCGTGTTACGTATTCCTAGTCCTACGTATTTTGGGACTGGGGCATGACATATTTTTGTGGTGGCCCATGCAGTTCAAGAATATATTATCTCGGTTATGTAACTATACAGAACAAGCCTGCGTATAGGAATAGAGTATGAGGATCTCATCCACGCTTGACTAAAACTCATCTTCCTTTCAACTATCCTATTTAAATGCTTGCATCCTATTTGATTTTTGTACTTCTTCTAATCGTTTCGTACATCACCTGCAGAGAGATGTATATACAAAATGGATGTACTACCGCCGATGGCGACGCACCTTCAGGAATCAATGGTCAGACTCAAGGAGGGACCTCAACGATTCCTAGACTTCCGGGACCAGATGGACAGACTCGCAATCCAATTCCATCTGATCTTCCCGCTTCACCTAATAGGAACCTTCCAGTTTTCCAGCTCCGCAAGACGGCCAGACACAGCTGTTCCAATTCTTCCAGATGATGATGCAGGAACAGAGACAACAGGCAACCGAGCAGAGGCAAGAATTTCTGGCAGCACTTGAGAGGATGGCTGCACAGGCTACTGTACCAGCTCAAGCACTAGCTCCAGTACCTCGAGCTAGAGTTGATTCAGTAAAGGACTTTATTCAGATGGGTCCGAAGCCGTACAAAGGCACTGAGAGCCCGGAGGAGACTACCAACTAGATCACCCACACTCAGAAGCTATTGGAAGCATCACAGTTACCTACAGAGCTATGGATGACAGGTGTAAGGAAGCTTCTAGATGGTAATGCTCATCACTGGTGGAAATCCATGGAGCGCCAGTTGGGTACATACCAGACATGGGAGCAATTCTTGGAGTGCTTTGAAAGAAAGTACTTTTCGGACACCATCAGAGATGCATTGTACGATCAGTTTCTTCACTTGGAGCAGGGGAACAGAACAATAGACGAGTATGATACCGAGTTTAGTCGTCTCAGTAAATATGGCGTTGCCCTAATACCGAATGACTTGGCCAAGGCTAAGAGGTTTCATCGTGGACTGACTCAGGAGCTCCAACATTACACAAGCTTACAGTCCCAGATCTTTTATGTCGAGTTACTGACAGAAGCCAGATTGTAAGAAACTATCAGCAAAAGAAAATGAGGTTAGCTGAGGACACAACAAGGACCAGCAAGGACACAGCAGGGACCAGCAATGACACAACAATGAGGGCCTATCAGACGTCCTTTGGTACAGCAACATCAGCAGCATAGAGCAGGACCGTACCAGAATCCGAAAAAGCCCTACTGCAATTATTGTGGGAAACACGGACATATTTCGAAAGATTGTCGGACTCGCTTGGGACAGTGTATGAGATGTGGCTCCGGACAGCACCTGGCGAGAGACTGTCCCATGCAACAGGCATTGGCACTTCCACCGCCAGTTCAGAGACTAGCGCTTCCAGCACCGAAGCCAGCTCAACAGATGGCTAGACCAGGAGCACATCAACCCCCAGCAGCAGGAGGATTTCAGCGAGGACCACCGCTACCTACTCAGGAGGATTAGTACATGAGGTCTAGTCATGGACAGCCACAGAGGAATGGGCAAGCTTTTGCATTGGAAGTGGATGACATGGATCAGGAGGTTGATGTCATAGCAGGTATTACTCTTGCTTTTACTTTTCCTGCTATGACATTGTTTGATACGGGAGCCACCCACTCATTCATATCATCTAGTTTTATTGCCAAACACAACATTGCCTCTACACCTTTACCTAGTTGTGTTAGAATTCTCACCGGAGGAGGAGTTGTACCTGTTAGTCGGACTTGTAGATCGTATCCTATAGTGATACGTGACAGAGAGATGAACGCCCGACTCTTAGTCCTTCCTATGCCATCTTTTGATATTGTGCTTAGAATGGACTGGCTAAGCAAGTACCATGCTTTCTTCGATTGTTTTGGCGGAAGCATTCTTTTTAAGGTACCAGGCCAGCCTGAACTTGAGTTTGCACGAGGTTATACAGAAATCCTTGATGGTATGAAGCTCGCAATGGACGATGTTGTCTATTATCCTATTATTTCACAATTTCTAGACGTCTTTCCAAAGGAGTTGCCAAGACTACCCCCAGACAGAGACGTAGAGTTTTTAATTGAACTAACACCCAGAGCAGCACCTATAGCATCACATGTTTACAGACTAGCGAAGAAGAAAATGGATGAGCTGAAGGCGCAGTTAAAAGAACTAGAAGAGAAAGGTTTCATCCGACCAAATGCATCACCCTGGGGAGCACCAGTGTTGTTTGTACCAAAGAAGGATGGGTCAGTGCGTATGTGCATTGACTACAGAGCCTTGAATGCAGTTACAATGAAAAACAAATATCCATTGCCACGCATTGATGACCTATTTGATCAACTCAGTGGAGCCAAGGTATTCTCGAAGATAGATTTGAGATCGGAATATCACCAGGTGAAGGTACGAAAGCAGGACATTCCGAAGACCGCATTCAGAACAAGATATGGGCACTACGAGTTTTTGGTCATGCCATTTGGATTGACCAATGCTCCAGCGATCTTTATGGAGTTGATGAATCGAGTCTTCCACCAGTACTTGGAACAGTTCATGGTCGTCTTCATAGATGATATACTTGTCTATTCGAAGAGCCACGAGGAGCACGAGAAGCATCTGCGGATTATTCTAGAGACTTTGAGGAGAGAGCAGTTATATGCAAAGCTCAGCAAATATGAGTTCTTCTTGGACAGAGTCTCATTTTCTTGGGTATGTTGTTACAGGAGATGGTATTTCTGTTGATCCAGAGAAGATCTTCGCAGTTGAGACATGGCATGTTCCTAAATCAGCAGTAGAGGTGAGGAGTTTCCTTGGACTTGTGGGATATTACCGACGGTTCGTGGAAAACTTGTAAACTCCCTCGACCAGATTTTAATATTTAATAATAAATTAGGATTATTTTTACCAAATTAGGATTTATTATAACTTTTTAAATTTATTTTGCTTACATATCCTATTGATTTGTGCACCTGTCCATCACACAAATAATTAGAGCATTACACTGACTGTTATCCCCAAACAAAGTTCACATACCTCTCCTAGAGATGCTAGTCTATTTTTTTGAACTTTGTGCAACTCCCAGATACTCTGTTTTGTGCTTCGTTTTAGTCGCACAAATATCGTTACAAACGTCCGTATTTATTTTTAATTAATTTCCAGACCTGTACCCATCTCTGTTCCAATAGAAATTAGAGGCCCAACAGGCACCTGTTTTGCCCAAACAAAAATACGTTATTATTCTACTTTGAGTATACTACATTTAGTATATTTACACCGTATTAAAATTATGGCCCTACCTATTTTAAATAATTAGAATTCATCGTGCGCATTAATTATTAATTAATTAATACGGTGACCCACATCATCCAAAAACCAGGCCCAGCCCCTGTCCAGACTCACCCCCACCCCCTCAGGGCCCTCACACAGCATTCCATCTCAGTTCTGTGCATTTCAGCATTTTTAGGAATAAGATGTTTTTCTCAGACAATTGCGTAATTGCACAATTTCCCAATTAATAGGACCTCTATGCAAATTATAAAATTATAGGGGTTTTCTACAAATTTTAGAGTGAGGTGTCAACCTCCCATTGGAGGGTGAACCTACACCGTCCATTTAAAAGTGGGCCCCACCCCATAAATATCTACATAAATATCTAGATAAATATCTAAGATATTTATTGCTTAAATACCTAAAATACCCCTACCGCTAACCCTAATTACTAAATTGCCACTAAACCCAAACCTGTCACGACCCGCACCCAGAAAATCGGGCATGAGTCATGGGTACGCCCAGCCTACGCCGCAGCATCGACGGTAGAACGCTGTCTAGGTCAACTATCTAGATAATAATTTCACACAAAAATCGGCCATGACCTCTCCAAAAGAAGGGCAACCACACAATCAATATAAACCTGTCAAGATCTCAACTCCAAACGAAGGAGCAATATCATAATGATAATCACAATATACTCAATCACGAATCTAAGCACGATAAGATAACACAGAGAAGACTAACAACTATAAAGTCTAACCAACAACAACTACTACAACAACCACAACATCAATAATAATAATACATCAACCAAAATAATATACAAACAAGGTCTCAAACCAAAACCGGAGACAAATCCGGTGCTAAAGCTAATAAAACAACAACAAGGTCTCAGTGATCCCGGCTACCAACCCGGAAATCACCCCTAAACAAGAGGGTCCCTGTCTGCACCATCGACAGGCTCAGGTCCATAAAATGTCGGACACCACTCCTCCGGATACTCTGAAAAATATGTCCAGTCAGGACTGGAGCAAGTACATCTCTAACAGCAGTTCCATTTAAATGATAAAAACTATAAAACAGTTATAGCAAGTAGCAAAAAGAATGAAGCAAGTATGGAGCAAGAAATATATATGTATCACTGGTGCATAAAGGTAAAGATACATGGATATCAGAAACAAGATAGAAATAACTGTAAGATACAAGAAATCTAAACTAAGAGTAAGTCTGTGCACATGAACGTGTAGTGAGTCCAGCATGAAATACATGTAGTGAGTCAAGTCCAGAAACATATAAGTGAGACAAGTCAAGAAATGCATGAGAGTTCAGACTATAAAGAATGAACTCGGTGTCTTTGAAATACTTGTTTCGACATGTAAACGGCTAGGGGTAAGTACGGCTCACCGTGCACTGGGTGCGCGGCTGCTATCATTCCAGATTAGACCAGAGGGAGTGATTCCTGATGATGCCAGATAGGAATGTTTACATGTCTACTCGAGTATTTCCCCACCCCGACTAATACAAGTGGATCCAAGACCCGACACGCAAATCAAGATGAGTCCAGCCTGAACATGAATGATGCCTGTAGTGATGCATGTAGGTAATGCCAGTAGTGATTCCAGAATAGAGGCCAGAAATATGAAATATACGTGTCGCAAGTAAATGAATCCAGAAATATCAGTCAGTGTCCCGTGTTGTGCCAGAATAATCATATGATACTATACTAGAAGCTGAATCATAATAATCATCAGATAATGAAAACTATCAGAGAATGTACTCGCCTGACGTCCTGAGCAACTAGCGATCCGAACCGGTGTCGCAAGGACCTAATGCAAAAAGCAAGGTTAAACAGGGTTCTAATAAGTTAAACAGATATAAAATAACTAAAAATAGGCTTCTAGGTCAAACGGGTCAAACCGGTGAAATCTTGGTCAAAAAGTCAACTCTAGGTCCAAAAGGTCAACTCTGGGTCAAAACTATGTCAAAAGTTGACTTTGGCGGTCAACCAAGTCAACTACGGTCAAGTCTAGGTCAAACTATGGTGCTCCTGAAATTCTGGGTCAAACCGAGGTTATTAAGCTAGAAAACTCACAAACTCGTCTCCTTGAGATACCGAGATACCCTCGGTATCCGATACCTCAACCTACGCTATATACCCCGCCTATACCCTCTAAAACCTATGCTAGCACGCGTAAATATATACACATAAGCATATAAAAATCACTCCAATACTATTCCTAGGCTATTGTCACGCCCCAGTCCCAAAAATACGTAGGACTAGGACACGTAAGCATGCCAGCCGTATGGATATGGCAACTCCAATATATGAAAACCAAATCCATACGTACGCTGTATTATGAATATCAAATCCACAAGTGGTAAAAATGTAATACAAGTCACAGGGTAAAATCTAAATCTCATCCCCCAAAATCATATAGAAATAAAATAACCAATGTCTATGAAACTAGATCTCAACAAGAAGTATCTAAAGATGATAGTTGGATGGAAACAAATCCACTACCAACTCGAATGGGAAAAGTAAATACAATATCAGTACAACTCACTCAAACAATAAGTACCAGCTACCAATCACGGCTCGAAGAGAAGACATCCACGAAGCATCTATTCCTTCCAAATCTGTGCTCCTGCAAATACTCAAGAACAGGTACACCTGGCAGCGGACTAGGTCCTCAGAGGGACATAACAAGTATACTTAAACACATGCCAATAAAGTACTAAAAATAAACATCCATTGGGGTCGCCTAACCATCTATGTGAATGCAGTTAAGAACACCTTTCCCCACAAGTGAGCTATCTGGCTGAAAACTGGGATTTGGCATAGTTCTCTTTTGAAGAGCCAGGGGCCTAAAAGGCACGTCGTCTTTTGAACGCCGGTGGCCCGCCTGATAGTACATAATATATAGGGGTCATCATCACCCGTATCTCCAGCGGAGAATCCGGGCTTCACAGAAAAAGTGTAAAGGAGCTCAAATGCGGTACTTGTTGTTCTCCCCACCCCATGCTCTAAGCATGTCACATCCATGACACGATTTGGTCCATAGCCTATTCTTAGTACCCTAGCCCAATCCTGCAACCAAATAAGGACAAGGATGGGACCACCGTACTACAATAAGCTATGTCCCTGGACCTCTAATAACTGCCAAGTCTACTAGCATGCAATGTTTCTAACAGCAGTTATTCCTAACGCACGGCCCATACGTACAGGAGGCCAGACCTGTCACGCAGTCCGTGATCTATATGAGACTCACACTCGTGTAACCACTGTGTCACGGCCAATGAACCTAATGGTGCTACATGATAATGGGGTAGTCTCATGAACAAGGTCAATGCAAATACATAAATAAAAACATATTGCGACGTCAACGTCGCGCGCATTTTATATAACAGTTAAAATATATGAACTAAAGAAAGAAAATAAAGATGCATGCAACATATGGAATATAAATAACAGTACAATGGCAAGGTATACTTGCCTGACAAGGAAGCTGCAATGTACCAATAACCTGCTCCAGAAATCGCGCAGAACAATCCAATATCCTATGTACACATAAATATAATATAATAGAATTATTAGTCATTACACTAGCACATACTCAATCACATTTACACTGGAATCAGGGGGTATACTAGGGGTAACACTAGTCATCTAACACGGTCAATTACGCATTGAATTACGCGGGTGTCGCGTCTTCAAGTACTGTACGAAATCAGTCAGTCAACTGACAGGTGTCTATGCCAGTACGTTAGTATACGCAAGGCAGACAAATTCATAATTTCTTAGGGTCAACATGGTCAAGGTAAGTATGGGATAGTCCACGATGTCCTAGGGTCATACAGTCTGAATATTTAGTCATAATTATCAATTAGCATTTACTTACATATATATTCATATAACTATATAATAATATAACCATTAATTTATTTTAATTTATTTAATTCTGGAATAATTACTCTAAAATCCTATTTTAATCTTATTATTTTGATTTTTATGTTAATTCCTAAATTTTGTCCAAAGAAACTGAATTTTATCAACTCGAGACTCATGGCACGCAAATCGAGGCGATCTGTTGACCAAAAAGTCAACCGATACAAACTCGACTTTCATGCATGATTTCTTGTAGATTTTAGTATAAAAAACATACTGGAATTTACGGCTCGTTTGAATTCAAATTCGTTTGGGAATTATGGCACATACAAATTTTGTATTGTGCACCGATGGTTAAATTCTAACCTAAAAGTTCTACAGGATTAACAGTATGTAAATACTTCGAAATAAATTCTGGGAAAAATATATGTCGATGATCTCGACATCAGCTTTCCGAAACTTTAAACGGTTCATGATTCTGATTCTTGGTTCTCCCGAAATCGCGAAAACATCAAAATACGTCTATTTTCGGACATGCTGTGCTCTACGAATTTTCCAGAATTTAATACTAACAATTTAGAAAAACAATTTATATTATCAGAAAGCTAACCTCATTATCGTTCTAACAAAAAAAACTGGAGCATGTTTGGAGTCCGTAGCTAGGAGATATCGTCTTTTTAATTCGTCATAACTAGTAAAAATGTGGCTGAATTTATGACAAATTTTGAATATTTTTGGACGAAAAAGAGAGGAATTTGGGAAAGAAAAATATGAAGGATGAGGTATATATAATGGTGGACACTACTTAATTAAATAAGAATAGGATTGGTTAATTTGGATAGAATTATGATGAATTTAAATAAGGATAGGATATGCATGAAGTTGATTTTCTAGTAGGTTCAGGATTTGAATTAATTTAAAATAGAGTTTGAAATTATCTCAGTACTTTATAATCTTAAATATAATTAAAGATAATACAAATAATTTATAAAATCTTATTAATAGTATCTATCTAATATTAAGACTATATATATCCAAATAAATCCTAAATAATTTTAAAATCTAAATAAATTTCTTAAAATTCTAAATAAATTACAAAAAATATAATTAACTATTTTAAACTAAAATAAATATTTGGTAGGAACGACATGCAAGTATGGTCGTATAGTAAATCATAGAAGTCCTAGAAATTTATGTTTTCTAAGTTTTAATTACCAAAAATTCTAGAAAAATCTCCAAAAATCTAAAATAACCTAAAATAATTCTAAATGAATATTTATATAAGTAAATATATCAAGAAATTTATTTTCTAATTAACTAAGAGCATATTCTAAATAAATTCAACATATATAATAAATATAATAATATAAAATATACACAAAATACCTATTTTGGGTGAGGGAGTTTACAATCTACCCAACTTAAAATAATTTCGTCCTCGAAATTAAAATAAGGCATAATTTGTTAAATCCTTCACATTCGTACATAAGGTATGTCAATCGCAATCTCTTCCAAAAATTTAAATAACAAAATCTATTCGAATCTATCGTGATCACTTCAAAATTAATATAACTACTGTTTAAATCAAAATTCAACCTGTCGTAATCTCTTCTCGATTTTTAAATAATTAACATCCAAATCTGACTCAAGTCTATATGACATCCCACATCAAAATTTATATCATAATTTTCAACTATCATAATATCCTCTAGACTTTGAACAATAAACAATTCTAATCAAATCTTATTCCTATTCTTAACTTAAGAATTTTGTACTATTCAAATATTTAAACTCAATTTACATCCTCAATATTTCAAATAGGTGACCCAACAATTAAAATTGAACTTTTAATTCAAATCATCAAATTGTAAAATTTAAATCTAATTAACCAATTGTTCAAGTCTAAAATTCTATATTTATCCTCAAAATTTAAATCGATGATTCATCCTTCAATATTCAAAATTTAAATCATGTGCTCAAAGTATAAATATTGGGTCCTCAATATCAAGATTTTTAAAATTCATTAAATCCTCATTATCTTAATCCCTCTTTTAAAATTCTTCACATTTAAAAGGACTTAATCTCTCAATCTAATCCTACTTGATCACAATCTAAAAGAATTCTCCTCAAGTTTAATACTGCAATTTCTACCCAACTTAGAATTTACCCATCTATCACATAAGGCTCTTACACTTAAGAAAAATATTCCTCAATTTATTTTCTCATGTCATTCAATCCTCAAACTTTAACACCAACTATATCATATGTGATATGCCCTTAATCAATTATGAAAGATAGTCACCAAATAATGTGATTGGCCTATGGGGTATATCTTGTACTATCCGTGTATCACTTATATCCAAGCACGAGATTTCGTCTTTCCGAAACAAGGGAAGACGGAAAGCAACGGAAAAGAGTTCAAGGAGGGGTAATAGAATGGAAGTATGGGAATCAAAGCGTTTAAAGAATTCAAATGGGAATTGTCAAGACAGTTGTGGATTGAAATCTTAATTTGATAATTTTCTATTCGCATGCTCACATCGGTGCAGTTATGTACTTGATATGATATGCTTTGTCGTATCTAGAGGGTAAGTATATTCGTCTACTAATCACTACATATCTCAATCCACGTAAAGTAGTTATGCGAAGGGCGAACCAAGCGCACTAAGGTTAGCTAGACCCTAATACACTGATTCTGAAATACATTATTGTGGGCGCCCACTAATACATATGTAGTGAACAAGCTTGATAAAGAATAAGCTTGCAAAAACTAGGCTATAATAGCAGCATAAATCAAGGTAGTACAGCAAATATGAATACGCTAGATTATGATGAAAGAAGGTTCATAACAATTCAAGTTCACAAAAACAAAAGCAAAATAAGCAATAATAATGAAAGACTACACAATTTTTACAGTTGTCATATTAATTCCTTGTCTAAGTCGATAGTCGACAAAGTAGGGGTGTGAGCCTCTAAGTTCTATAGTCTGAATAAACACTATCATCTTATGTTAGCATACAATTAATGCCATTCAGTTACACTTCATCAATGGATCACAAGGGCTATATAATACTAGGTGGTGAGGTATACTACCCAACTTATAAAAATTAAACTAATACGGTGACAGTCTTAAGAGGGTCCTACACAATAATCTTGCACATGTAAATAAAACAGAAACTCTTTATTAGGGTATATGAGGAAAAATCTTGGTATTGATTAGGGTATCCTTTTTATGTAGGTAATGGTCATCCTAAGTCTTAATCATAGTGCTCATAGAACATGTGTCAATAGTAAGGATAGAAGAGTTATTGGCCGTTTAAGGGGAAAGAGAATATAACTCGTATTGAGGTATGGTACAAGTTACGCAATTTAAAACTAAGGGATAAGCACCAGGTCTCAATCTACAAGAATAACTTAACTATCAAGTTCTAACTACCAAGCATAAAAAATTTCACATTCAAGGCTACAACTATAATCCTAGCAAACTATGAGCCCTTAACAAAGAATAAATTTACTTGGCCTACTATCCGAAGTGTCAGATGGCACGAGTTGAAAGATGAAGAGAAGAAACGTAATTAGCCGTCGCAAAATAGCGAGCGCTATGGTCGCAGGGAAATAATATATAAAATAAAGATAGAGGGCTCTAGATAGCATCATGGTTCTCTAAGGGGAGCGGGGTGTTAGTTGCTATGTTCGGGGTATGATCAAGGGAGAAGTGTTGATTACATTCCTCTAGGCTTCCTAGGGTGCTGTCTACTAATAACAAGACAATGATATAAGTTTATAGTTCCAATATCATCTAACTATGAAGGTTAGGTTCAGTCCAAACATTAAGTTTTTGTTTTCTATGGGTTCCTCAATGCTAGGGGCAACCATTATGGTAAACTTCTAACTAACTCTAGTAATGTCTATACTACTCTTAAGTCTTCATAATATATCATGGGTAATGGTAAACCAATTCTAAAGGTAAGGAATTCTAGGGTTTACTAGATATTCTAAACTTAGTGGTGTGTCTATATTCTCGTTGTATTCTTAATAGGTGTGCTACTCTAATTATCATCTAACAACAGGAACTTCTATATTTTAGGAGAAGGCTATACTTAAAGATCTATTAGGGAAGCACAAGAATCAAGCAGGATGCATTTGTTCAAAGTAGAACAGAGAGGAGGAAGATGAATCATAGTCAATTGTGGATGAGATCCTATTTTCTAGTCCTAGGTGCAGGCTTGTTCGGTACAATAACGTAACCGAGACAATATGCTCTTGACCTGCATGGGCCACCACAAAAACATGTCACGCTCCAGTCCCAAAAATACGTAGGACTAGGACACGTAAGCATGCCAGCCGCATGGATATGGCAACTCCAATATATGGAAACCAAATCCATACGTACGCTGTATTATGAATATCAAATCCACAAGTGGTAAAAATGTAATACAAGTCACAGGGTAAAATCTAAATCTCATCCACCAAAATCATATAGAAATAAAATAACCAATGTCTATGAAACTAGATCTCAACAAGAAGTATCTAAATATGATAGTTGGATGGAAACAAATCCACTACCAACTCGAATGGGAAAAGTAAATACAATATCAGTACAACTCACTCAAATAATAAGTACCAGCTACCAATCACGGCTCGAAGAGAAGACATCCACGAAGCATCTATTCCTTCCAAATCTGTGCTCTTGCAAATACTCAAGAACAGGTACACCTGGCAGCGGACCAGGTCCTCAGAGGGACATAACAAGTATACTTAAATACATGCCAATAAAGTACTGAAAATAAACATCCATTGGGGTCGCCTAACCATCTATGTGAATGCAGTTAAGAACACCTTTCCCCACAAGTGAGCTATCTGGCTGAAAACTGGGATTTGGCATGGTTCTCTTTTGAAGAGCCAGGGGCCTAAAAGGCACGTCGTCTTTTGAACGCCGGTGGCCCGCCTGATAATACATAATATATAGGGGTCATCATCACCCGTATCTCCAGCGGAGAATCCGGGCTTCACAGAAAAAGTGTAAAGGAGCTCAAATGCGGTACTTGTTGTTCTCCCCACCCCATGCTCTAAGCATGTCACATCCATGACACGATTTGGTCCATAGTCTATTCTTAGTACCCTAGCCCAATCCTGCAACCAAATAAGGACAAGGATGGGACCACCGTACTACAATAAGCTATGTCCCTGGACCTCTAATAACTGCCAAGTCTACTAGCATGCAATGTTTCTAACAGCAGTTATTCCTAACGCACGGCCCATACGTACAGGAGGCCAGACCTGTCACGCAGTCCGTGATCTATATGAGACTCACACTCGTGTAACCACTGTGTCACGGCCAATGAACCTAATGGTGCTACATGATAATGGGGTAGTCTCATGAACAAGGTCAATGCAAATACATAAATAAAAACATATTGCGACGTCAACGTCGCGCGCATTTTATATAACAGTTAAAATATATGAACTAAAGAAAGAAAATAAAGATGCATGCAACATATGGAATATAAATAACAGTACAATGGCAATGTATACTTGCCTGACAAGGAAGCTGCAATGTACCAATAACCTGCTCTAGAAATTGCGCAGAACAATCCAATATCCTATGTACACATAAATATAATATAATAGAATTATTAGTCATTACACTAGCACATACTCAACCACATTTACACTGGAATCAGGGGGTATACTAGGGGTAACACTAGTCATCTAACACGGTCAATTACGCATTGAATTACGCGGATGTCGCGTCTTCAAGTACTGTACGAAATCAGTCAGTCAACTGACAGGTGTCTATGCCAGTACGTTAGTGTACGCAAGGCAGACAAATTCATAATTTCTTAGGGTCAACATGGTCAAGGTAAGTATGGGATAGTCCACGATGTCCTAGGGTCATACAGTCTGAATATTTAGTCATAATTATCAATTAGCATTTACTTACATATATATTCATATAACTATATAATAATATAACCATTAATTTATTTTAATTTATTTAATTCTAGAATAATTACTCTAAAATCCTATTTTAATCTTATTATTCTGATTTTTATGTTAATTTCTAAATTTTGTCCAAAGAAACTGAATTTTATCAACTCGAGACTCATGGCACGCAAATCGAGGCGATCTGTTGACCAAAAAGTCAACCGATACAAACTTGACTTTCATGCATGATTTCTTATAGATTTCAGCATAAAAAATATACTAGAAATTACGGCTCGTTTGAATTCAAATTTGTTTGGGAATTATGGCACATACAAATTTTGTATTGTGCACCGATGGTTAAATTCTAACCTAAAAGTTCTATAGAATTAACAGTATGTAAATACTTTGAAATAAATTCTGGGAAAAATATATGTCGATGATCTCGACATCAGCTTTCCGAAACTTTAAACGGTTCGTGATTCTGATTCCTGGTTCTCCCGGAATCGCGAAAACATCGAAACACGTCTATTTTCGGACATGCTGTGCTCTACGAATTTTCCAGAATTTAATACTAAATATTTAGAAAAACAATTTATATTATCAGAAAGCTAACCTCATTAACGTTCTAACAAAAAAAACTTGAGCGTGTTTGGAGTCCGTAGCTAGGAGATATCGTCTTTTTAATTCGTCATAACTAGTAGAAAATATGGCTGAATTTATGACGAATTTTGAATATTTTTGGACGAAAAAGAGAGGAATTTGGGAAAAAAAAATATGAAGGATGAGGTATATATAATGGTGGACACTACTTAATTAAATAAGAATAGGATTGGTTAATTTGGATAGGATTATGATAAATTTAAATAAGGATAGGATATGCATGAAGTTGATTTTCTAGTAGGTTCAGGATTTGAATTAATTTAAAATAGAGTTTGAAATTATCTCAATACTTTATAATCTTAAATATAATTAAAGATAATACAAATAATTTATAAAATCTTATTAATAGTATCTATCTAATATTAAGACTATATATATCCAAATAAATCCTAAATAATTTTAAAATCTAAATAAATTTCTTAAAATTTTAAATAAATTACAAAAAATATAATTAACTATTTTAAACTAAAATAAATATTTGGTAGGAACGACATGCAAGTATGGTCGTATAGTAAATCATAGAAGTCCTAGAAATTTATGTTTTTTAAGTTTTAATTACCAAAAATTCTAGAAAAATCTCCAAAAATCTAAAATAACCTAAAATAATTCTAAATGAATATTTATATAAGTAAATATATCAAGAAATTTATTTTCTAATTAACTAAGAGCATATTCTAAATAAATTCAACATATATAATAAATATAATAATATAAAATATACACAAAATACCTATTTTGGGTGAGGGAGTTTACAGCTATTGCTCAAATACCCCGCTCTAAACTCAATACCTTGGTTATCTTAAGGTATTGAGATACCTCGGTATCTCAAGGTATTGAGATACCGCTCTAAACTCAACCCGACTACCCCTCTAGCTAGCTAACTATGCATAAACATATATATCTAGCTATAATCTAGGCTAAAATACAGATATCTAATACATATAGGCATATACCTATATATCTATATATATATCTCACAACACACATACCTTATGTATCTTACCTTACCTATACATACATATATATCTATATCTAGGTATCTAACTATGTATATATCTATATATATAGATCTATATATCTAGCTATCCCTCTACCTATCCATCTACCTATCTAGTATCAACCTATCTAGTTATCTATGTAAACACCCTAAATTTCAGAAATAAGATTTATATAATTCTCCCTATTTTGGTATTTTTCTGGAATTTATCACTGAGGTTTGTGGGTTAAATAATTTTAAGTGTGGCTTAATGGAGTTAAAATATTCTGGAAATAGAAATTTATTGTGTATAATGGAGAACCGGACGCATGGCATTTTTCGGTGAATTTATTGGACCCCGGAGCAAGGTATCGAGGACCTTTAGCTATTTGGATGATTAAACCAAACACCCCTGCCTAAACCAACCCAGGCTGAACCAATCAGTGGATTGGGTCGGGTCGGACCCCAAGCCAGACCCGACCCGGATTCGACATCAGGGGAAAACCCTAAACTCTCCGCCGGAAACACTGTTCACAACCTATAAATCCCTTCCCCTCGGCGTTCGTGCCAAGCCCTAGCCGCCATCTTTGCCTCTGCACAGAGACCCCCATCCCGACCCTGGCCACCGGTTCAGCCGGTTGACTCCCCTTCGCCGCCGTTCGACGCCGTCGTCCGTCGACCAGGAACCCCGCTCGCCGCCGTTCGACGCTGTTAGCCTCGCCGACCCCTCGGACGTCGCCCTCCACCTACGCCGACCTACCCGCCTCCGCATAGCCGAGTCGACCCCGCCCCCGTCGTCGACCGAACTCGTAGCAGCCGCCCCTGTTCAGTTCCCATCTCCGCCCAGCGACCCCGAGCGCGGCCTCACCCCTCCGCCGAGTCCGCCCAGCGACCCCGAGCGCGGCCTCACCCCTCCGCCGAGTCCGCCCAGCGACCCCGGGCCTGACTCCTCCGCCTCACAGCGACTCCGCTGACTTCTGACCTGAACCCTAGCCCAGACTCGCGAGGACACGATCAGGACGCAGACCGGACACGCGGACTTCAGATCCACGGAGCTCTGTACAGGTACTGTTTTCTCCCAACTCGCAACTCCGTTTTCAATTCCGTCGATTTCTATGCGTAGACTGTATACCCCTCTCGGTGCCCGTGCAATTCGCTCGGTGCAACGCGTCCTGTAGTGATCGTACACCGCGATCCAAAACAGGAAAAAAACAACGCCCTGTTTCACCCGGAACTGAGTCCGCCCCGCCAAACGGGACGACTTGGTCGCACGCGGTCTTTACCAAACTGTGCGCAACGTTGATACGGTCGTGTGGGTTTTCGCAGAAGTCGATTCGGAGGTGCGTGCACCCCGGAATCAACGCGTATCCGCCAACGACACCCCGTATCCGTTGATCCTGGAACACGCTGTAACTTCGTGTATACACGTCGGATCGAGACGAAACTTGCGCCAACGGATCCGTAGTAATACGCTGGTCCTGTGAGCCAAGTTTGGTTCGATTCTGAGGACGTTGACAAAATCACGTATCGTGGGCCCCACAGGCTCCACTTGACGGGTGATTTTGTGATCGGCTCATCGGAATCCAATTCTGGAAGTTCCGTTGGGTTCGTATCGTCGTTCCTGACTTGTAGACACTGAGTTTGCGGAATTTGGAGACCCTTGACCCTGACACGCTTTTCGGTGCAAAGTGGCCCACATGTGGAACCCGCTTTGGCCCGAAAATGACCTTTTTGCCCCTGTGTCCAAATTGGACGTAAGGACAGGCATTTCCAGCTATTTGGCATCTTCTGAGACTGTTGGTGATATTTATTACAGCTTTTGGAGTAGTTCCCACCGGATCCACAGGTACCAGGACAGTTGTTGATACTCGGACATCAGGCAAGTGTACCTTGCCAAACTCTGCAGTTTAGTTATCTATTTTCCTGGTTTTATATATATTGCTGTGCATGCTCAACCTAGGACCGTGTGACGTACTTAGCGTCCGATTATCAGTCGGGTGCCGACACTGTACGCAGTGTTGGGTACGGTCATCTAGAGATGGACATTCGTGACACTTTATTCTCGTACTTGTCTTATCAAGTACCATATGACCCAGGACACTTGACACCATTCATGAGACAGGATTTTCCCGAGATATTCGTGGTGATTCTGTATAGGATACAGGACATGGACATTATATTATTAGATACTTATGACCGGTTGCATTTAGCTATGATCGCGCTTGACATGGGCATGAGACGTTGTGGTCATGATATGCGTGGTTACATTGGGTGGGGAGAGACACACAGGCTACAGGCTGTATTTATGTATATCTTCTATTATTGAGAGGTCGCAGGTTCTCGTAGCAGAGCCTGACCCACTACCGGTTATTACCGCTACCGGCTCCCCGACACAGAGCTTGTAGTGGCTCAGCCTGAGACTAGTGATGCTCTCACTTGCATTTACACTTAGATGGTTACATATTTACCCCATTGTTCAATTAGTTATTTATTTGCTGCACTGCTTATCTGTATTTATTGGCATGAGCTTTCTTGTACCTTGCTATGTCCCCTGAGGACCTGGATCCGGATTTTGTTCCCCAGATTTTACAGGCGTGGTTTATCCCGAGATCTACGGGACTGGAGCAGGAGCTGATCCAGGAGTTGTACCATCATCTGAGGACGAGGTCTTAGCTGAAGACTTCTCTTGAGCATCCATGTTCATGCTCGGCTTTCATTTATTTAGTTCAGTCTTTTATATTCTGGTCTGTTGAACCATTGTACTAGATATTTATCGGGTTGTTCCCCGAAGTACTATGTGAGACTGGATGATGATTTACATTCCTTATTTATTCTGTGGATCATGTTTATGCCTTGTGTGGATGAGATTAGTTGTACCATGATTGTCGTAGACTTGTTTTACAGCTTAAGTATGCCTTGATGGATCCATATATTGAGTTGGTCCATCGGTGCGTACTGCTGGCCATTATCACGCGTCTGGTCCCACGGTATTTTGGGACTGGGGCGTGACATGGTTTTTGTGGTGGCCCATACAGGTCTACGACTAAATTGTTCGGTTTCAACTTAGGGACCGAACCAGCCTGCCCTAAGGATAGGATAAGTTCTAGGTTCTCATCCATTATTTAACCATTGTTGAACTCTATATCGATCTCGAAATTTGTTACTTGAACTGCATCCTGTATTGATTCCACTGAGCGTTCTTACAGTTTCTATTTTGATTGCAGAGCAATGGATTCCGGGAACAGAGATGATATTCCTTTGGATACGCCACACGACGCTGTGGTTACTTATGGAGACGAAGTGACACCAGGGGATGGTGGACAAGCATCGCAGAGCGATCAACCCGGACAGCCTAATCCAAGGTTCCGGAGGGATGACATTCCACCACCACCTCAGTTCACTCCCCAGGTGCCAGTATTCCCGTCAGGACAAGCCATGGACGGACAGCAAATGTTCCAGATGATGTATGCTATGATGCAAGCACAGCAACAGATTCAGCAAGAGGCCCATCGGCAGGAGGCCGAGTATCTGAGGACCAGCCTGGTATCCGCATTGGAGCAGGCAAATCCGCCAGTAAGGCGAACATCGACGGGATCTATCACCGACTTCCGTCATCTCAAGCCTCGCACATTTTCTGGTAAAGAAGGGCCAACGGAAGTTCATGAGTGGCTCACCAATATTCAGCATCAGTTGGAAGCCGCTGAACTTCCGAGAGAGAAGTGGATGACTGCCGTCAGAATGCAGTTAACTGATAATGCACATCACTGGTGGCTAGCAGAAGAGAGGAGACTTGGACAGGACAGAGTCACATGGGAAGAGTTCTCTAGACTCTTCCAAGAGATGTACATCCCGGCAGTCGCACGGTCAGAGCTCAGAGACAGGTTCAACCGCCTTATCCAAGGCAGCATGTCAGTAGAGGAATACAATGCGGAATTTATTCGCCTGAGCCGCTTTGCCCCAACACTGATTTCAACGGAGGAAGAAAAAGCAGAGAAGTTCTTTGACGGCTTGAAGTTCGAGCTTCAGAAAGTGATTGGAACGGTAGCACCTACCTCTTATACCGATGTCCTTGCAGCAGCCCGACGCTTGGAGCGCGTCACCAGGAGGGAATCTAATTTGAAGAGGCCTATCACATCAGCACAATCCAGGCCAGCACATGGGGATTCAGCAAAGCGAACCCAGAGGGGTATGCCAGATAGAGCAGCACAGAGAGACAGACCTCTTCCTACTTGTCACCACTGCGGCAAGGTAGGACACATTGAGAAGGAATGCAGGCGTAAGTTGGGACTATGTTTGAGCTGCGGATCCAGCCAGCACTTTTCCAGGGACTGTTCCGAACGCCGAGACGGAGCACCAAGACTAGCATTGCCTGCACCACGACCAGCTTATCCAGCAGCAGGAGCCCAACAGACAGGAGTTGGTGGGGTCAGACCACCAGCCCCCGGAGGGAACCAGCAGAGACCACCCCTGGCACCACAGGCAGCCCTATTTCATCAGCAGCAGCAGCAGCAGAGAGGTCCAGCTCAGGGACGGGGACAGGCATTCCCATTAGCTGTTGAGGAGGAGGCTACAGCAGGCGAAGTCATCGCAGGTACTATTTTAGTAGCTTCATTACCTGCAGTAGCTTTATTTGATTCTGGAGCATCGCATTCATTTATAGCTGCTAGCTTTGTAGCCACCCATAGAGTGGCTACCGCACCCCTTCCGAAGATGAAGAGGATTCTTACGGGAGGTGGTATTATTCCAGTTAGTGACGTCTGTAGATCATGTTCTGTAGTCGTATGTGGCCGAGAGATGCGAGCTCAATTTCTAATCTTTTCCATGCCTGACTATGACGTTGTACTTGGTATGGACTGGTTGAGTCAGTACCATGCGACTCTTGATTGTCGGCTTGGGAAGGTTATATTTAGACCGCCTGGCCACCCAGAATTCGAGTTTCTCCGCGGAGCAGTAGAGCAAGGAGTTCAGCCTACCCTTAGGGTATTATCTGTAGAAGAGGAGACAGGTTACCCAAGAGTCATATCAGAATTTGTGGACGTATTTCCTGATGATCTTCCAGGTTTACCGCCTGATCGGGAAATAGAATTCACAATAGACTTAACTCCAGGAGCAGAGCCAATCACTTCATCGGTTTATCGGCTAGCACCTAAGGAGTTAGTGGAGTTGAAGGAACAGGTAGATGATCTTTTGGAGAAGGGTTTCATTCGCCCCAGTGTTTCACCTTGGGGAGCACCCATCTTATTTGTGCCGAAGAAGGATGGAACAGTACGGTTGTGCATTGATTACCGGGCACTAAATGCTGTCACCATCAAGAACAGGTATCCCTTACCACGCATTGATGATCTATTCGATCAATTGAGTGGTGCGAGGGTATTCTCGAAGATTGACCTTAGATCCGGCTATCATCAGATCAAGGTAAGGAAGGAAGACATCCCGAAGACAGCTTTCAGGACGAAGTATGGGCATTATGAGTTCTTGGTAATGCCGTTTGGTTTAACCAATGCGCCAGCAGTGTTTATGAGCTTAATGAACAGAGTCTTTCATCAGTTCTTGGATCAATTCGTAGTGGTGTTCATTGACGACATTCTCATATATTCCAAGAGCCCTGAAGAGCACGAGGAGCATCTCAGAATCGTGTTAGAGACCTTGAGGCAGGAGAAGTTATATGCCAAGCTCAGTAAGTGTGAGTTCTGTATGGACAAAGTGCCTTTCTTGGGACACATCATATCAGGAGAAGGACTTTCAGTGGATCCAGAGAAAGTTGCGGCAATAGAGACTTGGCCTACACCTACATCAGTTGCAGAGGTAAGAAGTTTTCTCGGACTTGCGGGATATTACCGAAGGTTCGTAGAAAATTTCTCAAGGATTGCAGAACCAATGACAAAGCTAACACGAAAGGATCAGGAGTTTGTATGGACAGAAGACTGCCAGAAGGCTTTTGAAGAACTGAAGAGAAGTTTAACAACAGCACCTGTCTTGACTCTTCCTTCAGGGTCAGGAGGTTTTGTTGTTTACAGTGATGCATCAGGCAGTGGACTAGGATGTGTTTTGATGCAACATGGCAAGGTCATTGCTTATGCGTCGAGACAGTTGAAGGACCACGAGAAGAACTACCCGACGCATGATCTGGAGCTAGCAGCAGTGATATTTGCATTGAAGATATGGAGGCACTACCTTTATGGAGAGAGGGTAGAAATCTTTACTGACCACAAGAGCCTGAAGTATGTGTATACTCAGAAGGAGCTTAACATGAGACAGAGACGTTGGCTGGAACTGATGGTAGATTTTGACATCGATCTGCAGTATCATCCGGGAAAGGCGAATGTTGTTGCAGATGCACTCAGCAGGAAGCCTACGGCTTATTTCTTGACAATGCAGCCCGAGTTATTGAAGGATTTGCAAGAGCTACAGATAGAGGTTATCGTACCGGGACAGAATGGCTTGATGGCTAACCTTGAGATTCAGTCATCACTCGTGGAGAAGATTAAAGAAGCATTGCCCACCGATGCTAGATTCCGAAGACTCAAAGAAAGGACAGAAGCAGGTATTCAGACAGGACTTCGCATTCACGAAGATGGGACATTGAGATTTGGAAACCGCTTGTATGTTCCAAATGGAGAATTGAGACAAGAGTTAATGACTGAAGCGCATAGCTCTATGTATTCTGTTCACCCAGGAGGAACCAAGATGTATCGGGACTTGAGACAGTATTACTGGTGGCATGGAATGAAGAGAGAGATCGCGAGATTTGTGGCCAAATGCTTAGTATGTCAACAAGTGAAGGCGGAGCATCAGAGAACTGCAGGTATGTTACAACCGCTCCCGATACCGGAATGGAAGTGGGAGCACATCACGATGGACTTTGTCACAGGATTTCCGAAGAGCCCCAGCGGAAGAGACGCAGTATGAGTGATAGTGGATCGACTCACTAAATCGGCACACTTCTTGCCATTTAGAGTTGGACAGTCCACAGAGGTACTAGCTGACATGTATATGCGACAAATCGTCAAATTACATGGAGTACCTGTTAGTATTGTATCGGATCGAGATTCGAGATTTACATCTCATTTCTGGAGGAGCATGCAAGAGAGTCTGGGCACCAGACTCAAATTCAGCACGGCATATCACCCGCAGACAGATGGACAATCGGAGCGCACCATTCAGATATTGGAGGACATGTTGAGATCATGTATGCTAGATTTCGGAGGATCTTGGGAAGATCATTTGCACTTAGTAGAGTTCTCCTACAATAACAGTTATCAGGCCAGCATCCAGATGGCGCCATTCGAAGCTTTATACGGAAGAAAGTGCAGATCACCTGTGTGTTGGAGTGACGTTGGTGAACGTCAAATACTGGGTCCAGAGTTGGTCACCCAGACGGTGGAGAAGGTGAAGCAGATTCAGAATCATCTACGAGCAGCTCAGGACCGACAGAAGCATTGGGCAGATACACACAGGCGTCCCCTAGAGTTCAAGGAAGGAGATCATGTGTTCTTGAGGATTTCACCCACTCGTGGTACTATCAGATTCGGGAGCCGAGGCAAGCTGAGCCCAAGGTATATTGGGCCCTTTGACATTCTAGAGCGCGTTGGTGAGGTGGCTTATCGCCTTGCATTACCTCCATCCTTAGAGGGAGTGCATGACGTATTCCACGTCTCACAGCTGCGAAGGTACGTGACCGACCCAAGTCACGTAGTCGATCATTCAGAGATCGCAGTAGGCCCGAGTTTGAGGTATGAAGAGCAACCAGTTGGCATCCTCGACGTCAGTGAGAAGACATTACGGGGACAGACGATCAGACTGGTCCGAGTAGCATGGAAACATCATTCACCAGGCGAATCAACTTGGGAACGAGAAGATAGTATGCGTCAGCGATACCCCCACTTGTTTGAGGAGGCAGTTGCAAATTAAGCAACCTTGTACTTCCACGACTTTTCTTTAGTAACTTATTCTTTGATTGCGAGGACGCAATCCTTTTAAGGAGGGAAGATTGTAAACACCCTAAATTTCAGAAATAAGATTTATATAATTCTCCCTATTTTGGTATTTTTCTGGAATTTATCACTGAGGTTTGTGGGTTAAATAATTTTAAGTGTGGCTTAATGGAGTTAAAATATTCTGGAAATAGAAATTTATTGTGTATAATGGAGAACCGGACGCATGGCATTTTTCGGTGAATTTATTGGACCCCGGAGCAAGGTATCGAGGACCTTTAGCTATTTGGATGATTAAACCAAACACCCCTGCCTAAACCAACCCAGGCTGAACCAATCAGTGGATTGGGTCGGGTCGGACCCCAAGCCAGACCCGACCCGGATTCGACATCAGGGGAAAACCCTAAACTCTCCGCCGGAAACACTGTTCACAACCTATAAATCCCTTCCCCTCGGCGTTCGTGCCAAGCCCTAGCCGCCATCTTTGCCTCTGCACAGAGACCCCCATCCCGACCCTGGCCACCGGTTCAGCCGGTTGACTCCCCTTCGCCGCCGTTCGACGCCGTCGTCCGTCGACCAGGAACCCCGCTCGCCGCCGTTCGACGCTGTTAGCCTCGCCGACCCCTCGGACGTCGCCCTCCACCTACGCCGACCTACCCGCCTCCGCATAGCCGAGTCGACCCCGCCCCCGTCGTCGACCGAACTCGTAGCAGCCGCCCCTGTTCAGTTCCCATCTCCGCCCAGCGACCCCGAGCGCGGCCTCACCCCTCCGCCGAGTCCGCCCAGCGACCCCGAGCGCGGCCTCACCCCTCCGCCGAGTCCGCCCAGCGACCCCGGGCCTGACTCCTCCGCCTCACAGCGACTCCGCTGACTTCTGACCTGAACCCTAGCCCAGACTCGCGAGGACACGATCAGGACGCAGACCGGACACGCGGACTTCAGATCCACGGAGCTCTGTACAGGTACTGTTTTCTCCCAACTCGCAACTCCGTTTTCAATTCCGTCGATTTCTATGCGTAGACTGTATACCCCTCTCGGTGCCCGTGCAATTCGCTCGGTGCAACGCGTCCTGTAGTGATCGTACACCGCGATCCAAAACAGGAAAAAAACAACGCCCTGTTTCACCCGGAACTGAGTCCGCCCCGCCAAACGGGACGACTTGGTCGCACGCGGTCTTTACCAAACTGTGCGCAACGTTGATACGGTCGTGTGGGTTTTCGCAGAAGTCGATTCGGAGGTGCGTGCACCCCGGAATCAACGCGTATCCGCCAACGACACCCCGTATCCGTTGATCCTGGAACACGCTGTAACTTCGTGTATACACGTCGGATCGAGACGAAACTTGCGCCAACGGATCCGTAGTAATACGCTGGTCCTGTGAGCCAAGTTTGGTTCGATTCTGAGGACGTTGACAAAATCACGTATCGTGGGCCCCACAGGCTCCACTTGACGGGTGATTTTGTGATCGGCTCATCGGAATCCAATTCTGGAAGTTCCGTTGGGTTCGTATCGTCGTTCCTGACTTGTAGACACTGAGTTTGCGGAATTTGGAGACCCTTGACCCTGACACGCTTTTCGGTGCAAAGTGGCCCACATGTGGAACCCGCTTTGGCCCGAAAATGACCTTTTTGCCCCTGTGTCCAAATTGGACGTAAGGACAGGCATTTCCAGCTATTTGGCATCTTCTGAGACTGTTGGTGATATTTATTACAGCTTTTGGAGTAGTTCCCACCGGATCCACAGGTACCAGGACAGTTGTTGATACTCGGACATCAGGCAAGTGTACCTTGCCAAACTCTGCAGTTTAGTTATCTATTTTCCTGGTTTTATATATATTGCTGTGCATGCTCAACCTAGGACCGTGTGACGTACTTAGCGTCCGATTATCAGTCGGGTGCCGACACTGTACGCAGTGTTGGGTACGGTCATCTAGAGATGGACATTCGTGACACTTTATTCTCGTACTTGTCTTATCAAGTACCATATGACCCAGGACACTTGACACCATTCATGAGACAGGATTTTCCCGAGATATTCGTGGTGATTCTGTATAGGATACAGGACATGGACATTATATTATTAGATACTTATGACCGGTTGCATTTAGCTATGATCGCGCTTGACATGGGCATGAGACGTTGTGGTCATGATATGCGTGGTTACATTGGGTGGGGAGAGACACACAGGCTACAGGCTGTATTTATGTATATCTTCTATTATTGAGAGGTCGCAGGTTCTCGTAGCAGAGCCTGACCCACTACCGGTTATTACCGCTACCGGCTCCCCGACACAGAGCTTGTAGTGGCTCAGCCTGAGACTAGTGATGCTCTCACTTGCATTTACACTTAGATGGTTACATATTTACCCCATTGTTCAATTAGTTATTTATTTGCTGCACTGCTTATCTGTATTTATTGGCATGAGCTTTCTTGTACCTTGCTATGTCCCCTGAGGACCTGGATCCGGATTTTGTTCCCCAGATTTTACAGGCGTGGTTTATCCCGAGATCTACGGGACTGGAGCAGGAGCTGATCCAGGAGTTGTACCATCATCTGAGGACGAGGTCTTAGCTGAAGACTTCTCTTGAGCATCCATGTTCATGCTCGGCTTTCATTTATTTAGTTCAGTCTTTTATATTCTGGTCTGTTGAACCATTGTACTAGATATTTATCGGGTTGTTCCCCGAAGTACTATGTGAGACTGGATGATGATTTACATTCCTTATTTATTCTGTGGATCATGTTTATGCCTTGTGTGGATGAGATTAGTTGTACCATGATTGTCGTAGACTTGTTTTACAGCTTAAGTATGCCTTGATGGATCCATATATTGAGTTGGTCCATCGGTGCGTACTGCTGGCCATTATCACGCGTCTGGTCCCACGGTATTTTGGGACTGGGGCGTGACAATCTATCTAACTATCTAACTAGTATCTAGCTATCAATCAATCTATTTATCTAACTATCCAATACCTATCTATCTATTCAAATAACTATCTAACTATCTATCAATCTATTCTATCTATATAAACATTTACCTATCTATGTATATGTCTATCTATCAATCTAAGTATCTAACTATCAATCCATCTAATTATCTATCTATGTATCTATTTATCTATTTACCTTGTTATCTATCTATCTATCTAAATATCTATATATCTATCTATCAACTATCTATCTATTTATCTATCTATCATATACGTATCTATCTAACTACCTATTATCCCTCTATCTATCATTCTATCTAACTATCTAACTATCATCTATCTACCTAACTATCTAGATATATGTATCTATATATATACTTATCTATTACCTATCCATCTAAGTATTAATCCAACTATCTACTAACCTATCTATCTATATATATATGTATCTATCAATCTAATCTATTTATCTATGTATCTATCTCTCTAATCTATCTACGTATCTATTTATCTATTTATATCTAGGCATCTAGATATCTAATATCTATCGATCTAGATATCTACCTATCTATGAACCTATCTATCTATCTAATTATCTATCTTACCTATTTATCTATCTATTGATATATCTATCTATCTATCAACATATATATATATATATATATATATATATATATATATATATATATATATATATATATATATATATATATATATATATATATATCAATCTCTTCCTCCCTCACTAGCTACTACCCGCTGCTACTGCTGGAGCTTCTTATTCCTGCTGCTGCTGCTCCTGCATGTACTGCTACTGCTGCTGCTGTGCTTCGCATTGCTGCTTCTACTGCTCTTTGCTGCTACTGCTGCTGCTGCTTTGCTGCTGCTGCAGTGCAGCAGCAGCTGCTGCACCTCGCTGCGGCTGCCTCCCCCCTCCATCACAAACACACACACACACACGCCTATATACTTATATATATATCACCCTATATATATATATATATATATATATATATATATATATATATATACATATATATAACTATATATATATACTACTAGATAGATATATATATACACACTCACAAACACACTAATACACACACTCACTTAAACACATAACCACACACACATATATAAATATACATAGCTATATGTATATATATCAACACCTATATATATATATATATATATATATATATATATATATATATATATATATACCCTCAAACATATAGATATACACATACACCTATAATATATATACATATACACACACAAGCACACTTACACATATACATATATATATACACATAGACATATAGACACACAAGCACATAGATATAAATACACACATATATATATATAAATATATATACATATACATAAATACACATACATATAAATATATACATATATATATATATAGACACATATACACTAACACAACACAACACACAACAACACACAAACCACACGCCCCACTCACGTCCAACGACCCCGACACTCACCAATACCCTAAAATATATAAAATATAACCCAAAAACTCTAGCACACACTCTCCGATACTAACCCAACGCGCGTACAAGCCCGAAACGAGGAACCCAAGTCGAAATGGCCGTTCGGTCATTTCGACGAACACGTGGTGCGCGGCTCAGAAAATCTCCTGAAACGCACACCAAACGAACTCGGAATCGGCCCAAAATTTACCCACATGCTCTAAATGATGCCTAGATCCTATAAAAAGTGCTCCCACGTCGATTCTAGGCCCGTGACGGAAATGCGCACGCACTTAGAATTGGCAATGACGAAAAGCCCCAAATTCGCCCGAAATGTCCGTTTCTCCGCGACACGGCTTCCCGTGCCCAAACAGAGATACGCACTCACCCTCAAGACACCCGACAACGTCTACCTATGTCCGTCTAACCTAGGACATCACCCAAAATTGGGCCAATTTTGGATTCCACCCGAAATCGACACAAAACCTAATATTAAAGTCTCCAAACCCAACCAAATTAGTTCCAACTTCCTCCCACGGGTAGCCTAAGGGTCTAGGAAGGTTCTAAACTATTAATTACACTACATAAAAATAATTACAAGGGGAAAATTAGGGTTTACCTCTTGGGAGTTGGAATACCAAGCCAAAATCTCCAAAATGCTCCAAATCCTCCAAACCAAGCTTCCAAGCTCTCAAATCTAGCTCCAACACCAAATCTAAGCTCTACCCACCTAGGTTGGGGAAGAATGTAGGTTAGGGTTGAATTAAGTAGAAGAAATGGAAGAAGGAAGGAGAAAAAATGGAGAAACTTACTTGTGAAGGAGAAAGGAAGAAGAAGATGTAGTGGAGAAGAAGGAGAAGAAGAAGAAGAGAATGGGAGAAGGGGGCTGCTGTCCACACGGGTCTGGGAGTGAGGAGGGGGCCGGCCATAACACACATAAGGGTTTACAAGTTCCAAAATACCCAAAATGCCCCTACTTGACTTGGTTTCGGGTTCCAAAAGTACTCAAACTAGCTCCAAATCTCTCCCACTAACGTTCTAAAAAAATAAAATAAATATTTCTAAGCTCCAAAATAATTCTCACAAGGGTGTGGGCTGGGTCGGACATGGGTCCACTAGGGTCTGACATGGGTCCAGGCTAGCCAAAATCCTAAAACAACCAATATAAAAATAATACAATCATTAATTAAATATAAATATAATTAAATATAAATAATACACAAATAACAAAATTAAAAAAAAAATACCCGGCTCAGGAAATTGGGTAGTGACAAGCCTATCCTCCTTAGAAAATTTCGTCCTCGAAATTTAAAGTCAATCACACTCCCTCTAGGTCAAACCCCCAACAATCACAGTCAAGAAATTCTACCTATACAACATACAAGATCAGGGTCCTACTGGTCGTGTTATCACAGTCTCAATCAGGGTCACTACACTATCTACCACAGAACAAAAGAAAATCTAGCAGGTACTAATGAAGCACACCACAAGGAATGGAAAAGGACAGGAAGAAGAACAAAGAGACAGACCTGCTAACCCGACACTCGTAGCATCGGCCTCCTCGACCGTCAACGCATAAGCCCTGCCCTGCTGGGGTGTATCCCTCTGCTGGTGCGAGGCATGATGCTGTGCCACAGGTGGCCTAACTCCAACTCTCTGATCCTGTGCTCCACCCAACGGAGGTGCAGTAGGGCAATCTCGCATCTGGTGAGCAGCGGATCCACAGAACAAACATACCTTCAACCTTCTCCTACAAACATCCCAAGTGTGTCCTGCCTTCCTGCAGTAGGCACAAGTGGGCATCCTCTGATCCTGACCCTACTGCGCTGCCTTCTGCACATAGGGACGCTTAGGCCGGTCCCGCACTACCACTGGCACTGCCTGAATCATCCCTGCCTCTCTTGGACTTGAGCTCCAAGTCATCCTCTGCTCTCTGAGCATCTCCTACTATCTGCTCAAAAGTCGCCTCGCGGTCGCTCCTGGTCAAAGACTTGACCGCCATAACCAAGCCCTTGCGAAACTTCCTCGCCTTAGCTGCCTCACTCAAGCCATCTACAAATCTGCCCAGACGGCATAACTCTGCTGCGTACTCGTCCACCGTCATGCTTCCTTGGACGAGTGCCTCAAACTGGCTCTCCAAAGCACTGAGCTCCACATCTGGGAAAAACTTCTCCTTAAAAAGCCTCTTGAAAGCTTCCCAAGTAAGCCCTGGCGCCGCGATCCTCGTATCTGTATGATACCATGTCAAAGCGAGGTCGAACATCTGACTGCCCGCTGCCTCTATCTGCATGCTGTCTGGAATCTGCGCTAGCCTGAAGATGCCCTCAATCTGCTCTATCCAGTCATCCGC
Organism: Iris macrosiphon; assembly: GCA_036927795.1. NCBI lineage: Eukaryota > Viridiplantae > Streptophyta > Magnoliopsida > Asparagales > Iridaceae > Iris > Iris macrosiphon. The sequence goes on from JAYESA010000003.1 coordinate 128,040,235, forward strand.
GTACAGGATCCCTTCTGTACCACAGAACTCCTTGGTCGCATCCTCTGAAAGTCAATAATACTACCCGGCCTCTGATGCTTAATCTCATCTGCCTGTGGCTGAATCTGTGCCACCCTATCCACTGCCGTCATGGCCACCTGGTGGGCGTTCTCAATGCCCAGCCTCATCACATCCACCTGACGGTGCTGCACGTCTATCATCTCCCTGAAGAACGCAAACAACTGTACGGCATCTACTGGAGCAGGAAGTGGTGGAGGAACCACCGTAACGATTGGGGTAGTCCTCGGATCGATAGGCAGAGGAGGATCCCCGAGAGAAACAGATGCTCCCTCGACCGCAGAAGTGGTGAGTGGAGCGGTAGCAGCTGCCTGAATACGAGCTGGACGAGAGGTAGCAGACCTCTCAGTAGCAACTGCTGGAACGATACGATAAGGTCGTATCTTCGGAGGCATCCTGAACACAGATCAAAAGAAGTCAATACGGCGCAAGATACGATATCATCAAAGAAGGACAGTAATATTTCAAAAAAACAATTTCAGAATAATTAGATTGGACTTGTTCCTAGTCGTGATTGAGTACACTCTCATCCTAGATCCTAGATCCTATAGCAGGCTCGCAGCAGTACAACTAAGTTGTTGTACCACCACGATATCGCACTAATTGCGAATCGAGACCTGCATGGGGCCGCCACCAAAAATGTGTCACGACCCCGCACCCGGAAAATCGGGCATGAGTCGTGGGTACACCCAGCCTATGCCGCAGCATCGGCGGTAGAACGCTGTCTAGGTCAACTATCTAGATAATAATTTCACACAAAAATCGGCCATGACCTCTCCAAAAGGAGGGCAACCACACAATCAATATAAAACTGTCAAGATCTCAACTCCAAACGGAGGAGCAATATCATAATGATAATCATAATATACTCAATCACGAATCTAAGCACGATAAGATAACACAGAGAAGACTAACAACTATAAAGTCTAACCAACAACAACTACTACAACAACCACAACATCAATAATAATAATACATCAACCAAAATAATATACAAACAAGGTCTCAAACCAAAACCGGAGACAAATCCGGTGCTAAAGCTAATAAAACAACAACAATGTCTCAGTGATCCCGGCTACCAACCCGAAAATCATCCCTAAACTAGAGGGTCCCTGTCTGCACCATCGACAGGCTCAGGTCCATAAAACGTCTGACACCACTCCTCCGGATACTCTGAAAAATATGTCCAGTCAGGACTGGAGCAAATACATCTCTAACAGCAGTTCTATTTAAATGATAAAAACTATAAAACAGTTATAGCAAGTAGCAAGAAGAATAAAGCAAGTATGGAGCAAGAAATATATATGTATCACTGGTGCATAAAGGTAAAGATGCATGGATATCAGAAACAAGATAGAAATAACTGTAAGATACAAGAAATCTAAACTAAGAGTAAGTCTGTGCACATGAACGTGTAGTGAGTCCAGCATGAAATACATGTAGTGAGTCAAGTCCAGAAACATGTAAGTGAGACAAGTCAAGAAATGCATGAGAGTCCAGACTATAAAGAATGAACTCGGTGTCTTTGAAATACTTGTTTTAACATATAAACGGCTAGGGGTAAGTACGGCTCACCGCGCATTGGGTGCGCGGCTGCTATCATTCCAGATTAGACCAGAGGGAGTAATTCCTGATGATGCCAGATAGGAATGTTTTACATGTCTACTCGAGTATTTCTCCGCCCCGACTAATACAAGTGGATCCAAGACCCGACACGCAAATCAAGATGAGTCCAGCCTGAACATGAATGATGCCTGTAGTGATGCATGTAGGTGATGCCAGTAGTGATTCCAGAATAGAGGCCAGAAACATGAAATATACGTGTCGTAAGTAAATGAATCCAGAAATATCAGTCAGTGTCCCGTATTGTGCCAGAATAATCATATGATACTATACTAGAAGCTGAATCATAATAATCATCAGATAATGAAAACTATCAGAGAATGTACTCGCCTGACGTCCTGAGCAACTGGCGATCCGAACCGGTGTCGCAAGGACCTAATGCAAAAAGCAAGGTTAAACAGGGTTCTAAAAAGTTAAACAGATATAAAATAACTAAAAATAGGCTTCTAGGGTCGTTCTAGGTCAAACGGGTCAAACCGGTGAAATCTGAGTCAAAAAGTCAACTATGGGTCCAAAAAGTCAACTCTGGGTCAAAAACTAGGTCAAAAGTTGACTTTGGGCGGTCAACCGAGTCAACTACGGTCAAGTCTGGGTCAAACTATGGTACTCCTGAAATTCTGGGTCAAACCGAGGTCATTAAGCTAGAAAACTCACAAACTCGCCTCCTTGAGATACCGGGATACCCTCGGTATCCGATACCTCAACCTACGCTATATACCCCGCCTATACCCTCTAAAACCTATGCTAGCACGCGTAAATATATACACATAAGCATATAAAAATTACTCCAATACTATTCCTAGGCTATTGCTCAAATACCCCGCTCGAAACTCAATACCTTGGTTATCTTAAGGTATTGAGATACCTCGGTATCTCAAGGTATTGAGATACCGCTCTAAACTCAACCCGACTACCCCTCTAGCTAGCTAACTATGCATAAACATATATATCTAGCTATAATCTAGGCTAAAATATAGATATCTAATACATATAGGCATATACCTATATATCTATATATATATCTCACAACACACATACCTTATGTATCTTACCTTACCTATACATACATATATATCTATATCTAGGTATCTAACTATGTATATATCTATATATATAGATCTATATATCTAGCTATCCCTCTACCTATCCATCTACCTATCTAGTATCAACCTATCTAGTTATCTATCTAACTATCTAACTAGTATCTAGCTATCAATCAATCTATTTATCTAACTATCCAATACCTATCTATCTATTTAAATAACTATCTAACTATCTATCAATCTATTCTATCTATCTAAACATTTACCTATCTATGTATATGTCTATCTATCAATCTAAGTATCTAACTATTAATCCATCTAATTATCTATCTATGTATCTATTTATCTATTTACCTTGTTATCTATCTATCTAAATATCTATATATCTATCTATCAACTATCTATCTATTTATCTATCTATCATATACGTATCTATCTAACTACCTATTATCCCTCTATCTATCTATCATTCTATCTAACTATCTAACTATCATCTATCTACCTAACTATCTAGATATATGTATCTATATATATACTTATCTATTACCTATCCATCTAAGTATTAATCCAACTATCTACTAACCTATCTATCTATATATATATATATGTATCTATCAATCTAATCTATTTATCTATGTATCTATCTCTCTAATCTATCTACGTATCTATTTATCTATTTATATCTAGGCATCTAGATATCTAATATCTATCGATCTAGATATCTACCTATCTATGAACCTATCTATCTATCTTACCTATTTATCTATCTATTGATATATCTATCTATCTATCGACATATATATATATATATATATATATATATATATATATATATATATATATATATATATATATATATATATATCAATCTCTTTTCCTCCCTCACTAGCTACTACCCGCTGCTACTGCTGGAGCTTCTTATTCCTGCTGCTGCTGCTCCTGCATGTACTGCTACTGCTGCTGCTGTGCTTCGCATTGCTGCTGCTACTGCTCTTTGCTGCTGCTGCTGCAGTGCAGCAGCAGCTGCTGCACCTCGCTGCGGCTGTTGGCTGCCTCCCCCCTCCATCACAAACACACACACACACACACGCCTATATACTTATATATATATCACCCTATATATATATATATATATATATATATATATATATATATACACATATATATAACTATATATATATACTACTAGATAGATATATATATATACACACTCTAAACACACTCTAACACACACACCTACACACTCACAAATACACTAATACACACTCACTTAAACACATAACCACACACACACGTATAAATATACATAGCTATATGTATATATATCAACACCTATATATATATATATATATATATACCCTAAAATATATAAAATATAACCCGAAAACTCTAGCACACACTCTCCGATACTAACCCAACGCGCGCACAAGCCCAAAACGAAGAACCCAAGTCGAAATGGCCGTTCGGTCATTTCGACGAACACGTGGTGCGCGGCTCGGAAAACCTCCTGAAACGTACACCAAACGAACTCGGAATCGGCCCAAAATTTACCCACGCGCTCTAAAGGATGCCTAGATCCTAGAAAAAGTGCTCCCACGTCGATTCTAGGCCCGTGGCGGAAACGCGCACGCACTTAGAATCGGCGACGACGAAAAGCCCCAAATTCGCCCGAAATGCCCGTTTCTCCGTGACACGGATTCCCGTGCGCAAACGGAGACACGCACTCACCCTCAAGACACCCGACAACGTCTACCTATGTCCGTCTAACCTAGGGCATCACCCAAAATTGGGCCAATTTTGGATTCCACCCGAAATCGACACAAAACCTAATGTTAAAGTCTCCAAACCCAACCAAACTAGTTCCAACTTCCTCCCACGGGTAGCGTAAGGGTCTAGGAAGGTTCTAAACTATTAATTATACTACATAAAATAATTACAAGGAAAAAATTAGGGTTTACCTCTTGGGAGTTAGAATCCCAAGCCAAAATCTCCAAAATGCTCCAAATGCTCCAAACCAAGCTCCCAAATCTAGCTCCAACACCAAATCTAAGCTCTACCCACCTAGGTTGGGGAAGAATGTAGGTTAGGGTTCAATTAAGTAGAAGAAATGGAAGAAGGAAGGAGAAAAAATGGAGAAACTTACTTGTGAAGGAGAAAGGAAGAAGAAGATGTAGTGGAGAAGAAGAAGAAGAAGAAGAAGAAGAAGAAGAAGAAGAGAATGGGAGAAGAGGGCTGCTGTCCACACGGGTCTGGGAGTGAGGAGGGGGCCGGCCACAACACACATAAGGGTTTACAAGTTCCAAAATACCCAAAATGCCCCTACTTGACTTGGTTTCGGGTTCCGGGTTCCAAAAGCACTCAAACTAGCTCCAAATCTCTCCCACTAACCTTCTAAAAAAATAAAATAAATATTTCTAAGCCCCAAAATAATTCTCACAAGGGTGTGGGCTGGGTCGGACATGGGTCCACTAGGGTCTGACATGGGTCCAAGCTAGCCAAAATCCTAAAACAACCAATATAAAAATAATACAATCATTAATTAAATATAAATAATACACAATTAACTAAATTAAAAATAAATAAAATTTACCCGGCTCAGGAAATTGGGTAGTGACAAAACCCTATATAATTCCCCCCCTCCCCTCAACCGAACACCATTCCTCCTCCCTCAGCCACCCTCCGCCCACCGGACCTCCGCCCCCTGCTTCGCCACCCCCCTGGCCTCCCTTCAGGCCGCCGCACCACCTCCCTGGCCGCCGCAGCCACCGCCGGCAGCCACCGCAGCGCCCCAACCCCCAACTCCACCCACACAGCCCCCGATAACCCGAGCCACCCCAGCCACCGCCCCGGCCACCTCAGACCACCGCCACCGCCCCCATCCCCTTCGCCTCGACCCCCTCTACCGGACCACCACATTTCCTCTGCCCCACGACCACCGCCGCTCCCGCCATCTCCGCCACAGCGCCACGCCGACCTTCCCCGACCACAGCACCCGAGCCACCCCGACCCCCTCGACCCGCCACCACCACCACCACTGACCACCGCCACCACCACCGACCTCTTCGCCACCACCTTCCCCGCCGCCCCGACGTCCTGCACCGCCGCCTCCGCCGCTGCAGCTGCTGCAAGCTGCTGTTGTTGCTGACTGCCGACGACGAGGGAAGGTGGCTGGGGTTGTTGCTGCTGCAAGCTGCTGTTGTTGCTGACTGCCGGCTCCGCCGGTCCTCCCGCCGACGACGAGGCGTGGGCCCCCCCTCCACGTGGCAGGTATAAAATACCCCCTTCCTATACGTATATAAATAGTTATATATATATATATGTATGTATATATGTATATATATATATGTATATATATATATATATATATATATATATATATATTTATATATATATGTTTATATATATATATTATAATATATAATATATATTATATAATTATATTACTGTATATATACAATATATATATATAGTATATAAGTGTATTATATTATATATTATATAAATATGTATTTAATATATTTTATGTATATATATATATATATATATATATATATATATATATATATATATATATATATATATATATATATATATATATATATATGGTATTATATATATTTATATATATTATATATGGTATTTTATATATTTATATATATTATATATAATTATTATTATATTATTATTACAGTATATATATACAGTATATATATATTATATTATATTATATTATATATTATAAATAAGTATATGTATATGTATTTTTGTATTTCTTTTAATATATATATATATATATATATATATATATATATATATATATATATATATATATATGTAAATTGTAATATATATAATTATATGTATATTATAAATTATATTATAATTTATTATATGTATATATATACAATATATATATATAGTATACTATTATATATTATATTATATGTATATATATATTTACAGTACATATGTAATATATATCTATATATGTATTTTATTTTTATTTTTATTTATATATATATGTATATATATATCTATTGTATTATATATATTTATGCATATTATTTATATATAATTATATTATATCTATTTAAATACACATAATATATATATTTTTAATATATATATATGTGAATATATATATATATATATATATATATATATATATATATATATATATATATATATATATATATATTATATATATATATATATATATATATATATATATATATATATATATATACTATGTACTATACATATATTACTAAAATATTATGCTATATATATAACTTTATTATATATAATTATTATTATAAATACATATATCATTATATGTATATATATGTATATTTATATATGTATATGTATATACATATTTACCACTATTTATATATGTATATGTATATATATATTTATATAAGTACTATTATATATATGTATATATGTATATTTACATATGCTATTATATATAGATAAAGTATATGTATTATATATCTATATAGATATATACATATATTTATTATGTATATAAATATTATGTTTATATATTTATATGATCTAAAAAAATATATATGTATTATATATGTATTAATTATAAATATATATATTATATCTTTTATTTATACTTAAGTAAATATATACTATATTATGTACTGTACGTTATTATTAAATGTTAAATTCACGAACCCTGTACGTTTTGAACAGAGTGCACCTACGACGCAGTCAGTGACCCCAGGTCACAGGACCCCTCAGACTTGACTTCGAGAACAGGTTTTTGGCACTTCCAGCACAGAGACGTAGGCAAGTATACCTTGCCAAGATTTACTGTTTAATTTCCCTTTATTGTATGTTAATTCCAGTAAGCTTACAAATGACTGTGAGTGTCCGAGATTGCCTCGGGTACCGTCAACAAATACGTTGACACATAGTATAACTAACTTAGACTTTAGCAGACTTACCAACAACTGCGAGGGTATCCTAATATCCTCCTAGACCCTAACACTTGTACACGCAACAAGGTTGTACTTCATTTTGGGATGCAACTTGCATACTCGATTAGCTACCAGTACGTGTGACGTGCATCACGGCTTAGCACGAAGTCAGGAATACTCAGAAAAGTTATGACTTGGCATATAGCTACATTGGGCGGGAAAGACAACTAGTAGGCGTATGGGACACCCACCTCCTTGAATGTTATACCTTCGGATACCATGCTCCTCGGAGATGGCCGATTGCAGAGTGCCCATGTGTCTGGGGGCATATGTGTCATATATTAGCCAATCACGACGATTGGTGAATTAAGTTAGCATATGTCTAGCCTACACTTTCCCATACGTACTACAAGGTCTTTACATTGCATTCACATAGATGGTTAGCACATCCTGTATTTATTTATTCAGTATTTACATTCATGGCATATTTTTATGTATATTGTTATGTCCCACTGAGGACCTGTTTTCCTTCCAGATTTAGATGAGGCATTCTACCCCACAGTGTACGGTCCCGGACAGAAGACGAGGTATGCCACTGAGGAGGAATTAGAGGAACTGCCATCAGAGTCTGCCTAACTACACCTGAAGCTGGAGCATCTTCTCCCTGATCTCTAGTAGCTTGTTCACCTGGATCTGGAGCTACTACCTAGATAGACGATACTCCAGTCTATCTTATTCAGCACTTTCACTATCTTTTGTAGTGGGTTTGTTCCCACCAGATGTCTGATTGTACTATGACACTACAAGCTTAGTACTTATATATATTTGAGCACTTTTCCAGTACTCCTTGATATTTTGTGGATGAGATTAGACTTTACCTATATTAAACTTGTAAGTATTTTAGGACAGCATAGCATGTCTCTTTGGGTCCATTAAATTGGGTAATCCCTTAGTGACGTGTTAGCTGGCCAATGCCACGTGGCTTGATTCTGTATATTTTGGGATTGGGGCGTGACATAGTTTTAGTGGTGGCCCATGCAGGTCTAGTTAATTGCTAGTGGTAAGATTACATGCCCAACAAGCCTGCTATAGGATAGGAATAGTAGGTCTCATCCACACTGACTTATCCTTAAATTTTTGCATCCTGTGTCACGACCCGCACCCGATATAGGGGTACGAGAGCGTGGGTACGTCCAGCCTACGCCGCAGCATCGGCGGTAGAACACTGTCTAGGTCATGTAACTATCTAATCAATCTCACATGAATACCCAACTCCATAAGGAGACGTGGATATCATAAAATAATGCTAGAAGTACTCAATCACATAAACTAAAGCACGATGAGATATTAAGGCAAGCAAGAAATACAAGACAAGTCTAATGACAAAATAGTCATACCTGTAATCAGTAACATCCAATCCCCAAGTGTCAGAAACAAGTCCACTAAGGTCACAGTCTGGAAAATGCTTTCCAGTCAGGAAGGAGCAAAGTACATCTCTAAATAGCAGTTCTATATTAATGATATAAACTATGTAGCAGTTCTAGATGGAAATATACGAGATGCATGTATAGGTACGAGAAATATACAATAAAAGAAATACTAAAAATACTGTAAGTAAATGCAGGAAAAGAACAATATGTCAATGAGCAAGAAACCTATGACTAAGTGTGTGAGTACTAGCTTTAACATGTGATCGGCTTGAGAACTTGATTAGGCTGGTTACATGTGATTAGCTATGATTCATGTAAAGTCAGGCTAATCGTTGGTTAGCTATGATGCATGTAAAGGTCAGGCTAATCACACGTAACAGCTATGAAGCATGTAAATGGTCAGGCCGCACCCGACGTGAGATGTGGGGTGAGCTATGATGCATGTAGAGTTGGGTATGATCACATATCTATACTAAAATACTCCCCTCCCCCGACTGGTATAGTAGATCCAATCATGGTACGCTATGGCACGGGATTCCCTAGGGAGGTAGCAAGTCTCCCCGGGAATCAATATCTGTACATCCACAAGATAACAAGGAAACAAGTCTTGTACAAGCTACACCATGAATAAGGAATAACATCTCATGACGAGATCCGTGTATACCAATCCGTGTAACCAACGTGTCAAGAGCATGGATATCTACACTAGATACAGTGAACATAGGAGATATCATAAATTAGAAACTAATCAGAGAATGTACTCGCCTTGGGTCCTTAGCTGGTAAATACCGATGTCATGTCCCTGAGTATCGTCTGGAGGATCCAACAGTCCTATAAACATATAATAATATCACTTGTATCAGATGCTACACTAACACACAATAGAAATAAACTGGCCTCAGGGCTATGCCAGGCATGGCTCTAGTCAACTAGGGTCATCTAGTAGGGATACGTATATAAATACACATTTTACACTCAGAGTATATACCAATAAAAATGTATATAATATATATATATATATATAAGTGTCTCTTAGTAATTATAAAAAATACGTATATGTGTATATACACTAAATAGATGCATATAAATATATATATTTATATACCAAAATACATATTTGTATATATATATATCAATCAAATATTTATATATATATATATATATATATATATATATATATATATATAACTAATCAGAGAATGTACATAATGCCACACTTCTCAAGGTGATCCCAAATGAAGTAGCAGTTAGTTCCAATGAGTCCGGAGCAGTCCAAATAGCTAGAAACTATATAAAGAAGTCCAAGATCGGAGTTCGGCACGAAAATCGAGATAAGGATACCAGGCTAAAGAGAAAGGGGTCAATTGTTCGTAATTAAGGTAACACCTTAGTTTATGAAAATCATTTCGAAATTATTTTGAACAATAATTATAAGTAAAAGTTTATTTATAAAATTTAGAATTTATGTAAAAGCCAATATATTTTTATATCTATGGTAAAAATCGGTCACCAGTCCAAATAAACAAATTTGAACTAATTTTTTTGTTATTGAAACTATTTCTTAAATAATAATATAAACCCCAACAATTTATTATATTTTTGCATAATCAAAAACCCTTATAATTATTACATAACTAAACTAAATAAAAACTAAACAATTTAAATATTACTAAACTGATTAATAATTAACTATCTGATTAATAATTAACTATCTGATTAATAATTAACTAACTAATCTAATTATATATAATTAATAAACTAATTATATGCTAATTATAAACTAATTCTCTTTACACTCTCTCCCAACACTCTGAGAAATCGAAAGGAAAGCAGAGAAAGGGGAGGCTCACATTGGGGGGGTTTTCCGGCGTCGGCGCGGTGGGGGTTCCGTCGAGGTGCGACTTCGGTGCAGCTTTGGTCGGGATCTTGGCGGTGGAAACTCGAGAGCGGCGGCGGTGGAAACCCGAGAGCGGCGGCGGTGGTTCGAGGAACCGGTCGAAGACCTAGGCGGTGGATCTGGCGCTCGTCTCGAGGAGGCGGCAGCGAAGCTCGGCGGCGGCAGCGGAGCTCGACGACGTTTAGATCTAGGGTTAGGGTTTGCTCTGTATGAGTCAGGTGGATCGTGTCCGAGGCTGGACACGATGGATGATATACGGTGGTGGATGTGTCCGAGGCTGGACACGAGGATTGAAGTCTGCACAGTGGTGGATGTGTCCAGATGGTGTCGGACACAATCCTATGTAATATTGTAATAACTGGACACAAGAAATGAATGGATACGATAGGACACCCGGGGTCGGACCCGAGGCCAACACGGCTGACACGGTAATGCTGGATACACGGACACGAGCACACAAAACAATGGTGATGGCTTGTGGGAATTTGTGAGGGCTAGCTAATAATTTTGGGATTTAGGGTTTCTTGGGAATGGTGTGGGTGAGAGACTTTAAATAGGGAGAGAGGGTGTGGGATAAAGGGTGAGGATTGGCCCAATTAATGAATGGCCAAGATTAGATATGAATGAGTTCTTCATGTGGGAATGAGGGTGTGTTGGCTAGTTACTGGGAGATGGCAAACTTGTAAAATTTTTAAAAGAAAAAAAAAGATTATAATTTAAGAAAATATTTTAAGAGGCTTCCAAGGCTAACTGATTCCCAATTAGCTACTAATTAAACCCATATTTCAAAACCTAGAAAGTATGTAATTTATTTATTTACTATCCCAAATGGATTTCAAAATTTATTATGAAGAAAACAACTAGTCCTTTAAATAATTTTATGATTTCAAGCCAATAAATATTTGAAGCTAGAGAAATATATATATCATTATTAATTTATAATAACTCGACATTTAGGAAAAATGATTTTTATAAAAGATTTCAAATCACCTTCTAAAATCAAACATTGCTCAAAAATCTAATACTAAAACTCAAGGAGAAAATATTTTATAAACTTGATATTTTAAAATAAAAAAAATCTAAATATTTCGGAAATTTGGAAATCGGAGGTTACAAGTCTATCCACCTTAGAAAAATTTTGTCCTCGAAATTTAAGATCCTCAATAATTGCATTTACACATTGTATTATTTCTATCAAAATTTAAATTTCAAACCAAATAATCATGAAGTAATTCCATATTGTTATTTCACAACCTTTCAAAATTCTATAATATCATATTGCTGAAAATCTTCAAGTTTAAAATCAAATTCAAATTTTTATCATAATCTCCTCCAAAATTTTTAAGTTCGTATCTAAATACTCCAGGATTTTAATATCCAATCCTCCAATTGGAATCCAATCAATGCATATTTATAAAAATTGTATCCCAAATTTAAATTTTAAACACTAATCCATCAATCATCTTACTCCTCTAACTCAAATTCAATCTAAATCCTCATCCCGAGAATTGAATTCGACACTATTCCAATAACGATTTTTTTTTTCTGATTTCCTTTTTCTTAAAATACTCAACAATGCGATATTTACGGAATCTTCAATGCAACATTCATAGTATAAAATTTCTACCTTGCAATCAATTAGATATAATGATAATTTCCCAAATTTTCTCAAATTTTTAATAACCAATTCAATCATATCAAGACCTTCCTAAAATTAATAAATCCTCAAATTTTTGCCCTGTGAATTTCTTACTTCTCCATTTAGGTTAATGTTTATCCTCTAATTTTAATCACACCTCGATCTTTGTAAAACCAATGATCCATCAATTCTGTTATATCAACTCATGAATGCTTATCCTTGAATTTCTAATCATCTTGTCCCATTTGTCAAGTCATAACCTTTTCATAAATCTTTGTTATGGTCAAAACCCCAACGACCATGGTCTAAGAAATTTTTTTACCTACAGTCATACAACAAACAACATAGAGGAAACATGCATGGTTATGGTCTGTCTTATCATGGTATTGCATTCTCTATCAGGGTGTACTACTAACTATATCCTAACAAGAAAAATCATGTATATGAACTACAGTACTAGGGAAAATTCAGTTAAAAGACGAAAAAGAACATTAGGAAAGAAAAGAAAGAACCTGTTAACATATTTCCTGCAGTATCCCTTATCTCTAACATACACTTAACTCTAGCATATTCACTAACTAATTCCTATTCCTGTATACTGATATCCCTATCAACTAACCTTTGGTCCACAACATCCATGATTACATCCTCATTGCATACACCTGCTTATTAATACTTAAATCTGATACCAAGAACCTCTAACATAATTATAGGTCAATTGTGCATGTAAAGTTTGATACCTCTATCTCTTTAGGTACCCCTGTTCTACTTCAGTACACCCACTGCTAGTTCTCGTTCCTACTACAATTGTTCATACTATTTGTTCTTATCACTCAAGTGCACACCAAGTGTAACACACCATACTAAGTGCTAAACCCTTTCTAATACAACTCTAGATGGACACCCAAGTCAGTCTGCGGTGCCATCTCAACCATGCTCAAGTCATCAGATCCTCACACATGTATATCATCTACTCATATATTAATATTCATATTTCTCATCTACCATAAAAATTAATTCTCAAAATAATCATCAAGGTTTAACTTCTCGATCAACTTAAAAATAAATTGCATATACCTCCTCAAAGTCAGATACTCAACATCGAAATAAAAATTTTAATCACTTCTAAAATCTTTGTAGCCTTGACCATGTTTATTGAATCAATATTTGAAATCCTCAAAAAATTTAATGACACAATCTCAACTTCTCAATAATTCTCAAAGTAAAAATTCATTTCCACTCTTTAATTTATAAATCCACCAATTTACATATAAGTGCTCGTAGTCTCTAATACTCGAGGTGCACTCAATACCTCTATTGTCTACAACTATGTACTAAATTGTACTGCCCGAATCACTTGCACTATTACCTCCAATGATCAAAGTTATCATCACCTGTATTTTCTTTCATGATTTCAATTTATGTCAACTGGTATATCATCCGATTATCATCACGCAGAGTGCTTACTATTTTGAGCGTCGTTCTCGACTAATCCTCGATATAGAACCATTAGCACTCTTGGTATTATATCACTAGTTCCATTAATGGTTTATCTCATCAAGCTCATTAGAACTCATGATCACCTGAATCCTCTATTACACTCATGTTTCTTTACTCTCATGGGTATGTGTACGGTTCCTCATCTCGATTGTTGTATATGTATTTCCTTTTAACCTTTTATAGCCTGTTAAACTAGTCCGTGATACGCTTCACCATTTTTATTACTAATTCCGATATTTCTCTACTCATGACACCTCATTATAACTCCTCATGCATATAAATTTCTTTACCTTTAACACACCCGATATCAATCAAATATTGAACATTATGCTCCATTAATCCTTAACACAATTCTTTGATACCTAATTGTTTACATAGATCACTTAATTACATAATCATGATTATCCAGGACGGGTAATTGGCTCTGATACTAACTCTGAGAACTATCACTGATACTCTATACTCTCCTCTACTTATAGTCTCTAATGACACTTATCCTAGAACCATTGGTACAAGGTACTATGCTAAGGGCTACTCTGGATTAAAGCCTACTGCTCACCTGTCCAACTAGGAAATACTTACAACTTACTAGCAACACTCAGTCAATGCTAATACTCAAGACACAGACAAAATCACAAGTCACTAATTATCATACTTAATAAGGAATCCTCAAAGAATAGGAGCTCAAAAAGTCTGGATTGAGGACTGAAGGTGTTTCTACTGTTAACAACCAAAAGGACGATGGAATAAAGTCTTGTATAACAGAAACAGATAAGTATTGAGATGATACTTTAAGAATACATTTTTTTTTTTAGACACAACCTGATAATCATACATGTCGGTCAGAAATCATGACGCTGAGGATCCTCGCCATGCCAGTAAGCATAGGTGCGATAACGACAGGTTCCGTAACTAAAGTACGCAACCCTACAGTCATGTCATCTAGAATCTTCGCTAACCGGTATGGCTGCGAGAAATTCTAAATTTCTTAACTAAAGTATGTACATCCTAGTCAGGTTCCTACGTTCTCGTCATGACAGCTAATATGGCTGCGATAAACTCTAGGTTCCATAACCAAAGTAGACGTTTTACCTTTCTCACTGTCCTCATCAACCTATATCATCAGATAATACCGTAAAGTTTAGTCCATAAAATTCATCTCGATATGAAATCAAAACTCAACAACGATACCAAGAATTAAATTTAACAACTGGTCAACAAGAATCAAACTCAATATCAACAAGTGAGAACGGACAAAAACAAGGAGGAAGGATTTAAATTAGAATTTATAATAAGATTCTCAAGGATCGTCCCAGAAATCTCTCAAAAATTGTGATTGAGTATCCTCTCTCATCCTAGTATCCTATGTCCTATATTCTATAGTAGGCACGTAGTAGTACAACTATGATGTCGCACTACTACGACATCGCACAACTAATGAAGTCTGACCTGCATGGGCCACCACTAAAAATGTGTCACGACCCGCACCCGATATAGGGGTACGAGAGCGTGGGTACGTCCAGCCTACGCCGCAGCATCGGCGGTAGAACGCTGTCTAGGTCATGTAACTATCTAATCAATCTCACATGAATACCCAACTCCATAAGGAGATGTGGATATCATAAAATAATGCTAGAAATACTCAATCACATAAACTAAAGCACGATAAGATATTAAGGCAAGCAAAAAATACAAGACAAGTCTAACGACAAAATAGTCATACCTGTAATCAGTAACATCCAATCCCCAAGTGTCGGAAACAAGTCCACTAAGGTCACAGTCTGGAAAATGTTTTCCAGTCAGGAAGGAGCAAAGTACATCTCTAAATAGCAGTTCTATATTAATGATATAAACTATGTAGCAGTTCTAGATGGAAATATACGAGATGCATGTATAGGTACGAGAAATGTACAATAAAAGAAATACTGGAAATACTGTAAGTAAATGCAGGAAAAGAACAATATGTCAATGAGCAAGAAACCTATGACTAAGTGTGTGAGTACTAGCTTTAACATGTGATCGGCTTGGGAACTTGATCAGGCTGGTTACATATGATTAGCTATAATTCATGTAAAGTCAGGCTAACCGTTGGTTAGCTATGATGCATGTAGAGGTCAGGCTAATCACACGTAACAGCTATGAAGCATGTAAATGGTCAGGCTGTACCCGACGTGAGATATGGGGTGAGCTATGATGCATGTAGAGTTGGGTATGATCACATATCTATACTAAAATACTCTCCTCCCCCGACTGGTATAGTAGATCCAATCATGGTACGGTATGGCACGGGATTCCCTAGGGAGGTAGCAAGTCTCCCCGGGAATCAGTGTCTGTACATGCACAAGATATCAAGGAAACAAGTCTTGTACAAGCTACACCATAAATAAGGAATAACATCTCATGACGAGATCCGTGTATACCAATCCGTGTAACAAATGTGTCAAGAGCATGGATATCTACACTAGATACAGTGAACATAGGAGATATCATAAATTAGAAACTAATCAGAGAATGTACTCGCCTTGGGTCCTTAGCTGGTAAATACCGATGTCCTGTCCCTGAGTATCGTCTGGAGGATCCAACAGTCCTATACACATATAATAATATCACTTGTATCAGAAGCTACACTAACACACAATAGAAATACACTGGCCTCAGGGCTATGCCAGGCATGGCTCTAGTCAACTAGGGTCATCTAGTAGGGATACGTATATAAATACATATTTTACACTCAGAGTATATACCAATAAAAACGTATATAATATATATATATATATATATATATATATATATATATATATATATATATATATATATATATATATATATATATATATATATATATATATATATATATATATAAGTGTCTCTTAGTAATTGTACAAAATACGTATATGTGTATATACACTAAATAGATGCATATAAATATATATTTATATACCAAAATACATATTTGTATATATATATATCAATCAAATATTTATATATATATATATATATATATATATATATATATATATATATATATAAAACTAATCAGAGAATGTACATAATGCCACACTTCTCAAGGTGATCCCAAATGAAGTAGCAGTTAGTTCCAATGAGTCCGGAGCAGTCCAAATAGCTAGAAACTATATAAAGAAGTCCAAGATCGGAGTTTGACACGAAAATCGAGATAAGGATACCAGGCTAAAGAGAAAAGGGTCGATTGTTCGTAATTAAGGTAACACCTTAGTTTATGAAAATTATTTCGAAATTATTTTAAACAATAATTACAAGTGAAAGTTTATTTATAAAATTTAGAATTTATGTAAAAGCCAATATATTTTTATATCTATGGTAAAAATCGGTCACCAGTCCAAATAAACAAATTTGAACTAATTTTTTTATTATTGAAACTATTTCTTAAATAATAATATAAACCCCAACAGTTTATTATATTTTTGCATAATCAAAAACCCTTATAATTATTACATAACTAAACTAAATAAAAACTAAACAATTTAAATATTACTAAACTAATTATATACTAACTAACTGATTAATAATTAACTATCTGATTAATAATTAACTAACTAATCTAATTATATATAATTAATAAATTAATTATAAACTAATCTAATTCTCTTTACACTCTCTCCCAACACTCTGAGAAATCGAAAGGAAAGCAGAGAAAGGGGAGGCTCACATTGGGGGGTTTTTCCGGCGTCGGCACGGTGGGGGTTCCGTCGAGGCGCGACTTCGGTGCAGCTTTAGTCGGGATCTTGGCGGTGGAAACTCGAGAGCGGCGGCGGTGGAAACCCGAGAGCGGCGGCGGTGGTTCGATGAACCGGTCGAAGACCTAGGCGGTGGATCTGGCGCTCGTCTCGAGGAGGCGGCAGCGAAGCTCGGCGGCAGCAGCGGAGCTCGACGACGTTTAGATCTAGGGTTAGGGTTTGCTCTGTATGAGTCGGGTGGATCGTGTCCGAGGCTGGACACGATGGATGATGTACGGTGGTGGATGTGTCCGAGGCTGGACACGAGGATTGAAGTCTGCACAGTGGTAGATGTGTCCAGATGGTGTCGGACACAATCCTATGTGATATTGTAATAACTGGACACAAGAAATGAATGGATATGATAGGACACCCGGGGTCGGACCCGAGGCCAACACGGCTGACACGATAATGCTGGACACACGGACACGAGCACACAAAATAATGGTGATGGCTTGTGGGAATTTGTGAGGGCTAGCTAATAATTTTAGGATTTAGGGTTTCTTGGGAATGGTGTGGGTGAGAGACTTTAAATAGGGAGAGAGGGTGTGGGATAAAGGGTGAGGATTGGCCCAATTAATGAATGGCCAAGATTAGATATGAATGAGTTCTTCATGTGGGACTGAGGGTGTGTTGGCTAGTTACTGGGAGATGGCAAACTTGTAAAATTTTTAAAAGAAAAAAAAAAGATTATAATTTAAAAAAATATTTTAAGAGGCTTCCAAGGCTAACTGATTCCCAATTAGCTACTAATTAAACCCATATTTCAAAACCTAGAAAGTATGTAATTTATTTATTTACTATCCCAAATGGATTTCAAAATTTATTATGAAGAAAACAACTAGTCCTTTAAATAATTTTATGATTTCAAGCCAATAAATATTTGAAGCTAGAGAAATATATATATCATTATTAATTTATAATAACTCGACATTTAGGAAAAATAATTTTTATAAAAGATTTCAAATCACCTTCTAAAATCAAACATTGCTCAAAAATCTAATACTAAAACTCAAGGAGAAAATATTTTATAAACTTGATATTTTAAAATAAATAAAAATCTAAATATTTCGGAAATTTGGAAATCGGAGGTTACGTCCTGCTTGATTATTATATTATTATTTCCTTCGTACTTTTCTAATTATTCTATCTTTTTCAGAAATATGGACATACCCAGTGGACACGTGACTGATGGGGCTGATTAAGCAACAAACCCCTCGCTAGATGTCCAAAGGACCCCAACCACCCCGAGAGACCAGTCCCCGAGAAGGATGCTGGTCTATCCGACAACCCCGTACATTCATCAGAATCCTACCCAGGAAGCCACACCAGCCCAGCAAGGAGGGCAAGCTTTCCAGGCACCGACACCGCAGGCGAAGACACCTTTGCCTCCACCTCCAGCCCTGATGCCACAACTTGAGGGACAACCTCAAATGTTCCAGTTCCTCCAAGCCATGTTGCAAGCACAGTGGCAACAGACAGACACCCTGAGGCAGAGCTTGATGATGGCTCTGGAGAGAACAACTGCCCCGGCACCATCACCTGTCCAACCAGCTGGCACTGTCCGAGGCTTTCGCCAAATGGGCCCGAAAATCTTTTCTAGCAGCGAAACTCCGGAGGAGATCTCCGACTGGATCTCTAACACGGAAATGCTGCTAGAAGGTTCACAACTTCAACCAGACTTATGGATGACCGCCGTGAGGGCCCAACTCTTAGGCAACGCCCATCACTAGTGGGATTCCATCGAACGCAGCGTCGGCAAGACCCAGACTTGGAAACAATTTCTGGAGTACTTCAATGCAAAGTACTTCCCAGCCATGGTCAGAAATGACTTGTACTCCCAGTTCCTACATCTGGAATAAGAGAATATGACCGTCGACGCCTATGACGCAGAGTTCAGTCGACTGAGTCGATTCGGTGCCATCCTGATACCGAACGAGCTGGAGAAGGCCATGAGGTTCCATCACGACCTTACCTTCGAGCTCCAACGGTATACTACGACGTAGTCGAGGATCTCCTACGAGGAGGTTCTTTCAGAAGCAAGGATACAAGAAGCCATTGGCCGAGGAGCAAGATGCTCTAACCCAACCATACCGGCCAGAAACCAGCCCAAAGCAGGAGGACCAATCCGTCGCCTGGAAAACTAGACACAACACAAAACGGGGCCCTATCAGAATAAAGAGCTTCCGACTTGTCACTATTATGGTAAGAAGGGACATTATGTCCGAGACTACAGAAAGAAGCAGGGACTATGCCTGATATGTGGAGCTAGTCAACATATGGCAAGAGACTGCACACAACGCAAAGATGCAACCCCCCAGAACGGGCAAAGATCAGGAGCACCAGCCCAGAGGATGCTACCCTCAATTGGAGGTCAACATCCCTCAACATCTGGAGGATATCAGAGGGGAGCTCCCCTGGCCACACAAGAGACCCAGTTCAACAAGGCCAGACAGCAGTCCGGAGGACAAAGGCACGGGCAGGCCTTTGCACTAGCTGTAGTTGCAGAGGAACCGGAAGGTGAAACTATTATAGGTACCATTATAGTTGCATCATTACCTGCAACCGCATTATTTGATTCTGGCGCTACACTGTCTTTCATATCTAGTAGTTTCGTAGCCATGCACAAACTAGCCACTTCCCCATTGCCTAAATGCTGGAAAATTCTTACAGGAGGATGCATCATGCCGGTTACCAGCATTATTGAAACATGCTCGGTAATCGTTTGTAGTAGAGAGCTGGGAGCGCAATTTTTGGTACTTCCAATGCCAAACTTCGACGTTGTCTTAGGCATGGACTGGTTAAGCCAGTACAATGCTATACTAGACTGCGGAAAGGGAAGCGTCATATTTAGACCCCCAGGTCACCCGGAGTTCGAGTATATACGGGGCACCATCGTGCAAGGAGTAGGCCAGACACCTAGAGCTTACATGGCGATGGAGACAGCACCCCCAGCAATTGTAGTAGAGTTCGAAGACATATTTCCAGAGGAATTGCCAAGCCTACCATCTGACAGAGAAGTGGAGTTCACTATTGAGTTGATACCCAGAGCTGCACCAGTATCCTCAAATGTATACCGATTGGCGAAGAAGGAGCTTGACAAACTAAAGCTACAGCTAGAAGAATTGCAGATCAAGAAATTTGTTCGTCCTAGTGCATCACCCTGGGGAGCACCAGTGTTGTTTGTACCAAAGAAGGACGGAACATACCGGATGTGTATTGATTACAGAGCCCTTAATGCTTTGACAATAAAAAATAAGTACCCCCTGCTGCGAATTGATGATCTATTCGACCAACTGACAGGAGCAGTGGTGTTCTCAAAGATAGATTTAAGATCAGGCTATCATCAGGTAAAAGTACGGAAAAAAGATATTCCAAGGACAGCATTCAGGACTCGTTATGGTCACTACGAGTTCCTGGTAATGCCTTTTGGACTGACAAATGCACCTACCGTATTTATGAACCTGATGAACCAAGTCTTCTACCAGTATCTGGACCAGTTCGTGGTAGCCTTCATCGACGACATCTTGGTGTATTCGAAGAGCCACGAGGAGCATGAAGAACACTTGAGACTGGTGTTAGAAACGCTAAGACGGGAGAGCCTTTATGCTAAGCTGAGCAAGTGCGAGTTCTTCCTTGATCGTGTTGCTTTTCTTAGGCACGTGATCACAGGAGATGGCATCTCGGTGGACCCAGCAAAGATCTCATCTGTAGAGACGTGGCCAACCCCTACCAACGTCTCAGAGGTGAGAAGTTTTCTAGGACTTGTCGGATATTACCGGAGGTTCGTAGAGAACTTTGCAAAGATCGCAGAGCCGATAAACCGTCTAACCCGCAAGGAACAGGAGTTTATCTGGTCTGAGGAATGTCAGATAGCTTTCGAGGAGCTGAAAAAGCGTCTGACTACAGCCCCCATCTTGACCATACCATCTGGATCCGGAGGATTCGTAATATATAGCGATGCATCCGAAAAAGGATTAGGTTGTGTCTTAATACAATATGGGAAAGTTGTAGCCTATGCTTCAAGACAACTGAGGACCCATGAGAAGAATTACCCCACACATGACTTGGAGCATGTCGCAGTCATCTTCGTCCTGAAGCTTTGGAGACATTATCTATACGGCGAACGAATGGAGAAATTCATGGATCACAAGAGCCTGAAGTATGTCTACACCCAGAAGGACTTGAACCTGAGATAAAGACGCTGGCTCGAAGTGATGACAGACTTCGAGATCGACCTGCAGTACCATCCAGGAAAGGCTAATATACTAGCTGATGCTCTAAGCAGAAGACCCACGGCATTCTTCCTGAACACCCAACCAGATCTATTAAGAGATCTAGAAAAATTGGGTATAAAGGTCGTTATGCCAGAAGTTGACGGCCAATTATCAAACTACCAGTTGTAATCAACATTGGTCGAAAGAATCAAAGCTCCACTGCCAACTGATGCAAGATTTCAGAGACTTCGACAAAGAACAGAGGCTGGAATCCGGACAGGATGTCACATACACGTGTTTGTGGTATTAAACGAAAGAATAAAAGTGTATTTCAATGACAGGGTTTATGCGAAACCCGTGCCCTTTGGTTTACAAACAAACTTGTACAATGTAATCCTATACGAGGATGTGGGAGTACAATTTATTTAATCTGGGTATAAATTGCTATAGGTGTCTGATCTGCAGTCGATCACTTTAGCCCTTGGACCACACGATGTTGAAGAAGTACCGTGGAAGACAGGTAGCAGCTTCGAAGGTTGCAGGAGAGGGTGGATGCACGATGCCAAAGTCGTCGATCCCTGCTCTTTGCCTGAGCTCCGGTCTCTCTCTCTCTCTCTCTCTCTTGACCTTCGGTTCGATCTTTCTGGGAAGTTCGACCTTGTTCGATCTTCAAGTTTGAAGTTTTTCGACCTTGTTCCCCATTGATAGGGGTCTCTATTTATAGAGTTTTGGTGACAGTGAGCACTCCGTCGGTATAAAAACTGAGGAGTGGAAAGTACAGCACCCCTTTACACAACGGTTAAGATAACCAATGCCTGCGTATAGATGACCTTTTGAGTGAGCATGTGACGCGTGTCCAACTAAGGGGACAAAACGTGTATATTTGCTGCGAAGATCACGGCGTAGAAGCCACGTAGGTAGGTATCCCTTGTGTTGAAGAGGTTGGCGTAGAAGCCAAATGACTGTCACCCTGGCGTAGAAGCCAAGTAGGCATAGAAGCCGAACAGGCATAGAAGTCGAACAGACATAGAAGCCGAACAGGCGTAGAAGCCGAATAGGCATAGAAGCCGAATAGGCATAGAAGCCGAATAGTTATAGAGGCCGAGTGGTCGTAGAGACTGAGTGGTCGTAGAGACTGACTGGGCGTAGAAGCCGCGTGAGCACAGATCCTGAATGGGCGTAGAAGCCGCTGCATATCGTGCCAGAGTGCTGATATGGACGTCTTAGCCGGAATTATGGCTTTTGAAGATATAATCAAATCTCTTGCAGAGATTTGCCACCATCTTATGCATTAAATGCGGAGGCGTGTTTTGAAGGTCTGCAGCCCTTCTGTGCATCCGTCGCAGAGACGTGCCTTGAGAGAAACTGTCACCGCTCTGTGCAATTAGACGTGGAGACGTGCCTCGAGTCCCGTACGAAGTGCAGCTTTTGACGTGGCAGGCGGTTTGTCTACTGCGGAGCGTAAAACAGCTCATATTTGCCTGTGTAAAATAAGGTAGCGTATTCCCTTGTATGCGAAAGAGCGATTTACGCTGAGGGGACTTTAGTAAATGATGGTTCGGTGATGTTTTAACCAAATCCTCTGCATTAAATACAAAGATCCGCCATCATACTGTGGGGCGCGTCCCGAGGGGTCTGCCATCATTTCCAACCGTCGTCTGGGTAGCCGTGCTGCACTTTTTGTCAGGAGTTAGAGGTCAGATTTACTGCGTGACTTGACAGGTTCATTTCGGGGAAGACGAAGCGTTCCTCGTACGCTTTAACGCTGCTTTGAGAGCGGATGAGTTTTACGCCATGGAGGCGATGAAGAACCTTGTTTATGCTGGAGCAGCCTGGACGTACTGTACTTACGTGGATGGTCCTTTGAGCTTTATTCTTCACGCTGTGTTTGAGCGAAAAAAGCTCTGTTGTACGCTTGATGGCTCTGAAGGCCTCTATTTACGCTGCTCTGCATCAAGAGGCTGCGTAGGTCCTCCCAGCGTATTTTTCATGCTTCTACAAGACCCCCTTCAAAGCTTTTAAATTCCTCGGAATTTGAAACGCTTTGAATGAAGCATGAACGGCCCCTCGTAACTCAAAACGTTTCTGAATGGAGCATTGAAACGGTCGATGTTGACTTTATGGCAGATTTATTGGGGACCACTGTGATCTCTTTCGCCTATAAAAAGGCTGGGGGAGTTAGCCTGTTCTCCCCACATTTTCCATTACCATGCCGAGATGATCACCGGAGTTCGTCGGGTCGACCTGAGGAAGAAGGAGATCATGTTCTTCCAACATGTAGGAAGCCAAAAAAGACGGCATCTTCGAGCAAGTATCCACTGCAACGATGGATCATGGAAGGATATCTTAGCCTCCCTTGCTCGGGATAATCAGCAACTTTGTATGGCTGTTCTTCCAGGAGAGAGAAAGGGTCGTCTTTGACCACACAGCTTGCAAGTGCTGTCTTCTCTCGTTGCCTCCGGTGACGAGACTCAGACAGACTCGCTCTGTCCCGGCTTGAGCGGCGCACGGAGCATGGGATCTGTAAAATCTATGCAGACCCAGCTCTGTATCCTCCCGCCAGCGATCTTCTTGTTCACGACCGTGGTGGTCGATGAACTGCCATGGAAGAAGAGGAAGACCTGCACCGATGCGAGAACCCTGTAGAATGGATTCTGGGGGCGATCTTCAGACGACGAGGGGGTATCTCCTTTGTAGACGGAGTTTCCCTCAGATGTAATCATGAAAAATAAAAAGAAAACCCTTATAGATTGGATTTCCCTCATATGTAATCATGACTTTAATCTTTAATAAGATCATCTTGCTTCTTCATATGATCATCTTGCCATATGTTGCTGTGAAGTCTGAATATGTGTAGCTTCGACACGTCTGAATCTTTACGCCGTCTCTGATAGAAAGAGTATTAGGCCCTGTCCTTTACGCATAACGAATAGTCCATAGAACGCTGTTTAAGCCTTTTGAACATTTAGAACTGTCCTGTTGCTAGGACTGAGGGACCGCGTAGAGCTCTGAACTGCTGCTTCTGATGAGCAGAAATTTTGTTCAGACTTCGTCTTCAAGAATGATCTCTCGAAACTCCCTTGGAACAGGGTCAAGGTTTTGGCTGTCAAACTGATTTTGCCATCTTGATAGACGAGATGTTCAGACTGGAGTCTGGATGAACCTCCAATTTTGGACCCGAGAAGAGTAATTTCTCAATGTTTGAACTCTCTATGCTTCGGGCACTTGGGATGCTCTGGGTCAAGAACGAGTATCTTCTGTGTGAACTCTTGGCAATTGACCGCTTTGGGGACTGTTTCGAATATGCAAAAAGTCGTGGAGCATGAAATCATCAGTCTGTAGCCTCTGGACGTAAAATACCATCGAGCGTGAAATCGTAGACTTGTGGTTCCTGAGCGTGAAGTCGTAGGTTTGTAGCCTCTCGAGCATAAAAGCTACCGAGCACAAAGGCATCCGGGCATAAAACCATAGACTTATAGCTGTCGAACGTAAAGCTGTAGATTCGTAGCTGTCGAGCGTAGAAAGCTCCTTTAGCGTAGGACTAGAGATCTGTAGCCTGTGAGCGTAGAATACCATCGAGCGTGAAATAGTAGACTTGTGGTTCCTGAGCGTGAAGTCGTAGGTTTGTGGCCTCTCGAGCATAAAAGCTACCGAGCACAAAGGCATCTGTGCGTAAAACTATAGACTTATAGATGTCGAACGTAAAGCTGTAGATTCGTAGATGTCGAGCGTAGAAATCTCCTTTAGCGTAGAACTGTATATCTGTCGCTCCTGAAAAGAAAATTTCTTCGAGCGTGAAGTTTGCGGATCTGTTGCTTCTGAGCGTAAACTGAGCGCCACCGAGCGTGAGATCATCGATTTGGTATATGCTGAGCGTAAAGTTGTAGGTTTGTAGCCTCTCGAGCATAAAAGCTACCGAGCACAAAGGCATCCGGGCGTAAAACTATAGACTTATAGTTTGCGAGCGTAAAACCGTAGATCTGTTGCTGTCGAGCGTAGAAAGCTCCTTTAGCGTAGAACCTGCTGAACCGTCTTGCACGAAAAACTTTTCAAATTTGTTGACTGTCCGTCTTTCAAGGGTAGTGGGCTGACGTAGCATCCAATCATAACCCACTATTAATTGCGAGATTTGGTTAGGGTCTCGAGGAGTCCGTCCGAGGATTCGAGGAGTCGACCCGAACTCTATATATATCCCAAGCTTTTGAGAGAAAAACTTTTTATCTGTCTTCTGCGAAAGAGAGCTTTCGACTGTTCGAATTTTTCTTCGTTCCTTCTCCGAGCACCTCGAGTCTTTAGAAATGGCGCCGAAATAAACCCCCTCCGCTAAGGGAAAGAGTATAGGTTCTTCTTCTCATTCTTCTGTCCCAGCGAGGGAGTCTTCGGTCGGGCAAGGCGAACTTCCTTCTAAGCGAAGTATCCCGCCGACGAGCAGCGCACCCGGTCTTAGAGGTAGAGCCTTTGGGGTGACAGAAAACGACAAAAAATTCTTCGCACACGTTGAACGTGACCGCGCTAGGTCGTATTCTGTGCTGATAGCCTCTTTTGAGAAAGATGATGCACGGAGACGTTTTCATCTTTTACGCCCACATTTCTAATGTGCCAGCGTAAAGACTCCATATTTTTGTAGTTCTGAGCGTAAAAGCTCTGGCTACCGAAAATTGGCGTATATCGTAAAATTTGAGTTTTATGCTTGTGGAGGGGATTTTCGACGTAAAATAACCAAATTTGTACAATCCTGCGTAGAGCACAGACTGTCGTTTCTTTGGTCTGTATGTTTGTGCAAGATTTGCAATGACATATTTTTCTTGCACTTTTGCAGTTGATTTGGGTGAGTCTCCACTGGCCGAGGTGATGGGCTCCACTGCCGGGATGCTACACTCGAACTACCTGGAGGATCTGTCCCACGTGGCATTTCCCATCTCCGGACCCCAGTATCCTGAGGAAAGGGAGTTTTTGATATCGGCTCAGGGCGAGCGGACGCTGCTGAGCATGATCAATGGCGAGCTCTTGATATATGTAGACGGGGAGCAGTACATAAAGCCGGCTTTCCTCTTTGGGGACATGATTGACAAACAGTCCCAGACGAAGCCCAAGAGGGAGCCCTGGGTTTTCCCTGCCGAGAATTTGGTTTTGTACCTGCCAACGATACCGAGGGATAATCCCATCTCGGCTTTCTTCCATGTGACGCATCCCAGGAAGATGTCGTGGACGCTGACTCCTGATCTTCACGGCAAGCCGGAGAAGATCTTTCATCTGAAAGGAGCTGACCAGGGGTCATTTGTCAGTCGCCCTTTCGGCGTTGTGACGTTGTTCAGGGGACTGTGCCCGGGCAGTGTCCCGAGTGAAGATAGCTCAGTGATCCAGCCGGTCCAATTGCCGACCTTCTGTAACGACTTTATGGGATGAGGCGGGGTATATCCCAAGGAGAATCCTCAGTGCAATGGGTGGATCGCCCCAACAAACTCCCGATGGACATGCCTAGTTGACTGGGCCTTGAAACACTTCCGGAGAGAGCTGGAGGGCATTGAACTGTATGCCGCTGTGAGTGCGACGAGCGTCGGGTTGCCTCCCAATCCTAATTTGTTCTTGGCACTGATGGAGCGATATATTTCGCTCACTAGCACCTTCGCCACTCCACTGGGGGAGCTGGGATTGGCCCTCCATGAGATGGCAGTTGTCTCGAGACTGCCGATGGGGGTTACCCCATATGAAGAGTATGTTCCCACCAACCGGGAGTTGGTGGACTTGGACCCTCGGGTGGCGGAAGTGTATCAGAAGCTGATGTGTCAATACTTCGCGTGCACCACTTTTTATAATGAGCCTTCTGATTTGGCTCACACCACTAAGTGGATGTCCTACCTCTTCTTCCAACGAGCCAGGGCTGCCAAGTCGGAGAAAGCCTCGGGGGGCAAGAATGAGCCCGTGAACTGTTTGGGCGTGCTTAGTGCCCAGGTCGTGGAGGATCTTATGGAGGAGGCTAAAGCTCCGGATCAGATTCTCGTCGAGGGGGTAGGAAAGTACCCTGAAGGCATTAAGGCCTGTAGTTACTTGAGGCGCTGTCGCAGGCCTCTGTCTAAAGAAGCCCAGCTGGCTGGTTTCCTCTCCATATGGCTGCGTCGAGTAGTAGTGCCTGGCACTGCGTCCGCGGACCGCATTCACCGAAACATCCTGTGGCCGGCAGTGCGCCTGGTGTTCGGGGCAAGACTGGGCTTGCTTCCTGCCATGATGTGCCGTATACAGGCTGGCCTGAGAGCCATGACTGATGGGTTGCTCGTCGATGAAGCTCGGCGTGAGAGTTTTCCCCGGGTGGAATTACCATACCTGTATTTGATGGGATGGTTAATTCTCCACAATCCCCGGGTGATGTCTCCTGGCTCCGGTAGCATCTCGGGGGGTATATTCTTGCTGAATTACAAGGACTCTCCCTGGAATATGAGCACAGTTTTAGACTGTCGGCTGGTGTTGAACCTCAGCCACGGCTGGAAGCTCCTCTGTACTCCCCCTCGTGTACATCGCAATCAATCAGGGACGAGGCTTGAGGATTCAGGTGGAGAGAAGACCGATCTTTCTCCGGAAGCTTTTAATTGGCTGGTCTGCATTAGGCCCTCCCATCTGCTGTACAGGAGCGAAGACCATTGCTTCTTCGAGCCCTACCTGCCTTATCGGTTTGCCAGGCAGTTCGGGTACGATCAGTTGCACGTGGGCAACGCCGTCACCAGCTTCAGGTCCAGGGGTGGACTCATTGATGGAGCTAGAGGGTGGCAATATTTTATCATGGGTTGTACGGGAGCAACCTTTATCGTGCCGGTCGTTACAACCTCCACGGAGCTCCGCATTCTCCATTCTTACGCCCAATTCTATGTGGCGATTAACACCTTCCATCGCGATTTTGACATACGTGGAAGCTTCAGGGTGCCTTCTCCCAAGCCTGGGGGAAGAGTCGAAGTCCCCTCGGTTTCTTCGGACGAGGGTGAGGAGTCTGGTACTCTGGATGAGCCTTTGGTGTCGGTGCCGAGGTGTGAAGTGCCTCCGCCTGCGGGGGCTTTGGTAGTCTCTTCTGGGAAGCGACGGGCTTCTGCTCCGAAGGAAGCTTCTCTTCGTAAGAGGAGGAAGGAGACGGTTGCTCGTCCTCTCCGCATTCTTGGTGTTGAGGCTCCTGGGAGTGAGCCTGCATCTCCCCATACCAGGGATGATTCTTTGGCTGGAGGTTCCTCGCCTTTTAGAGAGGGACCTTCTACAGTTTCGGCCGGCGGCGCCGGAGAATCCTCGCTAGAGGTTGCTGTCGTGGCTACTGCTCTAGGTAGCGGAGCGAGATTGCCTGTGTGGCCGAGGCAGATGGAAGAATCTTTCCCGAGGTCAGCAGCGGGTAAAACTCCCGCCGTGTCAGCGAGTACGTCTGGTGAGATTCCAGCTGATGAACCTCGACCGCGTCTTGGTGAAGGCTTGACAGAACTCTTGGCGATGTCGGTCGGCCCTCCTCCTTCTCCAGGTATGACAGTTCGCATTGCGTCATTAAGGCGTGGTTTAGCTACATCGGCTGCAGATGCGTCGTATATGCCGTTGGCTCCGGGTAAATGTCGTCTTTATGTCTCCCTTTAGAATGATTACCATCATACTGATATCAAATTTCCTGTACTTTTCTCAGGGGATGGCGTCCATGGAGAGCACAGCGTTGAAGCGCCTTCTGGCTCTGCTCCGGCTCCTGGCGATGATGTGGAGGCACCTGACTTCGAGGAGGAAATATCCTCGGGGGCTAGCTCGTCCAGAGTGGTTTTGTCGTCTCAAGAGGAGGACGAACCCATCATCGTGACCTTGCCCCTCGCGAGTATGCCGATGACTTCGATTGTTGTCGTCGCACATTCTTCGGTTGTGCCACGCATCGAGGCGGCGGCTGTGGCCACCTCGTCTGCAATTATCCCTGGAGAGGGACTTGCTGATCTCGCGGCCACTCCTGGCGTTCAGTCGGATCTAGTTGCGTTGATCGAGCAACATACCAGCCTCTTTTACACCGGTTTAAAAACGATGATATCAATGGTGTTGGCGAAGAGTCTAGATTTCGAGCTCCTGAAGAAGACTTCTCAGTTTTTGATCGGGGCTGTCAGGGAGCTCGGCGATCCTGGGGTAGCTGGCGTCCTGGAGGCGGTGGTTAATGGTTTAGAGCAACCCATTAACGAATACTTGCAGCTGACTCGGGGCAGCTTCGATGCTGAGGTCCAGACCAGGTACGACCACATGACTGCGCGATTCACTACAAAGCTGGAAAGCCTAGACAACTCCATCAAGACACATGAGCTGGAGATGGATAGAAGAAAAGCTGTCGTGGCAGAGGCTCTCGCTCTTGAGCGCGGCGCGACGGGATTTGGACCGTGCGGAAGCTGCCCGCGCGGGCTGCCTTCGGGCAAGGGCTGAGCTGTCCTGTATAAATACCCCCGAGGCACGGCTGGAGCGGGCTCGCGCCGATGCCTTGGTTCTTAGGAATGAGAGGATAGCTGCACTGGAGCAGCTTATTCGCAATCTGACTACTCCGCCATCATGATGTATCCTTTCTCTTTCTGCTTCCCCAGATGTAATTCTGCTCTCTTTTGGGAATAAAAGCGACTCTTTTCTGACTTTTGTGGACCCATTATTTCGGAATGTAAATGACAGTTTTTTAGGCGAGAGTGATATCTGATGATAAACTCTCGATAAACTTTTAGCGGGACATATCTGTTCAGAGGTCATACAGACATAATAGAATGTAACCCAACTAATTGCGTTCTGGAAGTAGTTTTGTCAGAATTGAGATCCTCGCTATATTCTACTCGAGCAGGGGAGATTAAGCATAGTACCTTTTCAGGAATTTGCCATTGATAGGAGCCACTAACAGGTCTCCATTAGGCTGGGTATCCTGTAGGCGCCGTTCGAGAATGTTGTCTCGATCACATAAGGGCCTTCCCACTTGGGCTGGAATTTGCCTTTACTTCTGTGAGTAAGAATCATCGGCCTTCTTACGGCTAGAACTAGCTCGCCAACTTTGAACACTCTTTCCTTCACTTTGCGATTGAAGGTTTTGGAAATGCGTGCTTGGTAGAGCGCAATGCGCTGCTGAGCTTGTAGGCGTTTCTCGTCTAATCCTTCTAGCTCTTGGAGCCTTAACAGGTCATTCTTTTCTCGAGTCAGCTCACTAGTCACGGCTATCCTGAGTGACGGGATCTGGATCTCAATGGGGAGAACAGCTTCGCTCCCGTAGACCAGCGAGAATGGGGTGCAACCTGTCGGTGTTCGTACCATTGTGCGGTATGCCCAGAGACATTCGCCCAGCTTCTCATTCCAATCTCTCTTGTTTGAAGAGACGAATTTCTTCAAGAGTTTGATAATGATTTTGTTGAAAGCTTCCGCCAAACCATTAGCAGCTGGATAATATGCCGTAGAGGCAATATTGTGTATCCGATTTTTATCGTAAAATCAATGAAACGCTTGGCTGATGAACTGAGGTCCATTGTCGTGAATTATCCTCCGGGGTACCCCGAAGCGATAAATAACGTGATACTTGATGAAGCTGATCATATTAGATGCCTTCACCTCAGCGAGGGGGATCGCCTCTGCCCATTTGGAGAAGTAATCCGTGATGGCCAGTATGAACTGGTGACCGCTGGAAGAAGACGGGTGAATAGGACCAATGATATCCATACCCCATGCTTCGAAAGGCCAGAACGCAACCGTAGGATATAGATATTCAGACGGTTGATGTATGAAGTCTGCATGAACCTGACAGGCTCTGCATTGTCTTGCATACCGTATTGCATCTGCGATCATAGTAGGCCAGTAATAGCCTATTCTCCTGATGCGATCCTGTAGCTTAGGACCGGGTTGATGCGCTCCGCATACACCGTCGTGAGATTTTCGGATAATCTGCTATGCTTCGTCTTCAGATAGACATCTTAATAGCAGTCCGTCGTAGGTCCGACGATATAAGAATTGTGAAGATGCATCGTAGTAGAAGCGTAATGATCGCCTTTTGACGGATACTGCTTCTTTGGGGCCCTCCGACAAGATTCCGTGTGCGACGAAATCCATAAAGGGACTTCTCCAGTCTCTTCTGGAGGGATCTGCGTTCACAGCGTGGCTGCATTCTATGTGAAAGTTGTTCTTCACACAGAATAAATCTCTGTTAAGAAGGATTACCGAATCCTGCCTTCTTATAGGGATGGCTAAATCTGCA
Source organism: Iris macrosiphon (assembly GCA_036927795.1). Classification (NCBI taxonomy): domain Eukaryota; kingdom Viridiplantae; phylum Streptophyta; class Magnoliopsida; order Asparagales; family Iridaceae; genus Iris; species Iris macrosiphon. The sequence continues at coordinate 128,072,531 of JAYESA010000003.1, forward strand.
GCTAGACTGGCTAGGGCATCAGCTTCTAGATTCTGAGATCGAGGTACATGCTCTAGGAAGAACCCTTTGAATGTCATGGCTATCTCGACCGTCGCTCGGTGATAGGGGATGAGGTTTGGATTCCGGACTTCATATATTCCTCTGACTTGATTGACGATAAGCAGAGAATCACCGAATGCTTCCAGGGACTCGACCCCCAGCTCTTTGGCAACTTGGAGCCCGATTAGCAGAGCGTTGTACTCTGCCACATTGTTGGAGCAGGGCTCGCTAAGAGAATATGCTCGGTAGATGACGAGCTGATCAGGAGTGACCAGGACGACTCCTACTCCTGAAACGACGTTTCCTCTAGGACCGGTTCTGGAGGCACCATCGAAGAAGAGTTGCCACGCGTCACTTTCCATCGCGGAATTATATTCTGCAACTTCGTCAGGAATGTCCTCGTATAATTTGGAGGCCTCCGGGATCGGATGAGCAGCTAGGAAGTCAGCCAGCGCTTGGCCCTTGATGGACTTCTGCGGTACGTACACTATGTCATATGGTATTAATAGCATCGCCCAAGTCGCGAGTCGGGAATTAAGAGCACTAGGCTTGCTCATCAGTACTCGAAGAGGGTTGATCCTGGAGATGATATGAATAGTCTGGCCGGCGACATAGTGCCGCGTCTTCTGGATAGCGAACATTAGAGCCAAGCATTCCTTCTCTACTGGGTTATACCGGTGTTCGGCTCCGACCATCATCCTGCTGAGGTAGTAGATAGCCTGTTCATGACCCATGTCGTTCTTCTGTGCGAGAAGAGCTCCTAGGGAATGATCCATCGCTCGAACGTACAGCAAGAATGGTCTTCCCATGACGAGAGGCACCCGAACTGGCGGACTTGTGAGGTAGTGCTTGATGTCTCCGAACGCTTGCTGACAGGCTTCGTCCCATACGAAGGATACACCTTTCTTCATGAGATGAGAAAATGGCTGACATCTCCTCGAGAGGTTGGATATGAATCGCCGGATGTAAGCCAGACGGCCTTGAAATCCTCGGAGTTCCCTCAGATTACGGAGCGGTCGCATTTCCACGATTGCCTGGACTTTGTCGGGGTCCACCTGGATGCCTTTGGCGGTGATGACAAATCCTAGGAACTTGCCACTGAATACACCCAGAAATGACTTCGTAGGGTTCATCTTGAGTTGATGTTGGCGCATTAACTCGAATACCGTCCTCAAGTCTTGAATGTGATCACCCTTGAGGCGACTCTTGACGGCTATGTCATCTACGTAACATTCCACTATTTTGCGTAAATGCTCATGGAATATGTTACTCATAGCCCGTTGGTATGTAGCCTCGGCATTCTTCAATCCGAAGGGCATAACCGTATAGCAATATACCCCCAATGGTGTCCGGAAGGCAGTGTGTTTCTCGTCTTCAGGATGCATCTTGATCTGATTGTATCCTGAGAATCCGTCCATGAAAGACATGCGTTCGAAGCCGCAGGTGTTGTCGATCATGATGTCCATGATAGGAAGAGGGAATTCATCCTTGGGGCAGGCCGCATTCAGATCTCGGTAGTCGATGCAGATACGTACTTTCCCATTTTTCTTCATGACTGGGACAACGTTGGCGACCCAGTCGGGATGTTGTTCTTCCCGGATGAAACCACAGGCTATCAGCTTCTTGACTTCAGCTTCAATGACGTCCATCATGTCTGGGAGGAACCGACATTGGTGCTGCTTCACAGGCTTTGAGTCGGTCAATATGTTGAGTTTGTGAGTAGCCACCTTCGGGTCTAGGCCCGGCATGTCCCCATAATCCCATGCAAAGACGTCAACGTATTCCTTTATCAGCTGTATGATTTCTTCCCTTTCAGCTGGGGGAAGATTGTCACTGATAAATATCGGCTTTGGTGAAAGTTCACCCCCAACATCGATTTGGATAACTTCGTCTTTGGTGGGAGGTTCTCTTTGCTCGAAGCAGAATTTCCACTGCGTATATTGAGCCCAAGAGTCATTCTCAAATGGCTCAGAATCCTGTTTATCTGCTCCTGAAGGATCTGTCACCACCATATTTACTGATAGTGTTTGTTTGAGAGCATCAGGTGAGTCGGGGGGGGGGGGGGCGACGAGCCGTTCTGGGAGAAGGAAAAGATGTCCTCGTCTGACTTGGAAGTCGTAAGGGAGGTGGCATACCCTAACCCAAAACGAGTTTGTCGATAGCGGGGGTCGCCGCGCGGCGGCGTTCGTCTGCCTCTTCCGTAGTTGAGGCCTGGCTTCCGCTTCAAGTCGTAGCCCATGTTTTGCATGATCTTCAGCGCTTGCGGGCTGTATCGGTGAACTTGCATTTTCCCAATATCGTCATCGAAAGGATCTTCCTGGTTAGCCGGTTGATTGCGCATGCGGCCGAAGAATATTGGACGCTGACTGCTGCAGGTAGGCGGGACAATGAAGATAGAATCCTCATGGGGTCCATACGTTGTGATGACGTTGGATGATGACGCTACTTCCCAGACATACGGACGGTAGGAGTTTATAGCTTCCAAGAATTTTTGTGCTATGGGTTCTACCTCGTCACGGGGAGTGGATTCCAGTTTCGGCATTTGAGCGTCAATATACTAGAAAATGGGATATTTATTATCATCTGAAACTCCGTTCCTGGTTGCATTTACATCAGTCGGCTGCCTGTCGCGCCGAAGGTTGATGACCAAGGGTGGGGGCTTTCAGTTCAAAGTGATCACGAGAGGATCACTCCCTTCTCCTGACCTGGTCTTGTTCAGGTGGATAGCTATGGGCTCTATGGCTTTTGGACGAGTGGTTCGTCCTTTCACTCTGATTGACAGCGGTAGTGCGGCAGAGGGTTCTCCTAGCTCCCGGTGGGATCCCTTCTCTGCGTCGCCTGACACTTCTTCCGTGTGGTCTTGGGAGTACAACACGGTATCGGAATAGTAGGATTCTATTCCTTTGAACGGGTTTAGGTCAGCCACCTCCGTTTGTACCGTTCCTTGTGCGTCTACATATTTAAGGCATTGATGTAGGGTTGAAGGAACGATGTTGTGGTCGTGAATCCACGGTCTTCCCAGCAAAATGTTGTAGGATACCTCTGAATCGATGACGTAACATGTGGCCACCGATCTAAGGTTACCGATCTGGATCCTCAGGCAAATTTTCCCCAATGGCTTACTTCTTCCGGCGTTGAAACCCACGATTGTAGTGGTGGTGTAAGCCAATTCGCTGGTAGGAATTCTCAGCGGTCTAAGCAGACTATGAGGGATGATGCTGATCGACGATCCCGGATCTATTTGAATCCGATCGACCTCCATGGAACCGACGTACCCGGTGTAATAGAGGGGCCTGTCATGCTTGTTATATTTTAACAGCATGTCGTCTTGGGTGAAAGTGATATTTGGGACCACCTCCATCACACTGTGGCATTGAGGACACCCCAGTGGTTCTTCGTCGGGGGACTTGAGCTGGGTCAAGTATGCCTCCGCCTGCATCAGCGCTTCACTCAGGGCTAGACGAGTGTCTTGGGAGAGCCTGAGTAGCTCGAAGATGGACAACCTGGCTGGCGTATTGGCTAGTTGGGCCAGGATGTCGAAGTTGTATGGCTTCTCTAAACCTTTGCTTGGAATGTTTTTTACCGGTTTATCAAAGCGTACTTCTTTTTGCTTTCCCTTCTCCGCCGGGGTTGGTTTTGAAGGACTGATATCTGGTACGACGGGACCTTGCTCTGAAGGTTTGATTGCTGGAGCGTCCGTCGGGGCACCTTCCTGACTTGCTCCGTAGTCGCTGAGGTAGGCTTTCCCTGAACGGGTTGCAGCAAATACCTTATCTTCGTCCGATGCCGAAGAAGTCGCGATCATATGGTAGGGCCTGTATTTGGAGCTCTTTTTGGATGTAGGCTTAATAGCCTTAGTTTCTTCCTCGAGCTCTGACACCAGGTCTGGATGAACCCACATAATCTCGCCTTGCGGGATAGTCAGGGGTACCAGGTCGTGATTTTGATCCCTAGCTGGAGGGAGATTGACGATGTTCATCGTTGTCCGGGAGATAGGTGCAACGCCGTCCGTGATCTCTTGGGGAGACAGATTGCCAAACTACAGAGAGATCATGTTGGCCGTGACCGTCTTCTCGGTGTTGTGCAGAGTGATGGCCTTAGCATCGATTAACCCCTGGATCTTCCTTTTCAGTATGTAACACACCTTTGTTGGGTGGTGTACGTATCTGTGGAAGACGCAGTATTTGGGGTCGTTAGTATTGCCGACTTCCTGGGGCCGTCTTAGCTCTGGAAGGGTGATCTTGCCGCTTTTGACGAGACACTCGAATATACTTGGGATATCGTCGTCGTCGAAAGAGTAGACTTCGATGGGCCTAGAAGTCCCGGGTTTCGTTTGCGCGGTTGCCGCAATCTTTGGTCTGGCCGTATTGATTGCCAGGGCTTCTTTCCCTTTGGGACCACGAGGATGGTCGCTGCTAGGAGATGACCTCTTGCCTCTGTCAGAGGCAGAGATCATGATGCCATTGTCGCGCGCCTTGCGACCGTTGTCTTCGGCGGCTACTGCCGAGATGATGAACGAGGGCCAATCATGGAACTGATATGGTCCTGTGAACACCGAGACCACGGGAAGGAGGTTCTTCCTGCAAATGTCTACCAATGCAGAGTCGGGAACTCCTGGAGGCATCTGTAAGGTGGCCTGACGAAAACGTTCGATGAAGATGCGAACGTCCTCCTTTTCCCTCTGCTTGACTTCGATGAGAGAGGACATAGACATGTCCATTCCTCCCTCGTAGAATCGTGTGAAGAATAAAGCTCTGAAGTCCTCGAAGGAAGTAATGCAGTTGTCCGCCAAGCTACGGTACCACTGATAGGCTACTCCTGAGAGACAGCCTTTGAACACCCGAGTGAGGAGGGCGTCGTTCCCTTGTAGCAACACCGTCATCATACTAAAATAGTTCATGTACTGGCTTGGTGATGTTTTTCCCTCGAACAGGGCCATAGTCTGAGGTTTGTACCTCGGCGGGAAAGGGACCTCCTCCCAGATAGCTGGGTAGGGCTGGTTGATTCCCAGTTTTTTGAGCTGATCTTTGTGCTTCAAGGCGTCGAACTGGGCTTTAAACTCCCATACTGCCTGCATCAGATTTTCAGTCGGAAGTGAGGCCACGGAGTGGTGCGGAGTTGGTTGTATCGTAACTCCAGCGGGAGGTAAGGCATTCTCTGAGTGAGGAAGCGGAGGAACTGCTGACTCTTGATCTAGCGCAGGCTCTTGGCTCGGGTTAGATGGTGGTAAGTCCACCCTCACACGTATCTGAGTTGGCGGGACTGATGCTTGAGCCATGGCAGTCGCGTGCTGAGTTAGCATCATCTGGTGCATGTTCTCCATAATGGATTGCATTTGTTTCAGAGATGTCTCCAGTATAGTGATGCGTTGTTCCGCGTTCCCTGACGGTGAAGCTTCCTCGCATTCATCTTCAACGGCGTAAACTCCCATCTCCCTGGGCGTCATTGAAGGATTAGTATAGGTCGCTGTAAAAGTTGACTCTACACTTTCTGCCTCTGATTCGGGGGCTTGGCGACCCCCAGCGTCGGAATCAGAAGAGGACAAAGCTGGTTGTCGTGACCTCGCGCGAGTGTTTTGGAATACCCCAGCTTCAGCGTTCCTGAGGAGCTCACTGAACCTCCTTCGGCTCGGGGGCCGGGAGGGATGACGTCTTGAGCTCGACCCTCCTCTACGTATGTGTGAAGCCATGTTCACAGATGCATGCGCGGGTTCCTCTTCCTGGAAAGACTGAGAGTAGCTCAATCGGTCAAAAACCGACCGTTTTGCTTTAGAACAGCAGCAGTCAATCACAATTTTATGACTATTACAACATTGCTCGCTAGGGGGCGTAATAGACATGTTGGAAGGTCCCCTTTCCTTACGCTTCTGGATTAGATATGTGCGCAAGTCAGGAGGAGTAGAGGAAGAAGACGAAGGCTTGTTTCTTCTGTTCCCATCAGTGGGCATGCGAAGATTGGGCACCATGGTCTTCCCTACGCCACCTGTGTACAACAGATTGGCCATCTGGGTGGCGGATAATCCCCTGGAGGGATGCCTTTCCGCAATCTGAGCTTGTTTTATGCTGAGGGACTGTGCCTGGCGTAACTTGGAGATTCGCTCAGTCTGGCGTAAAGCTGGAGAGGCCCTCAGTCGGCCATCGGTTTCTCGCATAATCCGGAGGGTAGGTAGATTGTTCCCTTGTTGGCGTAAAGGCCGAGAAGTTGCGTACTCGCCTGCTTGCTTCCCCTCGCGGAGATCACAGCGCTCATCTGGTTTACCGTAGAGGTTAGATGTTGTCTTGCGCGTGGAGCGTGATCTGTACCTCCGATTTGGCATTGAGGCACCATCGGAAGTTTTGTCTGTACCGCGCGTAGCAGGAGACTGATTCCTACGCGTAGAGCGCAGTGGATACTTATGGGTTAGCGCTGAGGCTTTGCCCAAAGTTTTGTCTGTACCACGCGTAGCGGGAGACTAATTCCTATGCCTAGAGCGCAGTGGATACTTCTGGGTCAGCGCTGAGGCTTTGCCCGAAGTTTTGTCTGTACCGCGCGTAGCGGGAGACTGAGTTTTACGTGCAGGGCACGAAGGGAGCAATGCTACCACCTCATTGGTCGGAGAGATCGGAGAGATCAGAGAGTCTACAGGAATGGTAGAGGATGTCTTGGGCATCCACACTTTGCGCAGCTACCTGTTGTCTTGGACGGAGAGAGAGTGAGAGCTACCCCCGGTTCGAAGCATGTCTTCGTAGGCAGACTGGTCGAATTGGACGACCAGTGTCTTCTTCACGGATCCTACGGATACCGTATCGTGTTGAGCAATTGCTTCCTCATCAGAAGAGAAAGATGTTCCCAGCAGAGCCACCATCTTGTTTGTGGTATTAAACGAAAGAATGAAAGTGTATTTCAATGACAGGGTTTATGCGAAACCCGCGCCCTTTGGTTTACAAACAAACTTGTACAATGTAATCCTATACGAGGATGTGGGAGTACAATTTATTTAATCTGGGTATAAATTGCTATAGGTGTCTGATCTGCAGTCGATCACTTTAGCCCTTGGACCACACGATGTTGAAGAAGTACCGTGGAAGACAGGTAGCAGCTTCGAAGGTTGCAGGAGAGGGTGGATGCATGATGCCAAAGTCGTCGATCCCTGCTCTTTTTCTGAGCTCCGGTCTTTCTCTCTCTCTCTTGACCTTCGGTTCGATCTTTCTGGGAAGTTCGACCTTGTTCGATCTTCAAGTTTGAAGTTTTTCGACCTTGTTCCCCATTGATAGGGGTCTCTATTTATAGAGTTTTGGTGACAGTGACCACTTCGTCGGTATAAAAATCGAGGAGTGGGAAGTACAGCACCCCTTTACACAACGGTTAAGATAATCAATGCCTGTGTATAGATGACCTTTTGAGTGAGCATATGACGCATGTCCAACTAAGGGGACAAAATGCGTATATTTGCTGCGAAGATCATGGCGTAGAAGCCACATAGGTAGGTATCCCTTGTGTAGAAGAGGTTGGCTTAGAAGCCAAATGACTGTCACCCTGGCGTAGAAGCCAAGTAGGTATAGAAGCCGAACAGGCGTAGAAGCCGAATAGGCATAGAAGCCGAATAGGCATAGAAGCCGAATAGTCGTAGAGGCCGAGTGGTCGTAGAGACTGAGTGGTCATAGAGACTGAGTGGGCGTAGAAGCCACGTGAGCACAGATCCTGAATGGGCGTAGAAGCCGCTGCGTACCATGCCAGAGTGCTGATGTGGACGTCTTAGCCGGAATTACGGCTTTTGAAGATATAATCAAATCTCTTGCAGAGATTTGCCACCATCTTATGCATTAAATGCGGAGGCATGTTTTGAAGGTCTGCAGCCCTTCTGTGCATCCGTCGCAGAGACATACCTTGAGAGAAACTGTCACTGCTCTGTGCAATTAGATATGGAGATGTGCCTCGAGTCCCGTACGAAGTGCAGCTTTTGACGTGGCAGGCGGTTTGTCTACTGCGGAGCGTAAAACAGCTCATGTTTGCCTGTGTAAAACAAGGCAGCGTATTCCCTTGTACGCGAAAGAGTGGTTTACGCTGAGGGGACTTTAGTAAACGACGGTTCGGTGATGTTTTAACCAAATCCTCTGCATTAAATGTAAAGATCCGCCATCATACTGTGGGGCGCGTCCCGAGGGGTCTGCCATCGTTTCTAGCCGTCGTCTGGGTAGCCGTGCAGCACTTTTTGTCAGGAGTCAGAGGTCAGATTCACTGCGTGACTTGACAGGTTCATTTCGGGGAAGACGAAGCGTTCCTCGTACGCTTTAACGCTGCTTTGAGAGCGGATGAGTTTTACGCCATGGAGGCGATGAAGAACCCTGTTTACGCTGGAGCGGCCTGGACGTACTGCACTTACGCGGATGGTCCTTTGAGCTTTATTCTTCACGCTGTGTTTGAGCGAAAAAAGCTCTGTTGTACGCTTGATAGCTCTGAAGGCCTCTGTTTACGCTGCTCTGCATCAAGAGGCTGCGTAGATCCTCCCAGCGTATTTTTCATGCTTCTACAACACGAAGATAGGATTTTAAGATATGGAGAACGTTTTTATGTTCCAAATGGAGAACTTCGTGAAGAGCTGATGTCAGAAGCTCACAGCTCAACATACTCTATACATCCAGGTGGCACAAAGATGTACAGAGACCTGAGGCAATACTACTGGTGGCATGGAATGAAGAGAGAGATAGCATGCTTTGTGGCAAAATGCCTGGTGTGTCAGCAAGTTAAGGCTGAACATCAAAGGTCCGCAGGTCTACTTCAACCCCTCCCAATACCTGAGTGGAAATGAGAACACATTACTATGGACTTCGTTACGGGCTTCCCAAGAAGTCCCAGTGGTCGTAATGCTGTATGGGTGATCGTATATAGACTCACCAAGGTTGCTCATTTCTTACCTTTCAGAGTCGGACAATCTACAAAAGTCTTGGCAGACATGTATATGAAGGAGATCGTACGTCTACACGGAGTACCAGTCAACATAGTGTCTGACAGGGATACGAGGTTTATATCTTACTTTTGGCAAAGTATGCAAGAGAGTCTTGGTACCCGCCTAAAGTTCAGCACCTCGTATCATCCGCAGACAGATGGCCAGTCAGAGCGCACCATTCAGACCCTAGAAGATATGCTGAGAGCGTGTATGCTTGATTTCAGTAGATCATGGGAAGATCATTTACATCTGGTGGAATTCTTCTACAACAATAGCTATCAAGCGAGCATTCAAATGGCTCCCTTTGAAGCATTCTATGGTAGGAAATATCGTTCCCCAGTATGTTGGAACGATATAGGCGAAAGGCAGATCTTGGGACCAGAATTGGTCGTTCGTACGGTGGAGAAAGTAAAGAAGATCCAAGGGCACCTGCGAGCAGCGCAGGACAGACAAAAGCACTGGGCAAATGTACATCGGCGACCTCTGGAATTCCAAGTGGGAGAACATATGTTCTTGAAGATCTCACCTACCCGAGGGACTATCAGATTTGGAGGAAAAGGCAAACTGAGTCCGAGGTACATCGGACCCTTCGATGTGTTGGAACGTATTGGAGAAGTTGCTTACAAGCTAGCCTTACCCCAGACATTGGAAGGAGTACATGACGTCTTCCACGTATCTCAACTACGGAGGTACATTCCAGATCCAAGTCATGTGCTGGACCACTCGGAGATCACTGTCGGCCCGAGTTTATCATACCAGGAGGAGCCTGTAGAGATCCTAGACAGAAGCGAGAAGGTGTTGCGAGGCCAGGCTATCCCTCTAGTTCGTATTGCATGGAGACATCATGCACCAGGCGAGTCAACCTGGGAACGAGAAGAGGATATTCGACAATGTTTCCCCCATCTATTCCCAGACCAGGGTATGTCCTAATATTTTAAATCAATCTATATTTCTCATTATATGTCTGTTTTAATTTCGAAGACAAAATGCTCTAAGGAGGGTAGGTTGTAAACTCCCTCGACCAGATTTTAGTATTTAATAATAAATTAGGATTATTTTTACCAAATTAGGATTTATTACAACTTTTTAAATTTATTTTGCTTACATATCCTATTGATTTGTGCACCTGTCCATCACACAAATAATTAGAGCATTACACTGACTGTTATCCCCAAACAAAGTTTACATACCTCTTCTAGACATGCTAGTCTATTTTTCTGAACTTTGTGCAACTCCCAGATACTCTGTTTTGTGCTTCGTTTTAGTCGCACAAATATCGTTAAAAACGTTAGTATTTATTTTAATTAATTTCCAGACTTGTACCCATCTCTGTTCCAATAGAAATTAGAGGCCCAACATGCATCTGTTTTGTCCAAACAAAAATATGTTATTATTCTACTTTGAGTATACTATATTTAGTATATTTACACCGTATTAAATTTATGGCCCTACCTATTTTAAATAATTAGAAATCACCGTGCGCATTAATTATTAATTAATTAATATGGTGACCCGCATCACCCAAAAACCAGGCCCAGCCCCTGCCCAGACTCACCCCCACCCCCTCAGGGCCCTCATACAGCATTCCCCCTCAGTGATGTGCATTTCAGTATTTTTAGGAATAAGGTGTTTTTCTCAGAAAATTGCGTAATTATGCAATTTCCCAATTAATAGGACCTCTGTGCAAATTATGAAATTACAGGGATTTTTCTGCAAATTTCTAGTGTGAGGTGTCAACCTCCCATTGGAGGGTGAACCTACACCGTCCATTTAAAAGTGGACCCCACCCCATAAATATCTACATAAATATTTAGATAAATATCTAAGATATTTATTGCTAAATACCTAAAATACCCCTACCCCTAACCCTAATTACTAAATTACCACTAAACCCAAACCTTATATAATTTCCCCCCTCCCCTCAACCGAACACCATTCCTCCTCCCTCAGCCACCCTCCGCCCACCGGACCTTCGCCCCCTGCTTCGCCACCCCCTGGCCTCCCTTCAGGCCGTCGCACCACCTCCCTGGCCGCCGCAGCCACCGCCGGTAGCCCCCGCAGCGCCCCAACCCCCAACTCCACCCACACAGCGCCCGACAACGCGAGCCACCCCAGCCACCGCCCCGGCCACCTCAGACCACCGCCAACGCCCCCCATCCCCTTCGCCTCGACCCCCTCTACCGGACCACCACCTTCCCTCCGCCCCACGACTACCGCCGCTCCCGCCAGCTCCGCCACAGCGCCCCGCCGACCTTCCCCGACCACAGCACCCGAGCCACCCTGACCCCCTCGACCCGCCACCACCACCACCACCGACCACCGCCACCACCACCGACCTCTTCGCCACCACCTCCCCCGCCGCCCCGACGCCCTGTACCGCCGCCTCCGCCGCAGCCGCCGCTGCAGCTGCTGTTGTTGTTGCTGACTGCAACTGCTGCTATAGTCGCCGTTCCGACCAGCCACCGCCGAAGCTCCGCCGGTCCTCCTGCCGGCGACGAGGCGAGGGCCCCCCCTCCACGTGGCAGGTATAAAATTCCCCCTTCCTATACGTATATACATAGTTATATATATATGTATATATATATATATATATATATATATATGTATATATATATATATTTATATATATATGTTTATATATATATATATTTATATATATATGTTTATATATATATATATTATAATATATAATATATATTATATTATTATATAATTATATTACTGTATATATACAGTATCTATATATAGTATATAAGTGTATTATATTATATGTTATATAAATATGTATTTAGTATATTTTAAGTATATATATATATATATATATATGTATATTTATATATATGGTATTATATATATTTATATATATTATATATGGTATTTTATATATTTATATATATTATATATAATTATTATTATATTATTATTACAGTATATATATATAGTATATATATATAATATAATATTATATATTATAAATAAGTATATATATGTAATTTTGTATTTCTTTTAATATATATATATATATATATATATATATATATATATTTATGTAAATTGTAATATATATATAATTATATGTATATTATAAATTATATTATAATTTATTATATGTATATATATATATATATATATATATATATATATATATATATATATATATATATATATATATATATATATATATACAGTATATATATAGTATACTATTATATATTGTATTTTATGTATATATATATATATATATATATATATATATATTTACAGTACATATGTAATATATATCTATATATGTATTTTTTATTTTTATTTTTATTTTTATTTTTATATATATGTATATATATCTCTATTGTATTATATATATTTATGCATATTATTTATATATAATTATATTTTATCTATTTAAATACACATAATATATATATATTTTTTTAATATATATATATATATATGTGTGAATATATATATATATATATATATATATATATATATATATATATATATATATATATATATATATACTATGTAATATACATATATTACTAAAATATTATGCTATATATAACTATATTATATATACTATTATTATTATAAATACATATATCATTATATGTATATATATGTATATTTATATATGTATATGTATATACATATTTACCACTATTTATATATGTATATGTATATGTATATATATATTTATATAAGTACTATTATATATATGTATATATGTATATTTACATATGCTATTATATATAGATAAAGTATATGTATTATATATCTATATAGATATATACATATATTTATTAAGTATATAGATATTATGTTTATATATTTATATGCTCTAAAAATGTATATATGTATTATATATGTATTAATTATAAATATATATATTATGTCTTTTATTTATACTTAAGTAAATATATACTATATTATGTACTGTACGTTATTATTAAATGTTAAATTCACGAACCCTGTACGTTTTGAACAGAGTGCACCTACGATGCAGTCAGTGACCCCAGGTCACAAGACCCCTCAGACTTGACTGCGAGAACAGGTTTTTGGCACTTCCAGCACAGAGACGTAGGCAAGTATACCTTACCAAGATTTACTGTTTAATTCCCCTTTAACTGTTGTATGTTAATTCCAGTAAGCTTACAAATGACTGTGAGTGTCCGAGATTGCCTCGGGTACCGTCAACAAATACGTTGACACGTAGTATAACTAACTTAGACTTTAGCAGACTTATCAACAACTATGAGGGTATCCTAATATCCTCCTAGACCCTAACACTTGTACACGCAACAAGGTTGCACTTTATTTTGGGATGCAAGTTGCGTACTCGATTAGCTACCAGTACGTGTGACGTGCATCACGGCTTAGCACGAAGTCAAGAATACTCAGGAAAGTTATGACTTGGCATATAGCTACATTGGACGGGGAAGACAACTAGTAGGCGTATGGGACACCCACCTCCTTGAATGTTATACCTTCGGATACCATGCTCCTCGGAGATGGCCGATTGCAAAGTGCCTATGTGTCTGGGGACATATGTGTCATATATTAGCCAGTCACGACGATTGGTGAATTAAGTCAGCATATGTCTAGCCTACACTTTTCCATACGTACTACAAGGTCTTTATATTGCATTCACATAGAGCACACCCTGTATTTATTTATTCAGTATTTACATTCATGGCATATTTTTATGTATCTTGTTATGTCCCACTAAAGACCTGGTTCCCTTTCAGATTTAGATGAGGCATTCTACCCCACAGTGTACAGTCCCGGACAGGAGACGAGGTATGCCACTGAGGAGGAATTAGAGGAACTGTCATCAGAGTCTGCCTAAGTACACCTGAAGCTGGAGCATCTTTTCCCTGATCTCTAGTAGCTTGTTCACCTGGAGCTTGAGCTACTACCTAGATAGACGATACTCCAGTCTATCTTATTCAGCACTTTCACTATCTTTTGTAGTGGGTTTGTTTCCACCAGATGTCTGATTGTACTATGACACTACAAGCTTAGTACTTATATATATTTCAGCACTTTTCCAGTATTCCTTGATATTTTGTAGATGAGATTAGACTTTACCTATATTAAACTTGTTAGTATTTTAGAACAGCGTAGCATATCTCTTTGGGTATATTAAATTGGGTAATCCCTTAGTGACGTGTCAGCTGGCCAATGCCACGTGGCCTGGTTCTGTATATTTTGGGACTGGGGCGTGACAAAACTTCTCGAGGATAGCGGCACCTATGACTCGTTTGACTTGTAAGGATCAAGAATTTATATGGACCGACGAGTGTCAAGCCGCCTTTAAAGAGTTGAAGAAGCGACTGACTACAGCACCCGTATTGTCTATTCCGTCAGGATCAGGAGGTTATGTGATCTACAGTGACGCATCAGGGAAAGGCTTGGAATGCGTATTGATGCAGCATGGCAAGGTGATTGCATATGCATCTAGGCAGTTACGAGTGCATGAGAAGAATTATCCGACTCATGACTTGGAACTTGCAGCCGTTGTATTTGCTCTGAAGCTATGGAGACATTACTTATATGGGGAACGAGTGAAGATCTATACAGACCACAAAAGCCTCAAGTACGTCTTCACGTAGAAGGAGTTAAATATGAGACAACGTCGATGGCTCGAGTTGATAAAAGATTTTGAGATAGAGCTACATTGTCATCCAGGCAAGGCTAACGTTGTAGCAGATGCGTTAAGCCGAAAACCAGCAGCTTACTTCTTGACAGCACAGAGGAAACTATTGGAGGACTTGCAAGAGCTTGGCATCGAAGTGATATTACCCGGAGCAGATGGGACACTAGCCAACTTGCAAGTACAATCATCATTAGTAGAGAGGATTAAGGCAGCTTTGCCTATAGACGCCAGATTCAGGAAACTGAAGGAAAGGACAGAGGCCGAAGAGCAGACAAGATTGCGCATTCGTGAGGATGAGACATTACGGTGTGGTGATCGTCTTTATGTTCCAAATGGAGAGATTCGACAGAAGCTGATGACAGAAGCTCATAGTTCGATTTATTCTATTCATCCTGGAGGCACCAAGATATATCGTGACTTACGACAGCACTTTTGGTGGCATGAAATGAAGAGAGAAATAGCTCACTTTGTAGCTAAATGTCTGATATGTCAACAAGTAAAGACGGAGCACCAGAGGAAAGTAGGATTATTGCAACCACTTCCGATTCCAGAGTGGAAGTGGGAGCACATCACTATGGACTTCGTCACGGGCTTTCCCAAAAGTCCAAGTGGAAGAGATACAGTGTGGGTAATAGTGGACCGACTCACCAAGTCAGCCTATTTCATACCTTTTAGAGTGGGTCAGTCTACAAAAGCTTTGGTTGACTTATATATAAGGCAGATTATGAGATTATAAGGCATACCAGTCAGCATTATATTAGACAGAGATTCGCGCTTTACATCACACTTTTGGAAGAGCATGCAAGAGAGTCTTGGAACTCGTCTGAAGTTCAGTACATCTTACCACCCGCAGGCAGATGGGCAGTCGGAGCGTACTATTCCGACATTGGAGGATATGTTGAGGGCTTGTATGTTAGACTTCGGAGTATCATAGGAGGACCACCTACATCTTGTGCAGTTTTCTTACAACAATAGCTATCAAGCGAGTATTCAGATGGCTCCGTTTGAAGCATTGTATGGAAGAAAATGTAGGTCTCCTGTGTGTTCGAGTGGCGTGGAAGAACGTCAGATTCTGGGACCTGAGTTGGTGGTCAACACCGTAGAGATAGTTAAGAAGATTCAAGTGCACTTGCGAGCAGCGCAAGACAGACAGAAGCAGTGGGCAGACCTTCATCGTCGTCCCTTGGAGTTCAAAGAGGGCGATTATGTCTTCTTGAGGATATCACCGACCAGAGACACTATTCGATTCGGAGGGCGCGGCAAGTTGAGTCCAAGGTATATTGGACCATTTGACGTGCTAGAGAGAGTGGGAGAAGTGGCATATCGACTTGCGCTACCACCTTCACTGGAGGGAGTACATGACGTATTTTATGTGTCGCAGCTCAGGCGATATGTGGCGGACAGCAGTCATGTTCTCGACCATTCAGAGATCACCATTAGGCCGAGCTTGTCATACCAAGAGCAACCCGTGGGAATCCTTGATCGTCGAGAGAAAGTGTTGAGGAACCAGTCTATTCCCTTGGTTCGTGTAGCATGGAGGCATGGTGCGCAAGGAGAATCAACTTGGGAGCGCGAGGACGACATGTGCA
The DNA here is from genome assembly GCA_036927795.1 of Iris macrosiphon. Classification (NCBI taxonomy): domain Eukaryota; kingdom Viridiplantae; phylum Streptophyta; class Magnoliopsida; order Asparagales; family Iridaceae; genus Iris; species Iris macrosiphon. The sequence goes on from JAYESA010000003.1 coordinate 128,088,741, forward strand.
AGCATTTTCCGAACCTATTCTCAGACCGAGGTATGAATTTACTTTGTTAATTTATATCTTATACCATCCTTGACATTCTATCGTGGCTTAATTTTAATTTCGAGGACAAAATTTTTATAAGTTGGGTAGAATATAAAACTCCTATTCCTAGAAATCGTATATACCATTTTTATTATTAATTTAATGGTAGTAATTAGTGGCTAATTAGGAAAAATAAATTTTTATTAATTTTTATTTTAGGTGTTGGTGAACTTAGGGAATTTATGGGGCCATTAGAAATTTTTTCGAATTTATTCCATGTATGAGACCCTTTGAGCAGTTGCTAGCTTAATGGTATATATTAATATAATTTTAGATTTTTCTATGAGTATATATATATATATATATATATATATATATATATATATATATCTAAAAGAAAATATAAAAAGAAAAGAAAAGAAAAGAAAAACTATTAATAACCATATATTATCCTACCCAAACCATTACTAACCCATTCCTACCAAGCCGCTGGCCCTTGCCAGCAAACCATCCGCCCACTTCCCTTTATGAAGCAGCCACCCCCTTTAGCATAGGCCACAACAACCCCTTAGTTGCAAATTTTCAACAGAGCCCACCAAATACCCGTGACCCCGCGAACGGATTCCCCTCTCATTCTCTCTCTTACACACACACACACACACACATATATATATATATATATTCTATTTCGACTAAAACCCTAACCCTAGATCATCCAAACTCTTTCTCTTCCCATATAGACCTAGAGAGCGCCGCCACCGCAGCCGAAGAACCCCGCCAGGCCGTCCAAACCAATCCCGACGACCGCGACCCAGCGCACCCCGTGCACTGCAGATTTCCGTAGCGAGGTACATGTGTTCCAGAGTTGTTTTTCGTCGTCTCGCTCAACCAAACGCCACCCCATATTCACCGGTATGCTCACCCCTTAACCCTCTTTCATATCTGTGTGATAGTAGACCTCGAACAACGCGTAACCATAGGCGAAAACAATGCCAAAGTTGGCAGAAATAGACCAAATTCTGGGATCACAGAAAACTGCGGTTATCATCCATGTTCCCGAGTTCGTATCTCCCACCACAGAGATCCGAATTCGATGATTCTTTTTGGTATACGTAGACCACTTGACCTAGTTTAATTTTTGTTAAATAATCCTAGATTATTAACTACTTTAGACAGAATTAAATTCGTTGAAAAATCCTGCGAATATATTTTTTTTTCCAGATTTTCAAAAGTTGTGAAACGGAGCGCGTCCCGCCAAACGGGTCTGCCTCGCCGTGTACCAAGTATACTGAACGGTGCACGTAGCATAACCGGACACGTGAGAGTTCACGAAAACTGATTCAGACGCGTGTGCGCATCAGAATCGGCCCGTATCCACGGACAAACCCCGTATCGCAACTTTGGCGAAGGCCGCGCGTATTTTATGCACGCTCGTCAGATTGTGACGAAACTTGTGCCACTGGACTCATGGTAACGCGCTGGTCCTGTGACCCAATTTTCACGCAATTCTGAGACAGTTGACCAAATTGCCAATTGGTGGGCCCTACGGTTGATTTTTTTGGCGAAATTGTGTTCGGCTCATCAGAATCTACATTTGGATATACCGTTGGGTTCGTATTGATATTTAGAGTTTGTTTGACCTATAATTTATCCTATTTAGAGACTGTTATCCTTGGCACATTTTTCGGTGCAAAGTGGACCACGCGTGGACCCCACTTTTGCCCGAAATTACCGTTTTGCCCCTTTGTCCAAATTGGACGAAAGGGAAGTGCTTTTTAGCTATTTTGCTGATTCCGTGTCCTTGACATTTGGGCGCGTACACTTTACAAATTTCTTGCCAGGCAAGTATATTTTGCCATTGTACTGTATTTACATTCCATATGATGCATGCATGTTTATTCAGTTTATTTAGTTCATTTATTTTAACTGCTATATAAAATTGTGCGTCCAAGGAAACTTGGGTGTAGCGAAGGTATCGTCGTGATATATTTTTATTTATGTATTTGCATTGACCTTGTTTATGAGACTACCCCATTTTTATAAGGCAGCATTAGATTCATTGACTGTGACACATTTTTATACGAGTTGTGAGTCTCATATAGATCACGGACTTACGTATTGACTGATCAACGGTACGTGTGGGACGTGCGCTAGGGATAACTGCCGTAGAAACTTTGTATGCTAGCAGACCTGGCAGTTATTAGAGGTATTATCGTGTTATGGATATGACATGCTTAGAGCATGGGGTGGGGAGAACAACAAGTACCGCATTTGAGCTCTTTTGCACTTTTTCTATTGTGCGCCCGGATTCTCCGTCGGAGATACGGGTGGTAATGACCACTATATATTATATATTATCAGGCGGGCCACCGACGTTCAAAAGACGACGTATCGTTTAGGCCCCTGGATCTCCAATAGAGAACCATGCCAAATTCCAGTTTTCAGCCAAACAGCTCACTTGTGGGGAAAGTCGTTCTTAACTGCATTCACTTAGATGGTTAGGCGACCCCATTGGATGTTTATATTTCAGTACTTTATTGGCATGTTTATATGTATCTTGTTACGTCCCTTTGAGGACCTGGTCCCTTTCCAGATATAGATGAGCAGGAATATCCGCAGGAGTATGGACCTGGACCTGACGCTACCTATCAGACTGAGGAGGTCTTACCTTCGGATTATATGTGATTTATTGCAGCTGTTTAGATATTCTAGTTGCTATTCTTTTCGAGACATTTATTCATATATTGGAGTTTATTCTTTCTCTCTTCAGTAGTTTATTATAGTCGATTTGCAGTGGATTTGTTTTCATCCGACTATCATACTTTGAGACTGCTTATTTGATATTCAGTTATTAATTTTCATTTATCTATTATTTGTGCTGTAGATGAGATATAGATTGTGTGTGACTTGTTGTGATAGTATATTATTGCACACTTTACTTATTTTGGGCGTTTAGCCACCGGCACTTATTAGCCGTGAATCTGGATATTTAGTTTTCCTATATGATTGTAATTAATCAGATTGCAGCTGATCATGGTCATGTACTTTTGATACTCTGCTAGCTTTTTTATTTTATACAGCTTGTTTCCAGAATATCGTGGCAGGGCGTTTAGGATGCCTTACTTCCTTGTTATATATGTTATATGTTTACTGTTCTTTCTTGACTGATTGAGACAATAAATGTGCTGTGTGACCCTAAGTGACTTGCTTGTAGTATGCACCCCCTTGTCTAGTTACAACCGTGATCGTCGTACGACGTTCTATATCTTGTACGGGAGAGCTGGCCATGTCCGTCTTCGTATTCTAATACTAGGGCGTGACAATGTTTTAGTGGTGGCCCATGCAGGTCTGTATTTTCAGACTTGTGGGGTGTTATGATCATAAGAGTCTTAATCAAACATATGCCTTTGAAATCCTGAATTCATTCTTTTCAAAGTCTTGCTTGACTATCAAATCAATTATTTTCTTGATCCTTCCCGTCATGTCCTTGATATTTCTTGTCCTTTTTTTGGGCTTCATCAGTTGCTGGAGCAGCATGTATGGCAGGATATGGTTCTCCTGGGCAACAACGGGAGGTAGCACCTATTTAGAGTTAAATTCGAATAGAGCCAGTAGTTGAACAAGCTGGCACGGTGGAACCGGAAGTTGGACATATTGAGCAACCAGCCCCTGAGATCCCTGTACCCCCAGTAGTACCCGCAGTACCAGCAATACTTGACACCCCGGCATTATTGGAGATCCTTCGGGAATGATGGCTACGTAGCAGCATCAGATGGCAGTGCAACAACATCAACAGTTTTAACAACAAGAGCAGAATATTTTATTGAGTCAAGGTTTGCAGACGACCCTGGAAAGAGGAGGAAAGACTAATTCGGGGGCATCGATTAGATTTTTTTGACTTAACCCGAGATACTTTGACGACACGAAGGACGCCATCACGGCATATGCATGGCTCCAAGACATCGAAGTCATTCTGGAAGCGGTGAAGGTTCCGAATGATGTACAAGTTGACCAGGTCCGATTGCAGCTTCAGGACCTTGCATGTGACCGGTGGGCGTTAGTAGAGGTTGTCTTAAGGCATCCTATCTCCCGGGACAGTTTTAGGGCTCGATTCCAGGCCAAGTACTTTGGAGTCATAGCACAGTATGAGCTCCAACAGAGATTTATCGGTCTCAAGCAGGCCGGTAGAACAGTGAATGGATATGCAACCGAGTTTGCATGCTCAGTAGATTCTCTCCGACTATGGTGGCTACAGAGTCATATAGAGCAATGAGGTTCCAACAAGGATTTTATCTGGAGATTCTACAACTGGTAGAGGGGCACGACTACCAGACTTATGAAGAAGTACTGATAGCATCTCGGAGGCACGAGCAAACCTTGCAGAGGTTATCGACAAGGACGGGAGGCCAGAAGAGGTCTCATGCTCATAGTGGAGGAGGAGGTGGAGGAGTACCTCGGACGTAAGCACCATCACCTGGCATTCGCATCCATGATTCGGCGCCAAGGAGGGCGGCAGTTTTGACAGTGACAGTACCGGCTCGGCAGCAGCCAAGGCAACAACAACAATAACAACAACAACAACAATGCCAGGGAGCACCGACGGGATATACTTATTGTGGAAAAGGAGGCCACACTAGAGATATATATAGGGCAGCCAATGGGTTGTGTATGAGTTGTGGCACTCCAGATCAACGAATTGTCAATTGTCTAATGATGCAGAGGCCAGGAGGGCTAGTTCAGCAATTCCCAGCGCTGCCAGCACCAGGAGCAGTGCAACAAAGAGGGCCAGCGACATCAGTGCGGCCATTAGATCACTTGTCATCCACTATACCGTATCTCGTCTCCCTCAATTCCAAGGCAACACCTTGCCTCACCGTCGAGCTCTTCCCATCCTTCCAGTTTTAATTGCGGCTTCTCGACGAGTTCCTCGGGCCCCTCTCCTCCACTTCCTTGGCTCCCCTATCTGCTCGTCACCTCCCCGGCTTCCCAAAAGACCTTAAAATATTATTAAAACATCATTCTTTGCATATACTTGCACCATCATCAAATAAACTAATGGAAGCAATGAATATGTATACACAAATGCCAAGCTGTATAATGGACCAGGTGGCCCGGAACCCGGTCCGGTCAATGCTGATCTGGGTCGGCCCAGGTCCGATCAAAGGGCCGACCCGGCTCGGCCCGCAGGAGACCTGGGTTCGGGCTAGGTTACCATTTTGCGGCCCGTAGGCCCGACCCAGCCCGATACAAAATCTAATTTGAACCGGGTTCACCCTTCCAACCCGATCGACCCGGCCCGGTCCAGTTAGGGACTCGATCTAAAAAATTATATATATATATATATATATATATATATATATATATATATATATATATATAAGTGATCTAGAACCACCCGTGTGTTTTTATATTATGGAACCACCATATGTTACATTACTCGAATTTGAATTGGATGAGTGAGATTAAAAGGTGGTGGGACCTACACCTTTTAATCTTACACATTCAATTCAAATCCAAGTGAGTGATGTAACATAGGGTGGTTCTATAATATGAAACCACCCGAATGATTTGGAGCATATATATATATATATATATATATATATATATATATATATATATATATGTGTGTGTGTGTGTGTGTGTGTGTGTTATTTGTTATATATGTTATTGAACTTTAGAGAGAACGTGAAGTAGTTGACAGAAACTTACGTAAAATTATCATGTCATTATCATTTTTATTATATCAAAATTAATTGATAGCCATTCAAATCATAAGTTAATATAGAGTTCATATGGAATTATCATGTCATTGTAATATTTAGTATGTGAAAATTAATTGATAGCCATTCAAATCATAAGTTCATATGAAGTTAATATGAAATTATCATGTCATTGATCATTTTTAGTATATAAAAATTAATTGATAGTCATTCAAAAAATCAAAGCAGAAATGGTAGTAATTTAAATTATATGACAATTAAATCCGTTTATAATATATGACAATTGAATCTGTTTAATATTCAAATCCGTTTAATATGACAATTAAACTTTGGATAATTAAATTTGTTTAATATTCAAATTATGTCATTTCTAATATATGATAATTAAATCCATTTATAAAAACTAATTGATAGCAATTCAAATTATTAACATATATGGTAGTTATTCAAAAAAATGGTCATATTTGTTTGGTTTTAAAATATTTCAAATTATTAACATATATGCAAGCCCTCAACATATCTTCCAAGGTCTGAATAGTGCGCTCCGACTGCCCATCTGTCTGCGGGTGGTAAGATGTACTGAACTTCAGACGAGTACCAAGACTCTCTTGCATGCTCCTCCAAAAGTGCGATGTGAAGCGCGAATCTCTGTCCGATATAATGCTGACTGGTATGCCATACAATCTCACGATCTGCCTCATATATAAATCAGCTAAAGCTTCTGTAGACTGACCCACTCTAAAAGGTATAAAATGGGCTGACTTGGTGAGTCGGTCTACTATTACCCACACTGCATTTCTCCCACTTGGACTCTTGGAAAAACCCGTGACGAAGTCCATAGTGATGTGCTCCCACTTCCACTCTGGAATCGGAAGTGGTTGCAATAATCCTGCTGTCCTCTGGTGCTCCGCCTTCACTTGTTGACATACCAGACATTTAGCTACAAAGCGAGCTATCTCTCTCTTCATCCCATGCCACCAAAAGTGCTGTCGTAAGTCACGATACATCTTGGTGCCTCCAGGATGAATAGAATAGATCGAACTATGAGCCTCTGCCATCAGCTCCTGTCGAATCTCTCCATTTGAAACATAAAGACGATCACCACATCGTAATGTTCCATCCTCATGAATGCGCAATCCGGTCTGCTCTCCGGCCTCTGTCCTTTCCTTTAGTCTCCTGAATCTGGCATCTGTAGGCAAAGCTGCCTTAATCCTCTCTACCAATGATGATTGAACTTGCAAGTTGGCTAGTGTCCCATCTGCTCCGGGTAATATCACTTCAATGCCAAGCTCTTGCAAGTCCTCCAATAGTTCCCTCTGTGCTGTCAAGAAGTAAGCTGTTGGCTTCCGGCTTAACGCGTCTGCTACCACGTTAGCCTTGCCTGGATGATAATGTAGCTCTATCTCGAAATCTTTCATCAACTCGAGCCATCGACGTTGCCTCATATTTAACTCCTTCTGCGTGAAGACGTACTAGAGGCTTTTGTGGTCTGTATAGATTTCCACTCGTTCCCCATATAAGTAATGTCTCCATAGCTTCAGAGCAAATACAACGGCTGCAAGTTCCAAGTCATGAGTTGGGTAATTCTTCTCATGCACTCGTAACTGCCTAGATGCATATGCAATCACCTTGTCCTGCTGCATCAATACGCATCCCAAGCCTTTTCCTGATGCGTCACTGTAGATCACGTAACCTCCTGATCCTGACGGAATCGCCAATACTGGTGCTGTAGTCAGTCGCTTCTTCAACTCTTCAAAGGCTGCTTGACACTCGTCAGTCCATATAAATTCTTGATCTTTACAAGTCAGACGAGTCATAGGTGCCGCTATCCTTGAAAAGTTTTCCATGAACCGTCGGTAATATCCCGTAAGTCCAAGGAAACTCCTCACCTCTGCTGCTGATTTAGGAACAGGCCATGTCTCAACTGCTGAGATCTTCTCTGGATCAACAGAAATGCCATCTCCTGTGACAACATATCCAAGAAATGAAACTCTGTCTAGGAAGAACTCACATTTGCTGAGTTTAGCATATAACTGCTCTCTCCTCAAAGTCTCTAGAACAATCCGCAGGTGCTCCTCGTGCTCCTCGTGGCTCTTCGAATAGACAAGTATATCATCTATGAAGACAACCACGAACTGGTCCAAGTACTGGTGGAAGACTCGATTCATCAAGTCCATAAAGATTGCTGGAGCATTGGTCAATCCAAATGGCATGACCAAAAACTCGTAGTGTCCATATCTTGTTCTGAATGCGGTCTTCGGAATGTCCTGCTTCCGTACCTTCACTTGGTGATATTCCGATCTCAGATCTATCTTCGAGAATACCTTAGCTCCACTGAGTTGATCAAACAGGTCATCAATGCGTGGCAATGGATATTTGTTCTTCACTGTCACTGCATTCAAGGCCATGTAGTCAATGCACATACGCACTGACCCATCCTTCTTGGGTACAAACAACACTGGTGCTCCCCAGGGTGATGCACTCGGTCGGATGAAACCTTTCTCCTCTAGCTCCTTTAACTGTGCCTTCAGCTCGTCCATCTCCTTCTTCGCCAGTCTGTAAACATGCGATGCTATAGGTGCTGCTCCGGGTGCTAGTTCAATTGAAAACTCTACGTCTCGGTCTGGGGGTAGTCCTGGCAAATCCTCTGGAAAGACGTCTAGAAATTCTGAAATAATAGGGTGATAGACAACATCGTCCATTGCGAGCTGCATACCATCAAGGATTTCTGTGGATCCTCGGGCAAACTCAAGTTCAGGCTGGCCTGGTACCTTAAAAAGAATGCTTCCTCCAAAGCAATCGAAGAAAGCGTGGTTCTTGCTCAGCCAGTCCATTCCAAGCACAATATCAAAAGTTGGCATAGGAAGGACTAAGAGTTGGGCATTCATCTCTCTGCCACGAATCACTATAGGACCCGATCTACAAACTCGACTAACTGGTACAACTCCTCCTCCGGTAAGAATTCTAACACAACTAGATAATGGTGTAGAAGCAATGTTGTGTTTGGCAATAAAACTAGATGATATGAATGAGTGGGTGGCTCCCGTATCAAATAATGTCACAGCGGGAAAAGTAAAAGCAAGGGTAATACCTGCTATGACATCCACCTCATGATCCATGTCATCTACCTCCATTGCAAAAGCTCGTCCGTTCCTCTGTGGTTGTCCATGTCCAGTCCTCATATACTGCTCCTCCTGAGTGGATAGCGGTGGTCCTCTCTGAAATCCTCCTGCTGCTGGGGGACGGGGTGCTCCCGGTCCGGTCATCTGCTGGGCTGGCTTCGGTGCTGGAAGCGCTAATCTCTGAACTGGCGGTGGAAGTGCCTGCTGCATGGGGCAGTCTCTCGCCAGGTGCTGTCCAGAGCCACATCTCTTACACTGACCCAAGCGAGTCCGACAATCTCTCGAAATATATCCGATCTTCCCACAATAATTACATTGGGGTTTTTCCGAAATCTGGTACGGTCCGGCTCTGTGTTGCTGATACTGTTGTGCTAAGGGGCGTCTGATAGGTCCTCCCTGTTGTGTCCTGGCTGGTCCCTGCTGCATCCTTGCTGATCCTTGTTGTGTCCTCAGCTGAGCTCCCCTTCCTCTGCTAATGGTTTCCTGAAATCTGGCCTCTGTCAGTAGCTCAGCGTAAGAGACTCGGGACTGCGAGCTTGTATAATGTTGTAGCTCCTGGGTCAGTCCTCGATGAAATCTCTTAGCCTTAGCCAAGTCATTTGGTATCAAAGCAGCGCCATATTTGCTGAGTCGACTAAACTCGGCATCATACTCGTCCACGGTTCGGTTTTCTTGCTCCAAGTGAAGAAACTGATCATATAAGGTGTCCCTGACAGTGTCCGGAAAGTACTTTCCCTCGAAGCACTCCAAGAACTGCTCCCAAGTCTGGTAAGTACCCAACTGGCGCTCCATGGATTCCCACCAGTGATGAGCATTACCATCTAGAAGCGTCCGTATACCCGTCATCCATAGGTCCGTCGGTAACTAAGATGCCTCCAGTAGCTTCTGTGTGTGAGTGATCCAGTTGGTAGTCTCCTCCGAGCTCTCAGTGCCCTTGTACTGCCTTGCACCCATCTGAACAAAATCCTTTACTGATCCAACCCTAGCTCGAGGTACTGGAGCTAGTGCTTGGGCTGGTGCAGTAGCATGTGCAGCCATCCTCTCTAGTGCTGCCAAAAATTCTTGCCTCTGCTCGACTGCCTGCTGCCTCTGCTCGGCTGCCTGCTGCCTCTGTTCCTGTATCATCATCTGAAAGAATTGGAACATCTGCGCTTGGCCATCTTGCGGTACTGAGGCAGGTGGAAGGTTCCCAATAGGTGAAGCGGGAAGATCAGATGGAACTGGGGTGTGAGTCTGTCCATCTGGTCCCGAAAGCCTAGGAATCGCTGGGGTCCCTCCTTGAGTCTGACCATTGACTCCAGAAGTTGCGTCGCCATCGGCAGCAGTACATCCATTCTGCAAATCCATCTCTCTGCAGTTGATGTACGAAACGATTAGAAGAAGTACAGGAATCAAACAGGATACAAGTATTAAATAGGAAGGATGAATTTCAATCAAGCGTGGATGAGATCCTTATACTCTATTCCTATACGCAGGCTTGTTCGGTACAGTTACGTAACCGAGACAATATATTCTTGACCTGCATGGGCTACCACAAGAACATGTCACGCTCCAGTCCCAAAATACGTAGGACTAGGAATACGTAACACGCCAGCCGTATGTATACGAACTCCAATATATGGAAACCATATACACACGTACGCTGTACATGAATATCCAATCCACAGTGGTAATATATGTCACAATAAGTCACACGCAGTTCTATATCTCATCCCCAGCACAAATAATAGAATAAAGGAAATCAATAACTGAATATCAAAGAAGTAGTCTCAAATAGTAATCTCACAGTGCAATAGTCGGGTGGAAACAAATCCACTGCAAATCGACTATAATAAACTACTAAAGAGAGAAGAGAATAAACTCTAATATAATAATAAATGTCTAGAAAAGAATAGCAACTAGAATCTCTAAACAGCTGCAATGAATCACATATAATCAGAAGATAAGATCGTCTCAGACTGATAGGAAGCGTCAGGTCCAGGTCCATACTCCTGCGGATACTCCTGCTCATCTATATCTGGAAAATGGACCAGGTCCTCAGAGGGACGTAACAAGTATACTTAAACACATGCCAATAAAGTACTGAAAATAAACATCCATTGGGGTCGCCTAACCATCTATGTGAATGCAGTTAAGAACACCTTTCCCCACAAGTGAGCTATCTGGCTGAAAACTGGGATTTGGCATGGTTCTCTTTTGAAGAGCCAGGGGCCTAAAAGGCACGTCGTCTTTTGAACGCCGGTGGCCCGCCTGATAATACATAATATATAGTGGTCATCATCACCCGTATCTCCAGCGGAGAATCCGGGCTTCACAGAAAAAAGTGCAAAGGAGCTCAAATGCGGTACTTGTTGTTCTCCCCACCCAATGCTCTAAGCATGTCATGTCCATGACATGATAAACCTCTAATAACCGCCAGGTCTACTAGCATGCAAAGTTTCTATTGGCAGTTATCCCTATCCGTCGCACGACCTATACGTACCGGGGGCCAGCCGAGTACGCAAGTCCGTGTCCTACATGTGACTCACACTCGTGTAAGAAATAGTGTCATGGCCAATGAAACATAAATGCCTCATGAAAATGGGGTAGTCTCATAAAGTAGGTCCAATGCATATACATAAGTAAAAATATAGTACGACGACACCGTCGTTGCACCCAAGTTTCCTTGGACGCGCAGTTTATATAGCAGTTTAAAATAAATGAACTAAATAAACAGGAAATAAACATGCATGCCTCATATGGAATGTAAATACAGTACAATGGCAAGGTATACTTGCCTGGCAAGAAATCTGTAAAGTGTACGCGCCCAAATGTCAAGGACACTGAACCTGGAACTAAGAACTCCGAACAAACGTCTCCGGATGCTGAAATAAACATCACCAACATTTCCGGAATGAGCAAAATAGCTAAAAAGCACATTCCTTTCGTCCAATTTGGACACAGGGGCAAAACGGTAATTTCGGGCAAAAGTGGGGTCCACGTGTGGCTCACTTTGCACCGAAAAGCGTGCCGAGGGTAACAGTCTCTAAATGGGATAAACTATGGGTCAAACAACTCTAAATGTCAATACGAACCCAACGGTATGTCCAAATTTGGATTCCGATGAGCCGAACAAAATTTGGTCCAAAAAGTCAACTGTAGGACCCGCCAATTGGCGATCTGGTCAACCGTCTCAGAAATGCACAAAAATTGGGTCACAGGACCAGCGCGTTACCACGAGTCCAGTGGCGCAAGTTTCGTCGCAATCTGACAATCGTGCACAAAATACTCGCGAGTTCCATAAAAGTGGCGACACGAAATGTGTCCGCGGATACGGTCTGATTCCGGCGCGCTCACGCGTCCGAATCAGTCCCCACGAATTTTCACGTGTCCCGTTATGCTGTGTGCACCATTTGGTACACTTGGCACACGGCGGGGCGGTCCCGTTTGGCGGGGCGCGCTCCGATCTCCAACTTTTGGAAAACCGGAAAAAGTGGGTGCGCACAGTTTTGTGACGAATATATTTTTGTCCACAGCAACTAATAGCACAAAGTTATAATACAGAAAATAAACTAGATCATGTAATCTACAGGTATCAAAAAGAATCACCGAATTCGGATCTCTGTGGTGGTAGATACGAACTCGGCAATATGGGTGGTCAATCTGGAATTCTGCGATTGCAGAATTCTGTCTGCTCGTCCAACTTTGGACGCTGTTTTTCACCTAGGGGCACACGTTTTCCGAGGTTGACTATAAAACAAATATTGGAGAGGGTTGAGGGAAGATCATACCTATGAAACGGAATAGCGTTTGGTCGAGCGAGTCGACGGGAAATCACGCCGGAACGAAGGTGTTTCGAGTGGAAAACTGCAGTTCGCGATGTCGGCGTCGACGGGATGGTTGGATGGCTTGGGGAGGCTTCTCTGGCTGTGGTGACGGCTCTAGATGGGAAGAAGAAGTCTGAAGTTTCTAGGTTAGGGTTTTAGAGAACTATTATATATATATATATATATATATATATATATATATATATATATATATATTAATGGAGAGAGAGGGATATAGGATCGGGTTTGGCCGAAGGGTTTTGGGCGTCCGCGAAGAAGAGTCTGGGAAGTCAATAGGGTCTTAAGTGGGCGGCCTTGCTATTGCTGGATGGAACTTAGCAACACTAAGTTGCTGCAAAAAAAAAAAGGGATTCCTAAGTACTTAGTACTTAAGCATATTATTATTATTATTATTATTATTATTAGTATTATTATACTTATTTCTTATTTAATTCTTTTCTTTTCTTTCTTTCTTTATAAAATATATATACATATATATATATATTTGTATATACATATATATATATATATATACTCATAAGAAATTTATATAATAGGGTATTGCACATCGTGAGGCTAGCAACTGCTCAAGGGGTCTCCTACATGGAATAAATTCCGAAAAATTCCTGAAGGTCCCATAAGTCATCTAAGGGTCCGAACACCTAATATAAAAATTATTAAAAATCTATTTCTCCTATTTAGACCTAATTACTACAATTTAATTAACAATTAATAATTAAAAGGGTTTATACGATTTTTTAGGAAGGGGGTTTTACACAATCGTCCCTCCACGAGCGACGTGACTTCCTCCCGACGTTCTTCTCAGGTGGGCGACTCCGACCATGGTGATTAAGAGCAGCGACTTTACTCGAACGGCCTTGGCAGAGGCGGTGATGACGAAGACTCTCCAGCGAGCACGATAGCAATCTCCTCTCCAGCGAACTATTCTCAACCATGGCTTCGGCGAGCGGCGCACCATCGTCTCTTAGCGGATGACACAGTGGTTCACGATGACGATCGACGACAACTGTTCTTCTCCGGTGATCGAGCAACAACGAGTCTAGGCGAGGCTCCAGCATACTCCGTCGAGCTCCGGTGCGTCACGATAGGAGCAGTATTGCTCGAAATTCGTATACAAATCAGATACGGTTGGTCTCTCCTCCATCAACAGTGTAACGCCCTGCTTCTAACGGTTTACTTATGGAACACTTGTTACTTTGACTCGGTTGAGAATCGAGTCTTGGAGAAACCTTACCGCCAAATCAACACGGACGAAATACAATGAACCCATCAAACTGATGTAACGACTTCTATTGAAATGAGTCAAAGAGTTTTTGTTGGTTATTTTGCTGCTTGATTTTGTGTTGCTTTGTGTTTTGCCTTGCTTTCGATGACTTGGTTTTTCATGATTCGCTTTTCTCGCTTACACATTCTTTTCGAATCGTAAGAGAAATAGATCGAAGGATGCTAAGCAAGTGTTATTGCAATTTCAGGACGCACAACCAAGGAGTGATCGCTGCGTAAGGCTTATCCATCCTCTCATTGATTCAATCGGTGATTGGCTTTGTCCCTTCGATGAATCCTTAGTCTGCACGCCTATTAATAAAATAATCTCTAGTCCACTCAAAATGCCTGTCCCTATGCTCAATTTGACATCCCAGTAACAAAATAATTTAATGAACATGATTCACATGTTAACTTAGAATTACTACTGCTTATTGCATGGTAAAGAATTATGATATTTGAATCATAGAATAATTATTGCAAACTGTTCGAGATATTTATGCACGTTACTTAACTTATGCTGCGTATTGAGCTTATTGAAAACCTTTTATGGTTTGAATTGATCGATATTGAACTTATTGAAGAGCCACGACTCTATTGAAAAGAAGATAGTTCACAAAGAAGCTTTTTGTTCAATTATTGCAATAGAACTGATTAATTGATAGAACACATTCATTGCATCGGTCTTTGGATAACTTGTGCACAAGGTCAGTCTCTCGAGCGGTTCCTAGGGCACTGGGGATCGTTCGTCCTGGGAGAGATAATCGAAATACCCTGAGGCTTGTAGTCCTTGCGATTAGGGGGGTGTCATGTCTAATAGTTAGCCTTGGTTTGTAGTCCCAGCTGTTATTCATGGGTTTTCCCGTGGACCATCATGTAGTTAGGGCGCATGCTAGATTTACCTTCTTGCATACCTAATACTTAATTCCAAGATTGATTCATAAGTTTATTCATATATGCGAATTATGGCTAACTTGTGTGTCTGCTGCAGGGATAACTGTTCGGCCGTGGTTAAGAATTGTCATATGCATGGTTCAAGTTATCGTTTATGTTTCTTTGCATGAATTGTTAAAAAGAAACTAAAAAACTAGAAAGATCACCTAATAATGCTAGCTTCACATGTTTACTTAGTGTGGATTTCTAGGAGAGTTTGGCCTCGGTCACTTACCAGTACATGATATAGTACTGACCCACGTTTGTTGGAAAAATCTCCAGGTTCTGGTATCAAGAGTTTGACAAGCATTTTGAAGCTTTAGGAGCGTATCCCTTCAAGCAAAACTGTGCTCGTGCTGCTTTCCAAAGATTTACTGTCCAGTGTGCAAACTCTTCATCTGCTAGGTATTTTATTTTGGTCCTACTAAAAGGATATGATGTGTGGACATTATGGCTAGTTTTGGGTTTGTAAAAAGAGTTGTAAGCCATCTATGGCATATTTTGTAACTCAGCCAAGCAAGTACTTTGTAATTGTCACTACCACGTTCCGAAAACAGGGGTATATTTTTTCTTTTTATAATATTTAATATTATAGGGTAATTACAATTAATTAATTTCATGATAGTATATTGATTTTAAATAATTATGTGTGATGTGTAATTTAAATATAGTATTAGATGCACTGTCCATTTATTTTGAGCTAGCAGACTTGACCTAGAAGCCAGTAGACAAACACCTGTCGGAATTATGGAATTTTTGTATTTAATTATTTTTTTAGAATTTAATTAGTGGAGATTGTAATTAATTACCGTATTTTAATTAATTATTGTGCATTGTCTTTGCTTCGATAATTGGAGCGCTATCCTGACTTTTGTCTTCCAACAAATTTCACAATTTTACCTTAGACATGCCCGCCTCCCATTCTGCTATTTTTGTAACTCATAATTATGCTCCCTGTGCATTATTTTTAGCCGCACAAAAATCGTCGCGGACGTTATTTAATAAATTCCTATTTTGTATCGTTGTGCGTTCCAATCGAAATTGGAGGCAAACTTGACCTATTTTTCGTGCGGCCCAAATTAGGGTAATATTCTGTTCTGAGTCTACTTCATTATTGGTATAGATGACCTGACCTGATTTTGGCCCCATGTACTCCTAATCAATTTTAGAACACAACTTGCATTTATTTCTAATTAAATTGAGGATACTATTTTAACCGATTCTGAAAATCCTAATTTAATTCCAGTGCCCTGCTATTTGAGCCAACACCAAACTTACAGTGCCCCTTGACCCTACAAAACACCGGACATCGAATCGCCTACCAAATTTTCGTTATTTCATGTATCTGTGCAAATACCCAAATTTAAGGGGGCTAATTTGCAAATTGGCATTTTTGGTGTCAACACCCATTTGTTAAAACCAATGAGGAATCTTTAATATATTTTTTCATCAAACCCTCATTCCTCCATGAATTATTTTTCTCCATGACCAATCTGGACCGCTCATTTAAAAGGGGGCCAATCCTAACCCTTGATTCCATACACCCTCTTCCCTATTTAATGTCTTGTCCCATCAAACCCTAATCCCTAGAAAACCTAGGTTTCCCTACCTACTCACAAGCCCCCACATTTTCTCTCCAACGTATGAACAAATCCTTCTTCTTCTTCTTCTTCTTCCCTTCTTCTTCTTTTCTTCTCCTTATTTTCTTCTTCTTCTTCCTCTCTTCATTAATTTTGAAATTTAAAAGGGAAGAAGGGGGGGAACACTGTTCACCCCCCACATCGGTTCGGCGGCCCCTTGCTCCCTGCTGTACTTCCCCCTCCGTCCCCCTTCGAAACCCTAACCTTAGCCATCATCTCACATCTCTCTCTCGCGTTAGCTCGAACTGCTCCTCCATAGATCCCTCTGGTTTCTATGTGCGGTTGTGTAACATTGAAGAATCTTGGTTAAATATTTCTCAGTGAAAGAAGCTCAAACTGAGATTCGTCTGGTGGTTATATCCTTTGATTCTGAAGCAATTGGCAGTGCTTGTTATATTCAACTTTCATCAGCAGCTGTCATCTTCTTGGATCGTGTATACTTCATTAAAGATCAATAGTTGTATGCCAGTAGCCTCTGGTAGGTCCTAATGGGTGGCTCAATCCATGCATCCGTTGACATGGATGAGGCTTCTAGCAAAACTGGGAATTCCAAGTTCCTGCACGGGGACTTGGATGTGTGGATTTTGGAAGCTAGATCTCTTCCAAATATGGATTTGACGTCGGAGAGGATGAGAAGATGTTGCACTATGTATGGAGCCTGTGGATCACCTTTTTTAAAAGTTGGCAGTGCACACAAAATGATCACCAGTGATCCCTACGTCTCTGTTTGTCTAGCAGGAGCAACAGTAGCCCAAACACGAGTAATTCCAAATTGTGAGGATCCGAAATGGGAGGAACACTTCTGCATTCCTGTCGCTCACCCTGTTTCAATTGTTGAGTTTCAAGTTAAGGATAATGATGTCTTTGGAGCACAACTTATTGGGGTTGTTGAGATTCCCGTAGACAAGATAATTTCTGGAGTGGCTATTAATGATTGGTTCCGTGTTGTTGATCAACACGGCAATGGCACGAAATATAAACCTGAACTGCGTTTGTCTCTGCAATTTAGGCCAATAGACGACAACCCTTTGTATAAAGACGGAGTTGGTGCTGGTCCAGATTATAACGGAGTAACAAATGCTTATTTCCCACTTCGTAAAGGTGGGCGTGTTACTCTTTACCAAGATGCTCATGTTCCTGAGAATATGCTGCCTAAAATTTCACTGGATAGTGGAAAATTCTTTGAGCAAAGCAGATGCTGGGAAGACATTTGCCATGCAATACTGGAAGCTCATCACCTTATTTATATAATTGGCTGGTCCATCTATCACAAAATAAAGCTTGTTGGGGAGCCAACAAAGCCATTGCCAAATGGAGGGGAATTATCTCTTGGGGACCTGTTGAAGTACAAGTCGCAAGAAGGGGTTTGTGTTGTTATGTTAATTTGGGATGATAAAACCTCACATGATAAATTTCTCTTGAAAACGGATGGAGTTATGGGTACTCATGATGAAGAAACTAAAAAGTTTTTAAGCACTCCAGCGTCCACTGTGTGCTGGCTCCTCGTTATGCAAGCAACAAACTTAGCATTTTTAAGCAGCAGGTTGTAGGTACTCTGTTTACCCACCACCAGAAGTGTGTGCTTCTTGACACTCAAGCTACTGGAAATAATAGGAAAATAACTGCTTTTATCGGAGGCCTGGATTTATGTGACGGTAGATATGACACACCTGAACACCGGCTTTATCAAGATCTTGATAGTGTCTTTGAGAATGATATTCATAATCCAACTTTTCCTGACTGTTGCTTCACCCAGGGGATACTCTGGAACAGGACATCCATAAATACCAGCTAAGGACCCAAGGCGAGTACATTCTCTGATTAGTTTCTAATTTATGATATCTCACATGTTCACTGTATCTAGTATAAATATCCATGTTCTTGACACGTTGGTTACACGGATTGGTATACACAGATCTCGTCATGAGATGTTATTCCTTATTCATGGTGTAGCTTGTACAAGACTTGTTTCCTTGATATCTTGTGCATGTACAGACACTGAGACCCGGGGAGATTTGCTACCTCCCTAGGGAATCCCGTGCCATAGCGTACCATGATTTGATCTACTATACCAGTCGGGGGTTTGAGGAGTATTTTAGTGTAGATATGTGATCATACCCAACTTTCCATGCATCATAGCTCACCCCACATCTCACGTCGGGTGTGGCCTGACCATCTCCATGCTTCATAGCTGTTACGTGTGATTAGCCTGACCTCTACATGCATCATAGCTAACCAACGGTTAGCCTGACCTTCCATGAATCATAGCTAATCACATGTAACCAGCCTGATCAAGTTCCCAAGCCGATCACATGTTAAAGCTAGTACTCACACACTTAGTCATAGGTTTCTTGCTCATTGACATATTGTTTCTTTTTCTGCATTTACTTACAGTATTTCCAGTATTTCTTTCATTGTACATTTCTCGTACCTATACATGCATCTGGTATATTTCCATCTAGAACTGCTACATAGTTTATGTCATTTATATAGAACTGCTATTTAGAGATGTACTTTGCTCCTTCCTGACTGGAAAATATTTTT
Organism: Iris macrosiphon; assembly: GCA_036927795.1. NCBI lineage: Eukaryota > Viridiplantae > Streptophyta > Magnoliopsida > Asparagales > Iridaceae > Iris > Iris macrosiphon. The sequence continues at coordinate 128,107,811 of JAYESA010000003.1, forward strand.
CCAGACTGTGACCTTAGTAGACTGGTTTCCGACACTTGGGGATTGGAAGTTAATGATTGCAGGTATGATTATTTTGTCGTTAGACTTGTCTTGTATTTCTTGTTGCCTTGATATCTTATCGTGCTTTAGTTTATGTGATTGAGTATTTCTAGCATTATTTTATGATATCCACGTCTCCTTATGGAGTTGGATACTAGTGTGAGATTGTTTAGATAGTACTTGACCTAGACATCGTTCTACCGCCGATGCTGCGGCGTAGGCTGGACGTACCCACGCTCTCGTGCCCCTATACCGGGTGCGGGTCGTGACAGTAATCCAATCTTCAAGTATTCAATAAAGAAAGTATTTTGTGTTCCTATCAAATGTGTTCAACTTTGATTCTCTGTATTTAAATTATGTGCCTATATATATGTATATTTTTGTGTAACTTGTGTCTCGTATAGGTACTATGCCTGGTGCAAGCGCAACTTAGGCTTGCACGACATCGTGCCAGAGCGAGGACGATAGGTTCCGTAAGGACAAAGCGAGGATGATCGGCCCTTACGAGACCGGGGCGTAACAGGTGGTATCAGAGCACGACTTTATGTCCTTGGCCTCTTCAAATATCGTTTTCAAAAATGATATAATTTTTCAAGCGACTTCAAAAGTCCCGAATTTCGAAAATGGTTGCGAATCTATATAAGTAAATCGAAGGTGTTAATGTCCCGATCTTAAAAAGTATAAAAACCCAACATCCCATGCAATAAGTCCATAATACGTTATGAGACTAATGCAAGCTACTCTCTTTTGCAGCATGATGACTAAAACAGGTAACCAAGGGACATCACACGCAGCGAGCTTGAGCGATGACCAAATCGATAGACTGATTGCTATATTCGAAAATCAAAATGATCGACATGAGGCCCAAAAGGAAAGGTTCGAAGCTCAACAACAACGGGCTGATGCTAAAGCCTTGGTACAACAACAACAACTTGACTCTCTGACTCAAATAGTAACAACACTGGTGGCCAATAGTGGTGCATCAAGAGCCGCCGTGACACCTGTGGCAGCCATACCCGTACCCGCATCTCGAGAAGCTGGCCTAGCAGAAGCAGATGAACCTCCGCAAGCGGCCATGAAGTCTACCTTTAAAGGCGCTGAGTTCCTGAAGTTGAACCCTCCAGAGTTTGAAGGCAGGGCCGCGCCAGATAAGGTGATGGACTGGGTCGCAAAGTTGGAAGGCTTGTTTGAGTTTACTGGGATACTTGCGAATAAGAGGATGGCGTGTGCAGCCATGAAGCTGCAGTTATGTGCACACGATTGGTGGCAGATCAAGAAGCTAGATCTTGCCACAAGGTACAAAGACGGCAAAATCACTTGGGGGACGTTTAAGAATGCATTCTTGGAACAGTACCTCCCTCCATCCGTCAGACAAAAAAATGAAGACGGATTTATCGAACTAAAATAAGGGAGCATGTTCGTCGAAGACTATGAGTCTGAATTCTCCAAGCTTGCTAAGTTCGCTAACACATTGATTCCTAACGAGAGGGCCCGTACGTACCGATTCATTAGAGGCTTGAATGATGAACTTAGAAAGGATGTGATGAACCGAGAGTATACTTCATACATTAAGGCCTTTGAGGCAGCGATACAAAATGAGCAGTTCACACCACGAAGTATTCCAGAAAAGGCATTAGCTGCTCAAAATCCTCCTACAAAAAGATATCACGGTGGAGGAAAGAAGATAGAGGGCAAACAATGTCCTAGACTTGAGTGCAACTATTATGGCAGACCAGGGCACGTAGTAGAAACTTGTCATATTGCTAGAGGTGAATACTTCAACTGCGGCCAAAATAGCCATCTTATGAGAAACTATCCGACCAAGAGTCCCGCGCCACATGACCACAACGAGAATGCCAAACGTGGCCAGGATCAGAATCCCATGTCAGCCCCAGCTCAAGCTAATGGACAAACTGATCAAACAAGAAGGCCTAGAGTTTATCAGTTGAATATTGAGCGTGATGGGAGCGGACACGATGTTGGTGAGCCTGATTTCTTTGACCTCTTGATGTCTTGATCCTCGACTCCTTGATCTCTTAAGTTTAGAGGACGCAACTTTTTCTCAGTGGGGTATTATGTAATGCCCTGCTTCTAGCGGTTTACTTATGGAACACTTGATACTTTGACTCGGTTGATAATCGAGTCTCGGGAAAACCTTATCGCCAAATCAACACGGACGAAATATAATGAACCCTTCAAACTGATGGAACGACTTCTATTGAAATGGGTCAAAGAGTTTTCATTGGTTATTTTGCTGCTTGATTTTGTGTTGCTTTGTGTTTTGCCTTGCTTTCGATGACTTAGTTTTTCATAATTCGCTTTTCTCGCTTGCGCATTCTTTTTGAATCGTAAGAGAAAGAGATCGAATGATGCTAACCAAGTGTTATTGCAATTTCAGGACGCATAACCAAGGAGTGATTGTTGCGTAAGACTTTATCATCCTCTCGTTGATTCAATCGGTGAGTGGCCTTGGCCCTTCGATGAATCCTTAGTTTGCACGCCTATTAATAAAATAATCTCTAGTCCACTCAAAATGCCTGTCCCTATGCTCAATTTGACACCCCAGTAACAAGATAAGTTAATGAACATGATTCACATGTTAACTTAGAATTGCTACTGCTTATTGCATGATAAGGAATTATGATATTTGAATCATAGAATAATTACTGCAAACCGTTCGAGATATTGATGCACGCTACTTATCTTATGCTGCGCATTAAACTTATTGAAAACCTTTTATGGTTTGAATTGATCGATATTGAACTTATTGAAGAGCCACAGCTCTATCGAAAAGAAGATAGTCCACAAAGAAGCTTTTTGTTCAACTGTTGCAATAGAACTGATTAATTGATAGAACACATCATTGCATCGATATTTGGATAACTTGTGCACAAGGTCAGTCTTTCGAGCGGTTTCTGGGGTACTGGGGATCGTTCGGCCTGGGAGAGATAATCGAAACACCATGAGGCTTATAGTCCTCGCGATTAGGGGGCTTATCATGTCTAATAGTTAGCCTGGGTTTATAATACTAGCTGCTATTCATGGGTTTTTACCATCATGTAGTTAGGGCGCATGCTAGGTTTACCTTCTTGCATACCTAATACTTGTTGCCTAGATTAATTTATAAGTTTATTCATATATGCAAATTATGGCTAACTTGTGTGTCTGCTGTAGGGATAACCGTTCGAACGTGGATAAGAATTATCATATGCATGGTTCAATTTATCGTTTATGTTTCTTTGCATGAATTGTTAAAAAGAAACTAGACAACTAGAAAGATCACCTAATAATGCTAGCTTCACATGTTTACTTAGTATGGATTTCTAGGTGAGTTTGGCCTCGGTCGCTCACCGGTACATGATGTAGTACTGACCCACGTTTGTAGAAAAAATCTTCAGGTTCTGGTATCGAGAGTTTGACAAGCATTTTGAAGCTTTAGGAGTGCATCCCTTCAAGCGAAACCGTTCTCGTGCTGCTTCCCAAGGCTTTACTCTCTAGTGTGCAAACTCTTCATCTGCTAGATTTTTATTTCGGTCCTACTAAAATGATATGATGTGTGGGCATTGTGGCTAGTTTTGGGTTTGTAAAATGAGTTGTAAGCCATATATGGCATATTTTGTAACTCATCCAAGCAAGTACTTTATAATCCAATCTTTAAGTATTCAATAAAGAAAGTGTTTTATGTTCCTATCAAATGTGTTCAACTTTGGTTCTCTGCATTTAAATTCTGGACCTATATATGTATATTTTTGTCTAACTTGTGTCTTATGCGGGTACTATGCCTGGTGCAAGCGCAACTTAGGCTTGCACGGCATCGCGCCCGAGCGAGGACGATCAGCCCTTACGGGATCGGGACATGACAAACAGCGGCAGCTAAGCATTGTCTCCATCCTTGGCGTCAATAGGTCTTCGACTTTTTCTCAGGTAGTACTCTACTGTGCGTCGTGGAGTGATGGGTGAGTTCTCTGAATTATTGATCTATTCTCGTTCATATGGATTTCTATCCATTAAATAAATTATTTTGGCTCTGCTTGGATCTTGATCCCGACCTCATTTCCTTATGTATTCTTCTGTTTTCTATTCCATTTTGATTATTTAACCTTTTGCTCATAAACTGTTTGACAGAATGTTTCAGAGGAGATCACTAAAGTAATAAACCGATTTAGTAGCTTCTGACGGACGAGTAGTGCCCCTGTGTCAACTTTGGATACACACAGAGGTAGGATTTGACCCTTTCTTTGATTTCTAACCTTCAATTCAATTCTCTAAACCGACGAGGCTTCCTCAGTCCCTAAAACTTGGTTTATAGACACAATATGTAAATGGTGTTTCTTGTGTCCACACGTTCTACTTGGATACACCAGTGTGGTGTCAAGTTCATGACATTGTATTCGATATCCTTCTTTTTTTGTTTTCTTGATCGAACAGTTTACAAATTCTATTTAAGTTAACTTTAAGTGGAAATTTTAGTTTAAATTAGATATGGGAAGTTAATCTTAATAGTTGATTCTCCTAGGGAGTTAAGAGCAGAGCCTATGGCTCAAAAGCTATAATAAGTTGAGTATTGGAGTCTCAAGTCTTGGTCAGGTTTCTATTCTATTGGGATTGAGCCTAAGTGTAAGAATAATTTAGTTTATAGAAATAAGAATTGGTTAGTAAAGCAAACGTGGTTAATATAGTCAAAGTTGGTTAATGAAGAATTTGTTAGTTAATTAATTTGTTAGCAATAAGAATTTGTTAGTAAATCAAGAATTAGGAGGCTAGTCAAAAATCAAGAAACTGTTAAGTTAGTTAGAATTAATTAAGAAATTAGCTAGAAGATTCTAGAAGGAATTTTAGTTAGAATTTCCTAAATCAGAAGCTGATGATTTAATATTATTTTATCTAGGTGGACTAGAGAAATTTCTGCTTTGGACCGGAGGCAAGTACTCTATACGATGCTTTCTTCTGTTTTCGTATTTCGTGATATTTCCATTGTATTGCTTTTCCATTGTCAGTTTATCTTTAAATTCATGTAACTCATTATTTGTTATTTATTGCAAGTTCCTATACATTATGCATCTTGCTAGTATATATATATATATATATATATATATATATATATATATATATATATATATATATATATATATATATATATAATATTGCATGCTTTGTGACACAGTAGGACACACGGTGATTATGTGTCGTGCTCATTGTATTTCGTGTCATTTTTATTGTATTTCGTGTCGTGTTATTGTACCTTGTGTCATGTTCGTTGTATCTTGTATCGTGATTGTTATTGGTGTCGGGAGGGAAATACCAGAGTTGTGTGTGGATGACCCCATTCTCAAACCGTGAAGAGTATCGGTCGCACGTCACGTGCGAGGCGCCATATTACTTCTAGTTATCCACCATGGCAAAGGTATTCAAATCACATGTTAGATGTTTACTTGTGCATATTGATTGTACTTGCACTTCATTATTTCATGTTCCGTTATTTCATATTTTCTTCTAGTATTGTGTAGCTGTACTTTGCTCCGTCCTGACTGGACAGTTGATACAGATATCATGGAGGTGACACTTGAGGCAGTCGAGCTACATGGAGGATTAGCGTAGAGATTTTGATTCATTGATGTATTATTTAGTTGAATTGGATGACTGTATATTATTTTATGATTTATCGAATTTGTCTCCGGACGAGATGAGATGTATTATGTATACAAAAGATACTAGTGGACTGTGTGGTGATCGTGTGCGTGTTTGGATTGTTTATCATTATTAGAGCTGTGACTTGTGATTGATTTACGTGACTTGGAGATTCATGAGGTATAGACAGGTGACTACCGCTGTCAACGACAGTGTAGGATGAACCTCCCTACGCACTCACACCCGGTATTGCGGGCGCGTGTCGTGACAAGTTTTTATTGTGTCCTATGCAGGTCCTTCGTCGCAAATAGTGCGATGTCGTGGTAATACTTAGGCTTAGACATATCACTGCGAGCCTGCCATATTAGGTACTCGTCACAACATAGGCCTATTATTTGATTGCATATCTTGTATTGAATTTTTCACATCTCCCTTGGACTTATGTTCACTTTCCTCCATTCCAAAGAATGGCTAAGGGAAGAAAGGAGACGTGAGGCCGCACTTTCAGCATGGAGGCTTCCGTGGGGGCATCCTCTGCTCATCCAGCGAGCCAGGAGGAGACCGAGACTCTTTTTCCTGCCCCATATCCTCTAGTTGAGGGTGACATTCCCACCTTTTTGATTTCTGGATCCTTGCCGCTAGATGCAGCGCAATTGTTAGAGTTGTTCCGCGGGATGATAGAAGCGTAGTGGGAGCATATTGAAGTCATGAAGGAGAGCGTTGAGAATGCTAACTCGATAGCATTGAGAGCCATGGAGCAGGTGACCACTCAAAAATTTATCCACGTGAAGGCAGGAAATATTCTGGACTTCAAGAAGCTCAATCCCCGTGACTTCAACAACACCGAGGGAATCGTCTACGTGGACGAGCGGTTAGAAGACATAGAGCGACTTCTTTGCGTCGCTAGGCTTCCGGAAGACTTGAAGATCGAAGCCGCAGGACTACAGCTTCGCGACATAGCCCAGACTTGGTTCAGGAATGAACCTAAGGTGAAGGTACCAGGGCTCACTTGGGAGAGGTTCACGGAGTTATTTAAGGAAAAGTTCTTTCCCACTGTAGCCCGGGACATTCTGGAGAAGAAATTTCAGAATTTGGAGGAAGGGAATCGTTCTGTGGACGAGTACGGAGCCGAGTTTAGCCGATTGAGCCAATTTGCCGAGGAACCGGAGGACCGAGCCAAGAGGTTCCGCCAAGGACTAGCCTACGAGATTTGTGTCCTCGTCATTGCGAATGACGCGAATACATATGAAGAGATACTATCAGTTGCTCAGAGGATTTAAGCCAACCTTCGCTCGAAGAGAGATCGAGAGGCTCATGGAGAAAACAACAAGGGACCAGCAAAGCAGCAGAAGACTTTCAGGAAGTCTTTACCTCAGGATTCTTCTCCAATACTAGTTCAGCACCACCAGCAACGAAGACAGGAGCAACATGACTTTCCTTGCCACTACTGCAGGAAGCCAGGACACACTTGGGACACTTGCCGGAAGAGACTTGGAGTTTGCTTGTTCCACGGATCGGACGGGCACCGGATTAGAGACTTCCCTACCGCGACTCGACGTCCAGCTTCAGGGATAGCTCCAGCCCCGAAGGCAGCATGAGGACCACCTAGATCACAAGTAGTCACTAGTGGCATGGAGGCTACGCTTCAGAAGATCTAGCTCCGAAGATCTAGTTTAGGAGATAGAATAAAATCATGTTGTTTGAAAATTAGTGTGCTTTCTTTCCTTGAATTCCTTTCTTTCCATCAACATGCCTGAAATTTTGAGGACAATTTTTGTAAGGTGTATAGATTTGTAACTCTCTCTTTTTTTATTGTAATAAAATATTTTTTTTAAAATTTCTAGTTCAAGTTATATATATTTCTAAAATAAATATCAATGCTAATAATAAAAAGTTTCTATTAATTTTTCCAAAATATTTTATAGATTAAAAATATTTTAAATAATTTTTATAGTAATTAATTATGAAGATAAAATGGCTTGTGTAAATAATAATAATAATAATAATAATAATTTAGAGAAGCATCTAGAAAGATAATCTAGAATATTCTCCCAACTACTTTGTAACTACCTCCCTAACAACCTAGGTGTAGAAGCCTCCATAGAACCCTGTAAATAGGGATGTGTTCCCCATTTATTTCCATTCATTTTTCTGATTTTCCTTCAGCCATGTATTAGCCCACAGTTTCCGAAATCCAACCCAACCCAACCCATCTTGGCCCACAGTTGTCGGCCCATTCCCTTCTCTGTTTAAACCGAGAAAGAAATCCTCTTTCCCCTCATTTGAATCCTTACTCATCAACCGAGCAAGAAACAGTTACGTGACTGTGACCGACTTCACCATTCCCTCTTCTTCCGCGCGGAGGAAGCCAAGCTCGAGAGCTCAGAGCAATGGAGGTGGCGATCGTCCTTCCAAGAGCGACGTGACTTCCTCCCGACGTTCTTCTCAGGTGGGCGACTCCTACCACGGTGATTCAGAGCAGCGACTTCACTCGAACGGCCATGGCAAAGGCGGTGAAGACGAAGACTCTCAGGCGAGCATGATGACGATCTCCTCTCCAGTGAACTGTTCTCAACCGCGGCTTCGGTGAGTGGCAGCTATCATCTCTTGGCGGACGACACGGTGGTTCATGATGATGATCGACGACAACTGTTCTTATCCGGTGATCGAGCATCGGCGAGTCTAGGCGAGGATCCACCGTACTCCGTCGAGCTCCGGTGCATCACGAAAGGAGCAGTAACTGCTCGAAATCCGCAGACGAATCAGATCCAGTTGGACTCTCCTCCATCAACAGCGGCAGCGAAGCATTGACTCCATCCTTGGCGTCAACGAGTCATCGGCTTCTTCTCCGGTAGTACTCCGCCGAGGGTCGTGGAGTGATCGGTGAGTTCTCTGAATTCTTGATTTATTCTTTTTCGTATGGATTTCTATCCATCAAATAAATTCTTTCCGCTCTGCTTGGATCTTGATCACGACCTCATTTCCTAGTGTATTCTTCTGTTTTCTCTTCCATTTTGATCATTTGACATTTTGCTCATAAACTGTTTGACAGAATGTTTCAGAGGAGATCACTCAAGTAATAAACCGGTTTAGTAGCTTCTAACGGACGAGTCGTGTCCCTGTGTCAACTTCGGATACACAGAGAGGTAGGCTTTGACCCTTTCTTTGTTTTCTAAACTTCGATTCAATTCTATAAACCGATGAGGCTTCCTCAGTGCCTAAAACTTCCTTTATAGACACAATATGTAAATATGTAAATGATGTTTCCTATGTTCACGCGTTCTGTCACGTCCCGATCTTCCGTAGGATCTGTCGTCCCCGTTAGGCAGGAACTACCGCACCATCGCTTCTGTGGGACGATCGTGCCCATCAGGACGTGATGTCGCACGAGCACAAGCTACGCCAGTGCAAGGCTATGAATCCGAACATGCGGGAAAATAGGTAAGCTATAGAGTCGTACAGATAGTCTCCAATGCAGCGGATACTTGAACGACACGAGTAAATGGCCGTTCGATAACTAGTTCTCAAGGTCAATATAGCGAAAGTATAGAATGAACACACGTATGGATACAAAAACAAGCTCTTTATTTATAATCAAAAAATATTACAAGCGGCGCTAAGCCAAGATTACAAGTTGCTTAAGTTATCTCTCTCTCTCACTAAACAATAAAGGCGTGCCAAAAGGCTTACAACTTAGGATGATACATAGGCGATGTTCCAACATTATGTCATGTATATGTACTTCAGCTCCGGACGCAACACTCCAAGGCTCCAAAGCGAACTCCACGCCTTAGTGCGCACGAGAGGATACTCCGCACCAAACGAGGTTCTCCCCCATCCTGCAATCAATCTGGTGGCTTATCAGTACATGAATGTACTGGTGGGGAGGCTTCTCGCCCGCTCGATAAATTCAAACACGTTATATTAGTTCCGTGTACAAATTATTAAGTTATCTTTCTACTCTTGCCTTAGGATAAGTTTCATGGCATAAAATACAAATCCTAACTCGTGTGGCCGTGCGCAGAGCAATAGAAGGGTAATACGACGAAACCTACCAACTTACCATTATTTCTTCTCTGTCCAATGACACAACCAAGTTAGACAAACATGAATATATACATATATTGAAATCTAAGGAATCACATAGCGACCACATGTATGCTACAAGCGTGTTTCTAAATCAGGTGCACGAGTTTGCTTAAATTATGATACACAAGTTACTTTGTTACTCAGATTCAGTCATGTTACTCAGATTATTCAAATGGTCATAAAACTCAGGTTACACAGATTACTTGTTCATTTTTCAGGTTACTCAAATTCAAATTTCTTAGACGCAATACAATGACTCGCACGCGTATTATCGCAATCGAGCCTGACTTAATCTATATGAACGGGTTGCTGGCCTACACGCCATTATGAACATAGTCACAATAAGACGGTGGTCCCGGTGCCCCAGCGACAGACCGAACTTATCTGTGCTAGTTATAACTAGCGCGACTACCGGATTTTCCCCTAGGTCGGATAGGTCCCGGTGTTCCGGCGCAATCAAGCTTGTGCACAAGCGTCCGCGAGCAAGAGAGTCTCTCTTTTTATTGGTTCTTTCTTTATCTTTTGATATCTTCTTCTTCTGAGTAAACGACAACAATTGTAGGCGCATGTAATGATCATTGCTATAAGCCATCCCAGGCCGTTCCTGACTCATTGGTTCCTTGCATCTTTTCTTTATTGCGGGCTCCCCGAGCCATTCTTTTAGTGCATTCTCTTAGTGCCATTCATTTTAGTCATTCTTTACTTGCATCTATCTTTTATATTTTCTTATCATTTATGCAGCTCCCGGTACGGGAACTGCCTTGGCGACCCAACGGTCTCGAAGCCGTTCCATATTTTCTATTACTTGGCTCAGAAAGACTATTTGGATAGTCTTCCTACCTTAGTTGAGGAAATCATTTTAAGTGAAGTACTTTAACTCATGCCATTGTCTAAATGGAGTGCGTTGCAACAGTGCGCATGATAGTACTACCGAGGCATACAGAATGGTTTCTACTTTAACGGTGAAGCGCATAAAGAAAACTCTATCGAGGCATACAAGTACTTCTATCTTTAGTAGCAGGGTTATCTTTCCAAGTTCTATGCAAGTAATACAAGATGGGATTATTTCCTTAGCTAGGTTCGTTGAACTTCTTTTATTAGCATGCAAGGGTGATTCACCTAGCGACTAGCATGTATTGTCCATATTTTTAAGTGTGTAGGCTAAGCAAAGACATGTTCATCGTAGCCACCCACCTTAGCGATAATTTACCCCGGTCGAACGATATTCCGAGCGCGCCTTTGAAAGTCTAAGTCTGAACTCCTGAAGGACCAAGTCTGAAATCCTTTGCCTCAAGCAAGTCTTCTCGCTGAGCAAAGCAGGTCGGTTTGTTGCCCTTGTGCCGTTTGAATCGGCTATCCGCATTGATGCGGAGCGGGTCGTTACATTATAGACCACTCAGAACAAGTCTCCTCCTCGAGACTTCCTGAGCAGAAATCGTTCTTTCACACATTATCGAATATATCACAAGCGTATTACTCCATATCCTTAGACCCGTTTCGAATACAAGGTCCTACTCGTTTTTCTCATTCCGTGTCGCACGTGTGCTGGGTATGTCTCATTGAATGACTCTATCACTCAATTCGAGCTATCTTCTCTCGGTCGACGTATTTTTTGACTTGGTCTCTACTGCGCATTAGCGTGAAAGATATATTACTTAACGCGGGGCATATCTACTATGTACGAAGATCTTGGGCTGAGGCCAACTTGTCCAAATCGTTATACTCATCCATGCGAATCTAACATATTCACTTGCACTAGCATTCGAGATCAGCATATCGCGAGTCTGGATCGTGCACATATTCAAAGCGCCCCCCAAACATATGCATGTCAACCAACTTAGAGATAGCGAAGTCTTTGCACTCGAGTTCAATATATCACTTAGTTTTGGATCGTGCACACGTTCAAGGCATCCCTCAAACATATGCATTCAACCAAACTTAACGATAGAGAAGTCGGACAAGTTACTTGCGAAAATCTCAAGGGTTCTCGTTTATGAATCACCATGATATCTTAAGCGGGGTGAATCAAAATCTAAGTCATTTCTAATCCAACCCAAAAATCAAGTATTATATTATCGTCAAGCACGATCTATCGGATCGACTGACTCGCGTCCAAGTCCAATCACCCATTTCGTTCGTTTCAAACATAGCACACGCTTACCGTTCCAATTCTAACTCTATGTCTTGCTGCCCCAGTTCTTTGGCTTGCCGAAACAATACTCTAAAGTCGGTCACACAAGTTATTTCACTCGGCATAGGGTCGTCTGCCTAACCTCTATGTCGGCTCAAAATGTTATAGGTATAGTTCACGTTCATGATTCTCATCGTACAAGCTCGTTGCACGATACTCGCCCCAATTTCTTAAGGTCAAACCATTGTTCTTTTGTACGGGGTATTCTATCCAAGTTCGTTTCACTCAGATTTTTAAACATCGAGTACATATCATTATATCCACATTAACACGTTCGTTGCACATGATCCGTGTTCGTTTAGCAAAACCGTTCCTAAGACACGTTCGTTTAATCAAATCCATGATATATCCACGTCGCAGGTCAAACCTAGCGATTTGCATAGTCTATTTCCTCCACCACGTTTGATAGAATCCACATATCCAATCTTTTCTAAGTCTAGACCACCAAGTCACGATTCTATTCTAAATCTTCGATCTCAATCATAAACTCTAAGTCGTCCAACACGATTTACGTATCCGTTCATGAAACCATCAAGTATAACTTACTTCACATTCTAGACTAAATCCTCCTCGAAACACTAATTTATTTGTATCCTGAAACTCGTCTTATCGTGTCGAACCACAAGTCAAGACGATCCTTCCATTACCATGCTCCGGTCTCCCGCAAGTTCAATCATCCCCGTTGGACGTGAAATCACCACGCCAACGCTCTCGCGTGATAACTGTCCTAATCTGGACGTGACGCATGTGCGAGATAAAGTTGCGCTCGTACAAGACAAGAATGTCAAACGTTATGGTTATCATCGAACGAACAAACACCTTATCGTTACATTTCGTTTCATCCAAGTTATATATTAATCCACCAAGTCATGTTCATCTAATAACCGTTCTTGCCGTGATCGTAATTCGTCTAGCCAAATCGTCCAACTTCGATGTTATCGTTCGTTCAAAACGTACTCAACATCTAGCATTTCTCAAACAATTAAGTTCAAATCCCAAGCCAAAGTCTATTCACTTTCGATACGTTCTATTTCATCGAGTTCGTCTGAATAATCAACGGACATATTTTTGCGAGTTCGATCATCCCCGCTAGACGTGAAATTACCACGCCAGCGCTCTCGCGGGATAATCGTTCTCATCTGAGCCTGATGTCGAGTGTTATCTTTCGAACTAGATTCAAGATCGTTTGTCTAACTCAAGATCAAATCCGTTATCGCTTACCTCAATCATTGAATCACAAATTTGCTAACTTGCATCAACTCATGCTATCCCAACTTATCGATTCGTATCAAGTCTTATTCAAATTCGAACCACCACATCTATACTCAAGCTAAATTCTAGCGAGCGATATCCTACTCAATCCCAAATTTTTTCATGCGCGCTATTATTCGTTCGCGCCATTATTCCAATTGCACTAGCTCCGTTCGCATCCTCGATTATTCCGTCTCAAACTTAAGTTTCAATCTGTTTGATTCAATTAGAAATCGCTCGTACGATTTCTAAGTTTTCCTCGACCCATATACTAATTCCTTTACCTTGAATCTCCATTCGATATAAGCCTTATTACTTATTCAACACATTCTAACTCGTTCGAATCAAATCTCGCACGATTCCTTCGAATTTGCTTACTTGCTAAGAATTACTTATATTAAGGCTTTGCACAATCACGTCGCTTGCTGCTAGACTCGTTTGTTATCCGAAATTCTCAATTCGCTCGAACATTTCTAAGACGATCAATACATTACTCAGGGTTTGAGCTATACTCTACGAATCTTCAAATCGCTTATTTATTCCTGAGCAATCTCATACACCACTCAGGAATCGAGTCATCCAATTAAATTCTCAATCTTGTTCGCATCAATCCATCCAACTCGTTCCTTAAACTTAAGCATGATCTATATGCATTGCCTCAAAAATCTTGATATCTTATATACCTCTATAGATAGTCATTCACACAAACTATTGAGTTGTAACTTATCGACTCAATTATCCGTTCGAACTATATCACGAAATTCAGGCACAACTCCCAAGATTCGCCTTAGCATTAGTCCGATAATGTTTATATCGGTTGTCATTCTAAGTCTGACTTTTCTTATTCGAACGATATCCCAATCTCGCTTGCAACTCACTAGCACCAAGGTTCTTAGCTCGCGATAATCAACACAAGAGAGACTCGCTTGGTAATCACGTATAGGTATAAGGGTTCGCACATAACTTACAAATTCTAGCACGAGTCTGTTCCCACAAGGTCTAACACTGGACGAAATAAGGGTCTTCGTATAACTATCCAGTTCAAGCAATCATATCATTCACATACAATTTTTAAAATATTTAGACTCATTGTATGGAACATCCTATTGGGTTAACGAGAGATGGCGTATGCACATAATCCACGAACGAGCTTTTGAAACTGAGAGATTCGATACGAAGTCCAATGACGTAAAGCCGTGCTCTGATACCAATATGTCACGCCTCGATCTTCCGCAGGACCGGCCGTCTCCGCTAGGCACGAATCACCGCGCCAGCGCTTCCGCGGGACGATCGTGCCCATCAGGACGTGATGCGGCACGAGCACAAGCTGCGCCCGTACAAGGCCATGAATCCGAACAGGCGGGAAAATAGATAAACCACAGAGTCGTACAAATAGTCTCCAATGCAGCGGATACTTGAACGATACGAGTAAACGGCCGTTCAATAACTAGTTCTCAAGGTCGATATAGCGGAAGCATAGAATAAACACAAGTATGGATACAAAAACAAGCTCTTTATTTATAATCAATAAATATTACAAGCAGTACTAGGCCGAGATTACAAGTCGTTCAAGCTCTCTCTCTCTAAACAATAAAGACGTACCAAGCGGCTGACAACTTGGGATGATACATAGGCGATGTTACAATATTATGTCTTATATATGTGCTTCAGCTCCGGATGCAACACTCTAAGGCTCCAAAGCGAACTCCACGTCTTAGTGCGCACGAGAGGATACTCCGCACCAAACGAGGTTCTTCCGCACCTTGCAATCAATCTGGTGGGTTATTACTACATGAATGCACTGGTGGGGAGGCTTCTCGCCCGCTCGACAAATCCAAATCACGTTATATTAGTTTTGTGCACAAACTATTAAGTTATCTTTCTAGTCTTGCCTTAGGATCAGTTTCATGACATAAAATACAAAGCCTAACTCGTGTGGCAGTGTGCCGTGCTATTGTCACGCCCCAGTCCCAAAATACGTAGGACTAGGACACGTAAGCATGCCAGCCGCATGTATATGGCACTCCAATATATGGAAACCATAACATACATACGCTGTAATATGAATAACAATTCACCAGTGGTATATATATGTCACATGGCATAATCTAAATCTCATCCACAGAAATCAAATAGACATAAATAACCAATATCTAGGAAACTAGATCTCAATATAAAATATCTAATGATGGTAGTCGGATGGAAACAAATCCACTATCGAACTAGAATATAGAATAAACAAGATAATACAATATAAGAATATCAACTAACAGTCACGGGCTCGAAAAGGAGACCTCCTCGAAATATACGTAGCAAGTTCGGATCTGCGCTCCTGCGAATACTCATGAACATCTACACCTGGAAAGGGACCAGGTCCTTAGAGGGACATAACAAGATACATAGAAGCATGCCATAAAGTAATACTGAATAAATAAAAGGGTGCGCTAACCATCTAAGTGAATGCAATTTGAGGACAACTTTTGTACGTATGGGTAGGCGTATGCATAACGTCCAACGTCCTCTAGAGTGTGGTATCTGTAACGTCCATCATTCCGAAGAATGAGGTATCTGTAATATATATATATATATATATATATATATATATATATATATATATATATATATATATATATATATAACGTCCAACACTCTAAAGAACGTGGTATTTGCAAAATATATATACGTCCGTATCGCTCCGAAGAATCCGGTGCCTGCAATAAAGGAGGTGGGTGTCCCATACGCCTACTAGTTGTCCTCCCCGCCCAATGATCTATGCATGTTGTATACACAACACGCTTTAGCTACTACGCCGAAGTGCAAGTATCGGCGTCGTAACTCTGGCTCATAGTCTATCGTTAGAACAATAGCCCAACCTTACAACCAAACAAGGACAAGAATTGGACCACCGTACTACAATAGTCTATGCTCCGACTACTAATAACTGCTAAATCTTCTAACATGTATCACTATTAGCAGTTATACACGACCTACACGTACAGGTGGCCTGCCGGATACTCAAGTCCGTGCCCTACATGAGACTCACAACACGTGTAAGAAATGTGTCAAGGCCTGGGGAGTCATACCGATAACTCCACAACTTTAGGTGGGTCTAATATACACTAGGTCCGACACAAGTCCTAACGTCAACGCCTTCATTGACTGCACCCGAGTCTCTCTCGGACGCGCACAGTCATATAATCTAAACAATAAACATGCAACTAACAATATAACTGAATTTAAACAGTACAACAAAGACAAGGTATACTTGCCTGGAACTCTGGTATGCACAAGCAATGCTCCGGAACCAACAGTCAAGGTAGCTTCGTCTCGGATGCCTACGAACAGATAATAATAATTATAAATCACTACCTTACACTATGTTTAATTACTTATGCTAACATAGTACATGTATACATACCTTTCATATATACATATATCTATATTAAATAAATTTATAAATGTACATACATATATATACAATTATACATATAGACATATGTACATATACATTCATAAATACATATATACCTAGGTACATAAGTACATGTATACATATATACATATAATACATTACATATATACCTAATATAAATTAATAACATATTTATATATATATATATATATATATATATATATATATATATATATATATATATATATATACAAAAATATACATATATTTATACATATATATATAAAAATAACAACAGAAATACCTTTTATATACATAAATACGTATATCCATAAAATACACATTTATATATAAATATGTTTATATATACATAAACATTAATATAATATATATATATATATATATATATATATATATATATATATATTATACATTATATATACATATATATATATACAATACAAATAAATATACACATATATATGTAAACAAATAAACATACAAATATACATTCTATATATACATTATATACAATATACACTATATATAAATATATGTTATATATATACATTTATACATAATTATACACTATATATAAATATATACTATATATATATATACAATTATACACAATTATACACTATATATAAATATATATTATATATATACATACCTTGACGTGTCGTGTATGGGGGGGGGGCGTGTCCGCCGTACGAGTCGTCGCCGACGAGGGGCGGAGCTCCGGCGTCGTACAGGAACAACGACAGCAGCGGCAGTAACTGCAGCAGTTGCAGCAGCGGCAGCAGCAACCTTGGCAACGGCGGCAGCGGCAGCTTGGCGGTGGGGGACGGTGGTCAGGGTCGTGGGGAAGACATTGGTTGGCTGGCGAGTCTGGTGGTGGTGGTTGGCGGTGTTGGAGGCAGCTGGGGGCAGTCGGGTCGGGTAAGGTTGGAGTTGGCGCTGGTGGTGTTGGTGCGGATGTGACGACAGAAAGGAGAAGGAGGGTGGCGGTCGTAGTGGTAGTGGCGGTGGTCCTGGTGGTAGTGATGGTGATGGGGACGATGTTGGTGGCGGTGGTGACGGGCTGAGGGAGGTGGCAGGGTGGTCGGGTTGGTGAGGGTGAGGATGGTGAAGGGGATGTGATGATGGTGGAGGGGATGTGGTCCGGCGGTTGCAGGCGGCCTGGGGTGGTGGTCGGCGGCTAGGGGGGTGGTCCGGCGTCGACTGGGGAAGGGTGGCGGTCAGGTGCTGTGGTGGTGGCAGCCAGAGGTGGTGGGGTTTGTAACACCCCGTTCCGTTCCAGCGGACTGCCGATTCAAATGGCAAAAGTGCAACTGTCCCGACCCGCTTTGTTCAGACGAGAATACTCGTTTGAGGCAAAGGATATCCAGACTTGTCCCTACAGGAATCCGGCTTAGGCTTTTAGAGGCTCGCTTGGCGTATCGCTCTACCGAGGCGAATCATCGCTAAGGTGGGTGGCTACGTTGAACTTGTCTTTGGTTAGCCAGCACACATAAAATCTGGAATGATATATGCTAGTCGCTAGGTGATTCACCCCATGCATGCTAATAAGAATACAACGCACCTAGCTAAGGGAATAATCCCAACTTGTATTGCTTATGCTAGAACATGGAAATGAAACATTGCTTATATATATGTTCAAACCCTCGCATGCTACCCTAGAACGTGTCGCTCGGGAAGTTCTTACGATCTCACTCCTCGGCTTACCTTCGGGCCCGAGCTAAACGAGAATGTTTGTGTATATACAAATGCATGCTTGTCTGCTTGTATGCTGCCTTGTTTTCATACAAACCTCGGGAGACTACTAAGTAGTCGTTCCGTGCATGATGAACCTGCAAGTATCCGGGACCGTTGGGCGCTAAGGCAATTCCCGAACCAGAGAATTTGCACCATGCATGAATGAATCCCAGAATCACAGCTCGTGGAGCAAACTACTGAATCAACTGGCCTGCCTCAACAAGTTCCATTTATATATCCTGACTCAAACTTGTTCCATATATATATATCCTGCCTCGAACTTGTCCCTGTACCTGACCTGAGACCTGATGATAGAGACCTGCATGTCGCGGACAACTTGTTCACAAGTGAGATTTCGGATCTCTATTCCTGCAGACGGTCTCCGGGGCACCGGGCCGATCCGATCCAGACAGGAACCCTGTTAGTCTGCCTGCTTCGGGCAGAATGGCGTGTAGCGCCTGTGAACTTATCCTTCACGCCATTCTTGCTCTCAGACTAGTAGCCGCCTGCCTCGGAAGGAATGACTGTAGCGCTCCTGATCCGTGCGTTGCATTTCATTTTCTTTCATGTGCTACACCTGTCCTTTATGGCTATGCCATCGACTCATGTTCATATAGATAAGTCATCATCGCTTAGCGGCTATCCGCATGCGAGTCATTGCATCGCAACAACTGAACACCTGAACGATCTTGATACAATGACTCTCGTGTTGCATATGCTATAACTTGGTTTTCAATATGAATGCCCCTGAATGTTTATACTTGCCCGTGCTGGAATTAACAATGTTTGCCTTGGACAGGGAAGATAAATGATAAGTTGGTAAGTCTCGCCGTATTTCCTCTCATATCGCACGATGCACTGCCACATGAGTTAGGCTATTCAATATTTGCATGAAACTGATCCTAAGGCAACTAGAAAGACAACTTAATAGTTGGTGCACGGAACCTATATTACGTGTTTGGATTTGTCGAGCGGGCGAGTAGCTTCCCCACCAGTGCATTCAATGTACTGATAATCCACCAGTTTGTATGCAGGGTGCGGGAGAACCTCGTTCGGTGCGGATGCCTCCTTCGTGCGTGCTAAGGCCAGGAGTTCCCTCTGAAGCCTTGGAGCGCTGCGTCCGGAACTGAAGCACATATACAAGACATAATATTGTGAACATTGCCTGAACATCGCCTGTACAATCATTCCACAATTGTAGCCACTTGGCACGCTTTTACTGTTTCGGAGAGAGAGGCTTGAGCGACTTAAAATCTCGGCTATACGCCGCATGTAACACTTGTTTATATCAATAAAGAGTTGCATTACTTCAACTTGTGTTATTCAATGCTTCCGCTATTGTCAACTCAGTGAACCTGTTACCAAATCGCCTATGCGTTTATGATTCCGCTGCACTCGGACAATCTGTGCGACTCTGTGGCTTAGAACTCTTACCGCCAGCCAATGAACCACGACCTTGCACGGGCGTGGCTCACGCTCGTGCGACATCACGTCCGGATGGGTCAAAGCGATCGTTCCGCGGGAACGCTAGCACGGTGATTCTCGCCTAGCGGGAGCGGCCGATTTAGCCCGCGGAAGATCGGGGCGTGACAGGGTTGTTGTCTGGTCGGGAAAAGGGGGAAGGGTGCTCGGGTTGAAGATGGGGATGAATAGTATTCGACTAGGTTATTTTAGGGGTGGGTTTGATGTTTAGGTGAAAACATTAGGAAAATATATATTTATACATGTGAAGGGGGTTGAGGGTTGACCTAAAGGGATTGGGCTTAGTCAACACCTCTTGGGATGGGCTTGGCCTTTTGTGGGGATGTTTGGAGGCTACAATTTGCATTGTTTAAATGCAAGGATAGGTTTAAAATAAAGGGGCGATGTTGCACGTTTGCACATTTCGAAAATTATGGAAAAATTCCTAGGAAAGGAAAAGTTGGATTTCTTCATGTATTGTCCAATGGTGTGGGCACCTTAATGCACTTTTGCATAAAAGTGCCCAAAAATTAGAAATTTGCACAAAGATAAAAATTGAATTTATTTAATTAAATTATCGCGCATGGTGTTCTGGAATTAATTAGAAGTACATGGGGATAAAATTTGGTGGGACACAAGTGTCATGGACATAGAGGGCTCAGAGTAGAATATTAACAAAATTTGGGTTGCACAAAACGGTCAAGATTGTGTCTCCAATTTCGATTGGAACACACAAGGGTACAAAGTCATATTTTATTTAGAATTAAATAATAACGTCTGTGACGAATGTTGTGCGACTAAAATATAGCACAAGAAAGTATAATTATAAGTTACACAAAGGTCGAAATGGTAGGCGGGCACGTCTAGGACACGGTTGTGAAATTTGTAGATATGCAATGGCTAGTGTAGTGCTCCAATTATCGAAACAACGGTAAGGTGCGCTACATGTCATAAACAATACAAACTTAAATAAATATCGTGTTCTATTTCTATTTGGATTCAAACTAGCCCTAGTTTCACTATCTAAGCCAAGTAGATCTATTTTCGGGTGTAGGGGTTTACAATCTACCCAACTTAAAATAATTTCGTCCTCGAAATTAAAATAAGACATGGTTTCTCCCTATCTAATCTCACTTGGTCACAGTCTAAAAATAATTCACCTCAAGTTTTAACAATGCGGTTTCTACCCAACTTAGAATTTACCCATCTATCACCTGAGGCTATACATCTAAGAAAATATTCCTCTAATTATTTAATCATGTTATTCAATCCTCAAAGTTTTAACACTAAACATATCATATATGATATGCCCTTAACCAATTATAAAAGAGAGTCACCAAGTCATATGATTAGCCTATGAGGTATATCTAGTACTTATCAGTGTATCAACTTATACTCGGCACGAGCGTTCGTCTTTCCGGAATAAGGGAAGACGGAAAGCAATAATAAAGAGTTCAAGGGGAAGGTAATAGAATAGAAGTGTGGGAACAAGGCGTTTAAAGAATTCAAATGGAAATTGTCAAGGCAGTTGTGGATTAAAATTCTATTTGGTAATTTCTTATTTGCATGCTCGTATCAGTACAATTATGTAACCGATACGATATGCTCAGACATGTCTAGAGGGCAAGTACATTCGTCTACTAGTCACTATATATCTCAATCCACGTAAAGTAGTTATGCGAAGGGCGAACCAAACGCACTAAGGTTAGCTAGACCTTAATACACCGATTCTGATTTAGACAATGTATTAGTGTAGCACTCCAATAATACATATGTCATGAACAAGCTCGATAAAGAATAAGCTTGCAAAACTAGGCTATAATAGCAGCATAAGTCAAGGTAGTACAGCAAATATAAGTACGCTAGATTATGATGAGAGAAATTACAAATAATTCAAGTTCACAAAACAAACACGAAACGAATAGACTCTTCAGTCTATACAGTTGTCATACTAACTCCTTGTCTAAGTTGCTAGTCGACAAAATAGGGGTATAGCCTTTAAGTTCTACAGTCTGAATAAACACTATCGTCTTATGCTAGCATACAGTTAATGTTATTCAATTACACTTCAATACTATGTTAAAAGGACTAGGTCATACTATGTTGTGAGGCATTTCTACCCAACTTAAAATAATAAACTAATACTGCAACTGCCTTAAAGGAGATTCTACAAAGTAACTTGGTCCTTGTAAATGAAGTAGATACTATTGTCAGGATATACGAGGGAAGGATCTTGGTACTGATTAGGGTATCCTATTGCTTTATATAGGTAATGGTCATCTCAAGTCTTAGTCGTAGTGCCTATAGAACAAGTGTCAAGAGTAGGTATAGAAGAGTTAATGGCCTTCAAGGGAAAAGGAAAATATAACCTGTATCGAGGTGTGGTACAAGTTATGCGATTCAAACTAGAGGATAATCATAAAGTCACAATCGACAAGAATAACTCAAAACTATTATGCTCTAACTACCAAGCACAAAATTCAAAATTTAACATTACAACTATAATCCTAACTAACTATATTTCCTTATCATAAAAGAAATTACTTGGCCTATAATCAGAAGGGTTAGGTGGCACGAATTGAAAGATTGAAGAAAAGAAAACATAATTAGTCGTTGCAAAATAGCGGGCGCTAAGTTTTCAGAGGAACAAGATTGAATTTAAACAGAAAGTCTCTAAATAATATCCTGGTTTTCTAAGGGGAATGTGACATGCTAGTCTCTATGTTCGAGGTATGATCGAGGATAATGTTATATTCATTCCTCTAGGTTTCATTAGGTGCTGTCTGCTAATACCAAGACAAGAATCTAAATTTATAGTTCTAATACTATCTTACTATGAAAGTTAGGTTTAGTCCTAATGTTAAATCTTGGATTTCTATTGGTTCCTTAATGCTAGGGCAAAACAGTGTGGTTAAATTTATAACTAACCCTAGTAGTGTCTGTACTACCCTCAAGTCATTCATAATTATATCAAGGGATAATGGTAAACCAATCTATAGATGAGGGATGCTAGGGTTCACTAGATATTCTAAACTTAGTGAGGTGTCAATGTTCTAGTCGTATTCTTAGTAAGTGTGTTACCCTAATTATCATTCTATCAACAAGGATTCCTATATTCTAGCAGGGGCTATACTCAAGGAGCTATTAGGGAAGCACATGAATCAAGCATGATGCAATTATGTAAATAGAACAGACTGGAAGAAAGATAAGTCATAGTCAATTGTGGATGAGATCCTATACTCTAATCCTATCTGCAGGCTTGCTCGGTACAGTAACGTAACCGAGACAATATGCTCTCGACCTGCATGAGCCACCACTAAAAATATGTTACCCCAGTCCCAAAATACGTAGGACTAGGACACGTAAGCATGCCAGCCGCATGTATATGACACTCCAATATATGGAAACCATAACACACGTACGCTGTAATATGAATAACAATTCACCAGTGGTATATATATGTCACAGGGCATAATCTAAATCTCATCCACAGAAATCAAATAGACATAAATAACCAATATCTAGGAAACTAGATCTCAATATAAAGTATCTAATGATGATAGTCGGATGGAAATAAATCTACTACCGAACTAGAATGTAGAATAAACAAGATAATACAATATAAGAATATCAACTAAATGTCACGGGCTCGAAAAGGAGACCTCCTCGAAATATACGTAGCAAGTCCGAATCTGCGCTCCTGCGAATACTCATGAACATCTACACCTGGAAAGGGACCAGGTCCTCTGAGGGACATAACAAGATACATAGAAGCATGCCATAAAGTAAATACTGAATAAATAAAAGGGTGCGCTAACCATCTAAGTGAATGCAAGTTGAGGACAACTTTTGTACGTATGGGTAGGCGTAGGCATAACGTCCAACGTCCTCTAGAGTGTGGTATCTGTAACGTCCATTATTCCGAACAATGAGGTATCTGTAAAATATATATAACGTCCAACACTCTAAAGAACGTGATATCTGTAAAATATATATACGTCCATATCGCTCCGAAGAACGCGGTGCCTGCAATAAAGGAGATGGGTGTCCCATACGCCTACTAGTTGTCCTCCCCGCCCAATGATCTATGCATGTTGTATCCACAACACGCTTTAGGTACTACGCCGAAGTGCAAGTATCGGCGTCGTAACTCTGGCTCATAGTCTATCGTTAGAACAATAGCCTAACCTTACAACCAAACAAGGACAAGAATTGGACCACCGTACTACAATAGTCTATGCTCCGACTACTAATAACTGCTAAGTCTTCTAACATGCATCACTATTAGCAGTTATACCCTATCCGTCGCACGACCTACACGTACAGGTGGCCAGCCGGACACTCAAGTCCGTGTCCTACATGAGACTCACAACACGTGTAGGAAATGTGTCAAGGCCTGGGGAGTCATACCGATAACTCCACAACTTTAGGTGAGTCTACTATACACTAGGTCCGACACAAGTCCTAACGTCAACGCCTTCGTTGACTGCACCCGAGTCTCTCTCGGACGCGCACAGTCATATAATCTAAACAATAAACATGTAACTAACAATATAACTGAATTTAAACAGTACAACAAATGCAAGGTATACTTGTCTGGAACTCAGGTGTGCACAAGCAATGTTCCGGAACCAACAATCAAGGTAGCCCCGTCTCGGATGCCTACGAACAGATAACAATAATTATAAATCACTACCTTACGCTATGTTTAATTACTTATGCTAACATAGTACATGTATACATACCTATCATATATACATATATCTATATTAAATAAATTTATAAACGTACATACATACATATATATATATATACAATTATACATATAGACATATGTACATATACATTCATAAATACATATATACCTAGGTACATAAGTACATGTATACATATATACATATAATACATTACATATATACCTAATATAAATTAATAACATATTTACATATATATATATATATATATATATATATATATATATATATATATATATATATATATATATATATACAATACAAATAAATATACACATATATATGTAAACAAATAAACATACATATACATAAAAATATACATTCTATATATACATTATATACAATATACACTATATATCAATATATGTTATATATATACATTTATACACAATTATACACTATATATGAATATATACTATATATATACAATTATACACAATTATATATATAAATATATATTATATATATACATACCTTGACGTGTCGTGTCCGGGGGGGGGGGAGGGGTCGTGTCCGCCGTACGAGGCGTCGCCGGCGAAGGGCGGAGCTCCGGCGTCGTACAGGAACAACGGCAGCATCGGCAGTAACTGCAGTAGTTGCAGCAGCCTTGGCAACGGCGGCAGCGACAGCTTGGCGGTGGGGGACGGTGGTCAGGGTCGTGGGGAAGACGTTGGTCGGCTGGCGAGTCTGGTGGTGGTGGTTGGCGGTATTGGAGGCGGCTGGGGACAGTCGGGTCGGGTAAGGATGGAGTTGGCGCTGGTGGTGTTGGTGCGGATGTGACGACGGAAAGGAGGAGGAGGGTGGCGGTCGTGGTGGTAGTGGCGGTGGTCCTGGTGGTAGTGATGGTGATGGGGACGATGCTGGTGGTGGTGGTGACGTGCTGAGGGAGGTTGCAGGGTGGTCGGGTTGGTGAGGGTGAGGATGGTGAATGGGATGTGATGATGGTGGAGGGGATGTGGTCCGGCGGTTGCAGGCGGCCTGGGGGGGTGGTCCGGCGGCTAGGGGGGTGGTCCGGCGTCGACTGGGGAAGGGTGGCGGCCAGGTGCTGTGGTGGTGGCGGCCAGAGGTGGTAGGATTGTTGTCTGGTCGGGAAAAGGGGGAAAGGTGCTCGGGTTGAAGATGGGGATGCATAGTATTCAGCTAGGTTATTTTAGGGGTGGGTTTGATGTTTAGGTGAAAACATTAGGAAAATATATATTTATACATGTGAAGGGGGTTGAGGGTTGACCTAAAGGGATTGGGCTTAGTCAACACCTCTTGGGATGGACTTGGCCTTTTGTGGGAATATTTGGAGGCTACAATTTGCATTGTTTAAATGCAAGGATAGGTTTAAAATAAAGGGGCGATGTTGCGCGTTTGCACATTCCGAAAATTATGGAAAAATTCATAGGAAGGGGAAAATTGGATTTCTTCGTGTATTGTCCAATGGTGTGGGCACCTTAATGCACTTTTGCATAAAAGCGCCTAAAAATTAGAAAATTGCGCAAAGATAGAAATTGAATTAATTTAATTAAATTACTGCGTATGGTGTTCTGGAATTAATTAGAAGTACATGGAGATAAAATTTGGTGGGACACAAGTGTTATGGACATAGAGGGCTCAGAGTAGAATATTAACAAAATTTGGATTGCACAAAACGGTCAAGATTGTGTCTCCAATTTCGATTGGAACGCACATGGGTACAAAGTCGTATTTTATTTAGAATTAAATAATAACGTCTGCGATGAATATTGTGCAACTAAAATGTAGCACAAGAAAGTATAATTATAAGTTACACAAAGGTCGGAATGGTAGGCGGGCACGTCTAGGACAAGGTGGTAAAATTTGTAGATAGGCAATGGCTAGTGTAGTGCTCCAATTACCGAAACAACGGTAAGGTGCGCTACGTGTCATAAACAATACAAACTTAAATAAATACCGTGTTCTATTTCTATTTGGATTCAAACTAGCCCTAGTTTCACTATCTAAGCCAAGTAGACCTATTTTCAGGTGTGGAGGTTTACAGCTATAGAAGGGTAACACGGCGAAATCTACCAACTTACCATTCTTTCTTCCCTGTCCAATGACACAACCAAGTTAGCCAAACACGAATATATACATATATTGAAATCCAAGGAATCGATAGCGAACACATGTATGCTATGAGCGTGTTTCTAAATCAGGTGCACGAGTTTGCTTAAATTGTGATACACAAGTTACTTTGTTACTCAGATTCAGGTGTGTTACTCATGTTATTCAAATGGTCATAAAAATCAGGTTACATAGATTACCTTTTCATTTCTCAGGTTACTCAAATTCGGATTTCTTAGACGCAATGTAATAACTCGCACCCGGATTGCCGCAACCGAGCCTGACTTAATCTATATGAGCGGGTCACTGGCCTACACGCCATTATGGACATAGTCGCAATAAGACGGTGGTCCCGGTGCCCCGGCGACAGACCGAACTTATCCGTGCTAGCTACAACTAGTGCGAGTACTGAATTTTCCCTAGGCCGGATTGGTCCCGGTGCTCGGCGCCCCATCCGTAGGAATCAAGATTTTGCACAAGCGTCCGCGACCAAGCGAGTCTCTCTTTTTATTGGTTCTTTCTTTATCTTTTGATATCTTCTTCTGAGTAAACGACAACGGCTGTAGGTGCAGGTAATGAGCCTCGCTGCAAGCCATCCCATGTCGTTCCTGACTCATTGGTTCCTTGCATCTTTTCTTTATTGCGAACTCCTCGAGCCATTCTTTTAGTGCCATTCTCTTAGTGCCATTCATTTTAGTCATTCTTTACTTGCATCTATCTTTTATATTTTTTTATCATCTTTGCAGCTTCAGGTACGGAAATTGCCTTGGCGACTCAACGGTCCCGAAGCCGTTCCATATTTTCAATTACTTGAGTAAGAAAGACTATTTAGATAGTCTTCCTGTCTTAGCTGAGGAAATCATTTTAAGTGAAGTACTTTAACTCATGCCATAGTCTAAGTGGAGTGCGTTGCAACAGTACGCAGGATAGTACTACCGAGGCATACGGAACAATTTCTACTTTAACAGTGAAGCGCATACAGAAAACTCTATCGAGGCATACAAGTACTTCTATCTCTAGCAACAGGTTTATCTTTCCAAGTTCTATGCAAGTAATACAATATGAGATTATTCCCTTATCTAGGTGCGTTGAACTTCTTTTATTAGCATGCAAGGGTGATTCACCTAGCAACTAGCATGTATTGTCCATATTTTTAAGTGTGCACGCTAAGCAAAGACATGTTCATCGTAGTCATCCACCTTAGCGATGATTCACCTCGGTCGAGCGATACTCCGAGCGTGCCTTTGAAAGTCTAAGTCTGAACTCCTGAAGGGCCAAGTCTGAAATCCTTTGCGTCAAGCAAGTCTTCTCGCTGAGCAAAGCAGGTCGGATCGTTGCCCTTGTGCCGTTTGAATCAGCTATCTGCATTGATGCGGAGCGGGTCGTTACATGTTCTGCTTGGATACACCAGTGTAGTGTCAACTTCATGAAACTGTATTCGATATCTTTTCTTTCTTTTCGTTTTCATGATCGAACAATTTACAAATTCTGTTTAAGTTAACTTTAAGTGGGAATTATAGTTTAAATTAGATATGGGAAGTTAATCATGATAATTTATTCTCCTAGGGAGTTAAAGAGCAGAGCCCATGGCTCAAAAGCTATAATAAAGTGTAAGAATAATTTAGTTTATAGAAATAAGAATTGGTTAGTAAAGCAAAAGTTGTTAATATAGTCAAAGGTTGGTTAATGAAGAATTTGCTTGTTAATTAGTTAGTTAGTTAGCAATGAGAATTTTTTAGTAAATCAAGAATTAGGAGGCTAATAAAAAATCAAGAAACTGTTAAGTTAGTTAGAATTAATTAAGAAATTAGCTAGAACCTTAGAAGATTCTTGAAGGAATTTTTGTTAGAATTTCCTAAATCGGAAGCTGATAATTTAATATTATTTTATCTTGGTGGACTAGAGAAATTTCAGCTTTGGACCGGAGGCAAGTACTCTATACAATGCTTTCTTCCGTTTTCATATTTCGTGATATTTCTATTGTATTGCTTTTTCATTGTCAGTTTATCTTTAAATTGACGTAACTCGTTATTTGTTATTTATTGCAAGTTCCTATACATTATGTATCTTGCTAGTATATATATATATATATATATATATATATATATATATATATATATATATATATATATTCATTTTAAACTATATATATATATATATATATATATATATATATATATATATATATATATATATATATTCATTTTATTTTATGCTTCATGACACAGTAGGACATACGGTGATTATGTGTCGTGCTCATTATATTTCGTATCGTGTTCATTATATCTCGTGTCATTGTACCTTGTGTCGTGTTCGTTGTATCTTGTATCGTGTTTGTTATTGATGTCGGGAGGGGAATACCAGAGTCGTGTGTGGATGACCCAATTCTCAAACCGTGAAGAGTAGCGGTCGCACGTCACGTGCGGGGCGCCATATTACTTCTAGTTATCTACCACGACAAAGGTATTCAAATAACAAGTTAGATGTTTACTTGTGCATATTGATTGTACTTGTCCTTTATTATTTCATGTTCTGTTATTTCACATTTTTTTCTAGTATTGTGTAGATGTACTTTTCTCCGTCCTGACTAGACAGTTGATACAAATATCATAGATGTGACACTTGAGACAGTCGGGCTACATGGAGGATTAGCATAGAGCTTTTGATTCATTGATATATTATTTAGTTGAATTGGATGACTGTATATTATTTTATGATTTACCAAATATGTCTCCGGACGAGATGAGATGATTATGTACACAAAAGATACTAGTGGATTGTGTGGTGATCGTGTGCGTGTTTGGATTGTTTATCGTTATTAGAGCTGTGACTTGTGATTGATTTACGTGACTTGAGATTCATGAGGTATAAACAGGTGATTACCACTGTCAACGACAATGTAGGCTGGACTTGCCCACACACTCGCACCCGGTATCGCGGGCTCGGGCCATGAAAAGTTTTTATGGTGGCCCATGCAGGTCCTTTGTCGTAAATAGTGCGATGTCATGGTGATACTTAGGTTTAGACGTATCACTGCGAGCCTGCATTATTAGGTACTCATCACAACATAGGCCGATTATTTGATTGCATATCTTGTATTGAATTTGTCGCATCTTCCTTGGACTTATGTTTACTTTCCTCCATTATAGAGTATGACTAAATGAAGAAAGGATACGTGAGGCTGCACGTGGCGGCTTCCGTGGGGGCTTTCTCTGCTCATCCACTATTCTGATTTCTAGATCCTTGCTGCTAGATGCAGCGCAATTGCTAGAGTTATTCTGCGGGATGATAAAAGCGCAGAGGGAGTAGATCGCACTCATGAAGGAGATAGTGGAGAACGCTTACTCGATAGCATTGAGAGCCATGGAGCATGTGACTGCTCAGCAATCTACCTAAGCGAAGGCAGGAAACATTCTGGACTTCAAGAAGCTCAACCCCCGTGACTTGAACGACACCGAGGGAATCATCTATGCGGACGAGTGGTTAGAAGACATAGAGCGACTTCTTTGCGTTGCTAGGCTTCCGGAAGACTTGAACATCGAAGCCGCAGGACTACAGCTTCGCGACATAGTCTTGACTTGGTTCAGGAATGAACCTAAGATGAAGGTACCGTGGCTCACTTGGGAGAGGTTCACAGAGTTATTCAAAAAAAATTCTTTCCCATTGTAGCGCGGGACATTCTGGAGTAGTAATGCTGAATTTGGAGCAAGAAAATTGTTCGGTGGACGAGTACGCAACCGAGTTTAGCCGATTGAGTCGATTTGTCGAGTGTATGGTTCGTGAATCGGAGGACCGAGCCAAGAGGTTCCGTCCAGGACTAGCCTACGAGATTTGTGTCCTCGTCATCGTGAATGTCACGAATACATATGAAGAGATTATTCATTGCTTAAAGGATTGAAGCCAGCCTTCGTCCGAAGAGAGACCGAGAGGCTCATGGAGAAAACAACAAGGGACTAACAAAGCAGTAAAAGACTTTTAGAAAGCCTTCACCTCATGATTCTTCTCCAATACTACGCCTGCACCACCAGCAACGGAGACGGGAGCAACAGGACTTCCTTGCGACTACTGCAGGAAGCTAGGACACACTTGGGACACTTGCCGGAAGAGACTTGGAGTTTGCTTGTTCTACGGATCGGACGAGCACCAGATTAGAGACTGCCCTACCGCGCCTCGACATCCAGCTTCATGGATAGCTCCAGCCCCGAATGCAGCATGAGGACCACCTAGATCACAAGTAGTCACTAGTGGCATGGATGCCACGCTTCAGAAGATCTAGCTCAGAAGATATAGTTTAAGAGATAGAATAAAATCTTGTTGTTTGAAAATTAATATGCTTTCTTTCCTTGAATTCCTTTCTTGTCCATCAACATGCCTTAAATTTTGAGGACAAAATTTTTGTAAGTTGTGTAGATTTGTAACTCTCTTTCTAGATTTTAATAAAATGTTTTTTTTAAAATTTCTAGTTCAAGATATATATTTCTAAAATAAATATCAATGTTAATAATAAAAAGTTTCTATTAATTTTTCCAAAACATTTTATAGCTTAAAATTATTTAAAACAATTTTTATTGTAATTAATTATGAAGATAGAATGGCTTGTGTAAATAATAATAATAATAATAATAATAATAATAATAATAATAATTTAGAGAAGCATCTAGAAAGAGAATCTAGAATATTTTTCTAACTACTTTGTAACTACCTCCCTAACCAAATAGGTCTAGAAGCCTCCATAGAACCCTATAAATAGGGATAACTTCCCCATTTATTTTCATTCATTTTTCTGATTTTCCTTCAGCCATGTATTAGCCTACAGTCTCCTAAAACCAACCCAACCCTTCTTGGCCCACAGTTTCTGGCCCTTTCCCTTCTCTGTTTAAACAGAGAAAGAAATCATCTTTCCCCTTATTTGAATCCTTACTCATCAACCGAGTAAGAAACAGTTACGTGCTGTGACCGATTTTACCATTCCCTCTACTTTCGCACGGAGGAAGCCAAGATCGAGAGCTCAGAGCAATGGCGGTGGAGACCGTCCCTCCACGAGAGACGTGACTTCCTCCCGACGTTCTTCTCAGGTAGGCGACTCCGACTGCGGTGATTGAGAGCAGCGACTTCACTCGAATGACCATGGCAGAGGCGGTGACAACGAAGACTCTCCAGCGAGCACGATGGCGATCTCCTATCCAACGAACTGTTCTCAACCGCGGTGTCACTACCCGTTCCCGGTATACGTACTTGGAACATATTATTCTTGCTTGCATGATAATTATGTTGCATGTCATGGAGACTAGATCCATTCCTTGGTTTATTTTGGCTCACGATTTATTTTGTCGGTTGGTTTGGCTAGGAATTGAACCCTTGGTCTAAACCTCAACCCTCGTTATATATAAACGAATACCTCTCTCACTTTCTCATTCTTTCATTTCCTTTCTCTCTCTTTGGTTTTCTCCCTCCCTCCATAGGCAAGTACACCTTGCATGAGAAATTGAGAAATCCTCCATAATTATTAGTTCATTATGCTTGTGGTGTGATTCTTAGCATGTTTAATACTTGGAGCTTTCGGTTTTGATGGATGGATTAGTGTAGATCTACATTTCTAATTTTAAATTTTTATGGGTTCTATGAGTTTTTTTTTGTTTTGATCTATTAAAACTTATTGTTTCCGAAAACTAGTTGTACTATGTGTTAGAGCTTCTCACTTTGTATGCTTTTGGATTTTGAATTAGCTCATTTGGAGTTAAAATGAAGATTTTATGAAGGAAACAACTTTTGGAGCTTTGTTCTCGGACTTGTCCTGATGGGGACGATGAGCAGTGCCGCGCGCAGTGCGCCATGCACAAAAATATGGCCTCGCACAGTGCACATGAATTTTTGGTCGCGCATGGAAGTGCGTTGCGCGCATCGCTGCATCGCGCATGAATTTCTAGACGCGGCAATGCGCCTTACATGGAATTCTTGCCACGCGTATGAAAATTTGGAATTTGGCCGCGCACCAGGATGGCTGTTTTTGCCTATTTAACTGATTTTGTAGCTAGAATATTGTAAAACTCAAAACATGAAAGTTTTAGATCTCTGTCTTACCTTACAAATCTTTTTGAATCACCTCATTTGAAGTTTAGATGAGAGAGTTATGCCTAGTTTTCTAAAATATGTCAATATTGATTTTGGAATTTTCATTGGAACTTGTGATCTCATGTGTTGATTTTAGAAATTGCAAGTGTATATGGATTAAGTGTAATTATGTGCTTAAATTAACCATGTATTAGACCCGACCATGTGAAGACTTAGACCATGCGCCAAGTTGTTATACTACTTATGCGCATGACATGACCATATGCTAGAACTGACTATGCGCCTGACATAATCATGTGAACTAAGATCCTATGAGAAACTAGACTATTTGATAAGTGACTTACCAGCCATGTGCATGACATGAGCTATATGTACATGTGATAATAATTTATGTGACCAACTGCTAAGTTTGGTAACCTCGACTCGATTTCTCGTATCCGTGCTGATACAATTATTGCGTGCTAAGTGTACATGATCTAATGTGCACCGAGGTACGACATAAAGTGTTACGTGTTAAGTGATTTTCATCTTTAGGTTGTGCATCGAGAATGCCTCCTATAATTCATGAACGCTTGATACTATATATATATTTTTTCCAGCACGGGCATGATATGCGAGTCAAGTACCAAAGCGTGGCTAGACATGATTGTTGAATATTGCATACACGTTCGGGTGAATCGAGAATAAACTTTTGATCTTTACATGGATTCGTATCTAGCGTTCCCGTACTCTGTATGACATCTTAAGGGAAATTCTCATGCGACCATGCCTTGAGATTTTAATGCAATGTAGGGTTAATTAGGCAACAAAATTTTGTAGATCATGGAGGGAATGATATCCCGAGATCATGCCAACGAACCTTTCCACCAGAGATTCATCCTTGTGCGTTGGGGGCTGGCCACCATAGATACTATATATCATCCGCCTTAGTGGAGTGCAGTATCTGACCTATTATAAATATGTCAAACCATTGTCTTCCTATAGGAGCACTGGAACCGCTAATCCCGTGATCTAGCGCAGTAGCCCTACGGGAAACTAGTACAATTCGTGAAGTGCATGTATAATCATTTATTGGCTCGGTTAGCCCATGTTCGGCAATGACGTGATCTGAGGATACCTATTATACATTATTTCTGAGATAGCCTCAGACTCCACAATAACAAGTCGTACAATTGATTGGCCGTTTATAATAACTAGACTTGGTTGTGATTATATTATTCTGTTAGTATTCTAGGGACATGGACTATCGTAGTGTGATGGTTCAAACCTTGTCCTTGTTTGGTTGTAGGGTTGGGCCATTATGCTAGGATAGGCTGTGGATCGAGATTACGATACAGAACACACACACACACACACACACACACACACACACACACACATATATATATATATATATATATATATATATATATATATATATATATATATATATATAAACACACACACACACACCTATCTATTGCTTGGGTTTTTGTATATCCATTTCGTGCCTCCTTTGTGGTACTTGCTATTTCGGGTCTAACCCCACTAGTTTTGCATGGCCAGATTTTGAGCCAACACCTGAGGATCCAGCGTACTTTCCTCCGACTCATGACGCGCACCAGGAACATGGCCGCCGAGGATAACGAGTGGGTTTTCTTCTTCCCTGCTCGTCATTGTACATTTTACTCTTTTGGGCGTCTAGCCACCGATACCTGTTAGCCGACATGTCTGGACATTTTGTTTCCTTGTCATGACTGCATATAAATCAGAAAGCAGCTGTAATACTGTCATATACTTTTGTTATTCTATCAACTTCTTATTTTGTACAGCTGGTCTCCAAAATATTTTGATGGAGCGTTTGGGATGTCTTATTGTTTTATCATATATGCTCTATGATTCATGTTTCTTGTTTGATTGATTGAGACATAGATGTTCGCGTGACCCTAAATAACTTGATTATATCATGCACCCCTTGTCTAGTTACAACCGTAATCGTCGTACGACGTATAATACCTTATACGGGGTAGCAGGCCATGTCCGTCTCCGTATTCTGGTACTGGGGCGTGACAAAATTTTAGTGGTAGCCTATGCAGGTCTATTCTTCAGACTTGTAGGGTGTCATGGTCATAGGAGTCTCAATCAAACATGATCATTTTTAAAATTCCGAATGTCCTCTTCGATACTCAGCTTGAATTATCCAGTTGGTTGTTTCCTTGTTCATTCTCGTCATGCACTTGATGTGTTTATGCTCTTCTTTAGGGTTTCCTCTCCCCCCAGATGTTGCAGCAATAAGAGATGCAAAGTTGCCAGTAGAACGAGATCTTGTAATACCCCAGTTAGGGGTTCAAGTTAAGCCCATAATAGATGCGACAGCACAACAGGCTCCAGATATTCCTGTACCTCCCTTAGTACCGGCAGTATTGGATACCCCGGCCTTACTAGAGATTATTCGGGGAATGTTGGCTGCCCAACAACACCAGATGGTGGTACAACAACAACATCGGGGAGAACCGACAGGTTGCACATATTGTGGCAAGGGAGGCCATACTCGGGACGTTTGTCGGACAGCAAATGGATTATGCTTGAGGTGTGGAAGTCCCGATCATAGGGTTGCTACTTGCCCATTGATACAGAGGCCAGTAGGCCAGTGCAAAAGTTTTCCGCATTGTCAGCTCCAAGGGTAGTGCAGCAAGGAGGACCAGCAGTAGCGGTGTGGCTCTTAGCTTAGCGTCCGTTGCTGACGCAGGCTCAATTGTACCGACAACAACAACAACAACAGAATCGGCATGGACCGCAATAATGACACCAAGGAAGGTAGCAACAAGGAGCTCGATGAGGCCAAGGGGAGGCATTTATCTTATCTTTGGAGGAAGCCTTGGCATTAGGTGACGTAGTGGCAGGTAATATTTTCGTTGCATCTTTTTCTGCCATAACATTGTTTGATTCAGGAGCATCATACTCATTTATATCTGTACAATTTATGACACGTATCGGATTGGAGTTTGAGGCATTGCCAGAGAGATTGAATATACTCACTAGTAATAGGATCGTAGGAGTTAGTAGGGTGTGCCTAACATGTCCAGTCGTAGTGTGTGGACATTTAGTACCTGCAAAGTTGATCGAGTTTCCTATGGAAAACTTTGACGTTGTCCTAGGCATGTACTGGTTGAGAGACAGTCATGTAACGATAGACTGTCGTGAGGGTAGAGTGTTGTTTAGAGTCCCTGGACTAGAGGAGTTTGTCCTTAGAAAAATAGCCAAAGATCAACATAAAGAAGGAACTGCAGCAGTAGCAATAGAAGATGACCAAATACCCAAAATAGTTGAAGAGTTCATGAACATTTTTTTCCAACGAGCTTCCCGGATTACCTCCAGTTAGAGAGATAGATTTTTGTATAGAGTTGATGCCAGGGACAGAATCCCATAATGTTTATCCAATGTCACCATCGAAGCTTGACCAGTTATATCAACACATGGAAGAACTGAATGCGAAAATTTTTATTCGGACCAGTGGATCACCATAGGGAGCGCCAGTGGTATTGGTGAAGAAGAAAGATGGATTGACTCGATTGTGCATTGATTATAGACAGTTGAATGCGGCGACATTAAAGAACAAGTATCCATTGCCCATGATTGATGATTTGTTTGACCAATTGAGTGGAGCAGAAGTCTTCTCAATATAGATCTGTGATCGAAATATCATTAGGTATGAGTCCGGGAACATGATATACCAAAGACAACTTTTAGGTCACGATATGGGCATTATGAATTCTTAGTTATGCCATTCAGGTTGACCAATGCTCCAGCGGTGTTTATGGATTTGATGAACCACATCTTCATGTCATACTTGGACCAGTTTGTGGTAGTACTTATCGACGACATCCTTGTATATTCCCGTAATGAGGAAGAGCATGGAGAATATCTCAGGATAGTATTACAGACTTTAAGGGAGCACCAGTTATATGCGAATCTTAGTAAATGCGAG
Source organism: Iris macrosiphon (assembly GCA_036927795.1). Lineage (NCBI taxonomy): Eukaryota > Viridiplantae > Streptophyta > Magnoliopsida > Asparagales > Iridaceae > Iris > Iris macrosiphon. The sequence goes on from JAYESA010000003.1 coordinate 128,144,503, forward strand.
TTTTGGTTGGACCGCATATCATTTCTTGGACACATTATTTTTGGATCAGGAGTGTCAGTTGATCCCAAGAAGGTAGAGGCAGTAGAGAACTAGCCAACCCCAAAGACCATGGCGGAGGTGCGTAGTTTCCTTGACTTGGCACTACATAAGATTTGTGTCAGACTTTGCAAAGATCTCGACATTTTGTCCCAATTAACACACAAGGAGGTTAAGTTTGTTTGGTCAGCAGAATGCCAAACAACCTTTGAAAAGTTGAAGAAGAAGTTAATCTCTGCCCCGATCCGTACTCTTTCAGCATGCTCCAGAGGATTCACAGTATATTACGATGCATTTGACAAGAGATGGGTTTGTACTAATGCAGCATGGAAGGGTAATAGCTTATGCATCTCGACAGTTCAAAGATTACGAGAAGAACTATCCAACTCACGATTTGGAGATATCAGCAGTAGTGTTTGCACTTATGTTCTTGAGGCACTATTTGTATGGTGATCGGATGAAAATCTTCACAGATCATAAGAGTTTGAAGTATGTATTCACGCAAAATGGCCTAAACATGAGGCAGAGGAGGTGGCTAGAGTTGTTGAAAGACTACGACGTGGAACTTTAATACCATCCGGGCAAGGCAAATGTAGTAGCTGATGCACTTAGAAAAAAATATGGAGAATTAATGTTGACCACTCAGAAGCACATTCTATAAGACTTACAGGAGATGGGTATCGAGATAGTGCTTCCACAGGATACAGGGGTTCCGGCTAGCTTGCAAATCTAGTCTACTTTGGTAGAGAGAATCAAGGCAGCTCAAGTGGAGGATCCGAAGATTCAAAAGCTATGGGAAGAATGTAAGTCCGGTCTTCAGAAAGAGTTGATAATTCATGCGGAGGGAATACTAAGGTTTGGGAACCGTCTATGTGTACCAAACGGGGATATTCGACAATAAGTTATGACTGAAGCACACAGTTTTCAGTATTCCATTCATCTGGGAGGCATGCCGAAGTACTAAGATATCAAGCAACACTTTTGGTGGAACGAAATGAAAAGGAAAATAACACGCTTTGTATCGCGATGTCTGATATGTCAACAAGTGAAGGCAGAACAATAAAGACCAACATGGTTATTGCAGCCGCTTCCTATTCCAGAGTGGAAGTGGAAACACATCATGATGGACTTTGTGACCGTTTTACCTAGAGCCCCGACTGGTCGAGATGTAGTTTGGGTAATAGTGGATCGGCTCACAAAAGTTGCATACTTTCTCCCCTTCAGAGTGGGACAATCTACAGAGCAGTTGACAGATTTATACATGTGATAAATTATGAGGCAACATGGTATGCCAGTAAGCATAATGTTAGACCGCGATACAAGGTTCACTTCTCATTTTGGAGAAGCTTGCACGAAAGATTGGGTACTAAGTTATGATTCAGTACTGCGTACCACCCAGACAAACGGGCAATTAGAGAGAACCATTCAGAACTTGGAAGATATGTTACGAGCCTGTACCCTAGACTTTGGTGGATCTTGGGAGAATCACCTTCACTTGGTGGAATTCTCATATAATAATAGTTATCATGCCAGTATCTAAATGGCATATTTTGAGGCACTATACGGAAGGAAGTGCAGGTCATCATTGGCATGGGACGACATTGGTGAGCGAAAAATGCTAGGCCCCAAAATAATCACACAGACAATAGAAGTTGTCAGGAAGATCAGAGAGCAACTTCGGGTTGTGCAAGATCGGCATCGACATTAGGCAGATCAACATCGTAGGCGTCTAGAATTTTGTGTCGGCGACCACGTGTTCTTGCGAATTTCGTCGATCCGTGGAGTCATTAGATTCGGGGTTCGCGGGAAGCTTAGTCCGCAGTACGTTGGTCCGTTCGATATCCTCGATCGGGTGGACGATGTGGCTTATCGCCTTGCCCTTCTACCTCGCTACGCGAGGTACACGATGTATTTTATGTGTCTTAGTTTCATAGGTATGCTCCGGATCTGAGTCACATCCTCGATCACTCTGAATTAGTCGTGGGTACCGACTTGTCTTACGAGGAGCAACCCGAATCCATTCTGGATCGAAGGGAGAAGGTACTCAAGAACCGAACTATTTCTCTTGTCCGGGTTGCCTGGGGCCATCACACTCTTGAGAATCGACGTGGGAGCGCGATGACGATATTCGGTCTTGGTACCCGCACATGTTCAATTCGGAAGGTATATTCTATCTTATGCCTTCGTATCTTAGATTCCATGATCATGTGATCACCTATGCATTGAGATGTTATTGCTTGCATGTGTAGATTTGTTAGTAGATTTGTATCATGCTAGTCCTAACTTCTCTGGCTTTACTTAGATTCGAATTCCGAAGACAATTTTTTTCTAAGGTGGATAGAGACGTCACTCCCCATTCCCGGTATACATCTTGGAACGTATTATTCTTGCTTACATGATAATTAGGTTGCATGTCATGGAGACTAGACCCATTCCTTGGTTTATTTTGGCTTATGGTTTATTTTGCGGGTTGGTTTGGCTAGGAATTGAACACATGGTCTAAACCTCAACCCTCCTTATATATAAACCAAAACCTTTTTCTTTCTTTCTCTCTCTCTCTCTCTCTCTCTCTCTCTCTCTCTCTCATTCTTTCATTTTCTTTCTCTCTTTGGTTTTTTCCTTCCCTCTATAGGCAAGTACACCTTGCACGAGAAATGAAGAAAACCTTCATAATTATTAGTTCATTATGCTTGTAGTGTGATTTTTAGCATGTTTAATACTTATAGCTTTCGGTTTTGATGGATGGATTAGTGTCAATCTACATTTCTAATTTTGATTTTTTATGGGTTCCATGAGTTTATTTTATTTTATTTTGATCTGTTAAAACTTGTTGTTTCCGACAACTAGTTGTACTATGTGTTAGAGCTTTTCACTTTGTATGTTTTGGTTTTTGAATTACCTCATTTGGAGTTAAAATAGAGATTTTATGAAGAAAATATGTTTTGGAGCTTTGTTCTCAGACCTGTCCTGGCGGGGACGATGAGCAGTGTCACGCCCCGATCTCCAGCATGAATCGTCCATCCCCGTCGGGCACAAATTATCGCGCCAGCGCTCCTGCGGGACGATCGTTTCCATCGGGACGTGATGCCGTACGAGCCTGGGGTTACGTCCGCACAAGGCAACATCATTAAAGTTGTGGCTATCATCGAATCGATCGAGCATGCAGCGGAGGGACAGTGTTGCAAACAATAATCCATCTGAGTGTACGGGGCAAGATCAAGGCACGAGGTTCTCTGAATACAATAGCACCGTTCCATACATTATGTTCCTCTATACAAAAGCATCTCAAAGCAATCGAATCGATCGAGTATGCAGCGGAGGGACAGTGTTGCAAACAATAATCCATCTGAGTGTACGGGGCAAGATCAAGGCACGAGGTTCTCTGAATATAATAGCACCATTCCATACATTATGTCCCTCTATACAAAAGCATGTCAAAGCAATCGATAGGGCTCAAGGCATCGAAACCAGATTTTCGGGTCCTGGGGATGAGGCACGGATATCGCTTCCTCGGACGATCCAACACCTGCGAACAAGCAAACTGTTGGTGGGTCAGCACTTTGGAGAAAGTACTGGTGAGTTTAAAATCAACGAACAGAAGCAACACCCCCTAAAACCCACACTAAGTAAGCACGTGGAAAAATATTACATTACTAGTGATCTTTCTAGTTTTACCTATGTTCGTTTCATGTAGTTCAATAGCAGAGTCATATTACTTATTTTTGGAAACATCTTTGAAAACAGAGTCCATGTTAGATATACAAGAAAGCAGACAAGCAGTTCATTTACGATATGCAAGATTCATTTACTATCACTGGTGCGCAACATGTCTTGTGAGTCATATTTATTTCTATAAAGACTCTAGCATATGCATCTAGTGGACTATCTTCTTAGTATTTTTCTCTTAGCATCTCTATCTTTCTCTTATTAGTTAACATCTTATTGTGTGAACGGAATAGAAGCATATACGAAAACAAGACTTCTCTATGAAAGCATTCAATATAAGAGAGCATGTTCGATAGCATGCATATCACTTATTCAGTGATTCTTACCCTTTCGTCGAGTGGTTATTCCTGCAGTAGACATACAAGTTAGCAATAATTTGTATAAACAAATATATATATATATATATATATATATAAGGTTCTCTTTTCTCTGTTTGTCTCTGCATCAAACAATTAGGTATGCAAGAAGGCTGAATCCTAGCATGCGGCCTAACTATATGATGGTCCATGAGTCTACTTCCTCAAGATTAGAAGCGGTGTTATCATGGCCCAGCACTGCACTAATGTATACTCGCTCATATACTTAGCTTCTTTGACTCGTGAACCAGCTATCTAATAGACATGAATACCCCCTGATCGCGAGGACTTCTTTGCCTCAGTGTATTCCTCTGATCCCCCCGGGGCGAACAATCCCCAGTGCCCCAAAAAACCGTTCGTGGGATGATCCTTGTGCACAAGTTGTCTAAGACCAATGCATGAATGCAGCTCTATCTGTAAACCCCCTGATTTTTCTGGAATTTAAAAAAATCAAATTTCACAATTTTTTGGAATTTTCTGTAATTTTTTTTAACCAATTAAAATCAAGGTATTTGGAATTAATAATTTTAAATGATTTTAAACAATATTAAAATATTATGAAAATAATATTTTTAGGTGTAAAATAAAATATTAGACATAGGGTAATTTTCCTGGGATTTATTGGACCCCGGAAACATTTTTAAAGACCTAAAAACTAATTAATTATTAAACCAAAATAAATCCTAAAATAAACTCGGTTTATTTCCAAACTGAACCAACCTGAACCGGACCGACCCGGTCTAGTCAAACCCAACCCAAATCCTGCGGGTCGGATCGGGTCTGAACCCTACCCGAAACCCGACCCGTTAACCCGTCTGAACCCTAACCCCCAACCCCTCGTCTTCCCGATCGTTCCCCTCCCCGGCGGCCGTTTCCGCCGCCGTGGCCGCCGGCAACCCCTCGGTTTGCCTCCCCGCAACCGTCCCGGCGTCGCTCCGCCTCCCCGCAACCGTCCCCGGCCCTTCTCCTCCCTCTCCTCCTATAAATACCCCGACCCGACCACCCCTTCACCGCCATCACCACCCTTCTCCGTCAGTACGAGCTCCACCCCCGACGATCCCCTGCCTCCGCCTCACCGTCAATCCCGCAGTGCCACGCCACCGTCGTCTTCTCTGCACCCGGCCACCGTCCCTTCCAGCGCCGCCTCCAGCTGCTAGCGCTAGCCGCTGCTCTCCCCGAGGAACCCCGACCTCCCCAAACCCGATCACCACCACCGTCATAAGCTGCCACCGCCACCAGAGCCGACGAGCCTCCGCCTTGGATCCTCGAGCCCAGGCGACATCTCTCCACCACCAGCACTGTCTCCATTAGCTCCGGCAGCCTTATCTCCGGTTATCGACGGCGAGAACCCTAACCCTAGCCGCTGTGTCGTGTCGTGCCGTCTCGCGGACACGAGTATTTTTAGCCCTTTTTGGAGCCCTGTTCAGGTAGTCGTTTCTCTCTCCTCACTGCCCCATTTCCCGTTCCGTCTGCTGTGACGCGAACCCTGCGTGACCCTCTCGATACCCGTGCAACCCGCTCAGTGTGTCGCGTCCTGTGGCGATCACGAACTGCGATCCAAAATCAGAAAAATATTTGCCCTATTTTTCCCCGGAACTGAGTGCGCCCCGCCAAACGGGACGACTTGATCGTGTGCGAACTTCACCGAAAGGTGCGCGCCGTTGATACAGACGTGTGGGATTTCGCGAAAGTTGATTTGGATGTGCGTGCACATCGGAATCAACACGTATCCGTCGACAACGTCCCATATCGGCCCTTTTCTGGAACTCATTGTAACTTCGTGTACACACGTCGGATCGAAACGAAACTTGCGCCATCGGACTCGTAGCAATACGCTGGTCCTGTGACCCAAGTTTGGTTCGATTCTGAGAACGTTGACAAAATCGCGTATCGTGGGCCCCACGACTCCACTTGACAGGCGATTTTGTGATCGGCTCATCGTAATCCAGTTCTGGACATTCCGTTGGGTTCGTATCGTCGTTCTGGACTTGTGACCACTAAGTTTGACGAATTTAGAGAACATTGTCTCTGACACGTTTTTCGGTGTGAAGTGGTTCACATGTGGACCTCGCTTTGACCAAGAACTATCATTTTTGCCCCTGTGTCCAAATTGGACTCAAGGACAGACATTTCTAGCTATTTGATATTTTTTGAACCTGATGGTGATGTCTATTTCAGCAACCGGCGAAGTACCTGCAAATCCCGCTGATACTAGAGCAACAGTTGGAGCCAGAACCCCAAGCAAGTGTACCTTGCCAAAACTTGCAGTACCTGCTTCATATTATTATCTTGTTTTATTTATATGTTGTACATGCTTAACCTAGGACCGTGTGACATTGCTTACCGTCCGAATAATATTCGGGTGTCAACACTGTACGCAGAGTTGTGTAATGTCACCTATATAACCCTGAACCCGAGCCCTTGATACCTCCTCATCATACACCGAGACACTAGAACATCTCTCCCACCTGTCATAAGCAATTCCCTTTCCCACATTGTTATTGATATAACCCAATGCACACGCACACACAGTCTAAACTGAGCACACTTCCACTACACACATAGTCTTAATAACTATATACACTCACACACACACATCAACTAATAAAGAATATACTAATATATATAAACTGAATACTAAGTAATTAATCAACTAGATATTCTAACAAGAACTTTGAGTGCATAGCTTAGGATACTTATGCTACGTATCTAAACAACTAGCCAAAATCTCTAATACACCAAAATTAATCATTCCTACACATCTATTACACAATAATATAGCTAATACAACTTGTTACACTAAGAATTAAAGATAAATAGTACAAATCACTCAAAATGAGTTCCGTATCACACCGTATCGCACTGTATCGTGATACGGCCTACTCGCATCCAATTGTGGATAAGTAGCTAGTCCCACAACCCCGATCTAAGTCTAATTAAACTAAATTGGTCTCATGACACACACTTGATGTGTCAATCCCGTAATTCTCCCAAAATGGACACGAATTACAATGTAGAAATTATAATACACCACTAATTAGCCTATAACTTGTTCCTATAGGTAGCCTTATACCATTGGAGTGTTCCTAAGAGTCAAATGCATTATTTAGAAGCTAGGGAGAAGGTGAATTCATAATTTTACTTATTGGAAGATGGATTCCCAATGAAAACACAATTGAACACGATCTCTCCACCAAGGCTCCTTCTTCTTGTGCTTCTTACTACTCCAAGCTCCAAAGCTCCTTGAGTGATGAGAATGAGAGAGGATGTGAATGAATTGAGAGGAATTGATGGAGGAATGAAGGCATTGGGGATCTAAGAATTTGGGGACCTAAAATTGAGAGTGCAAATGAAGAGAAGAGAGAGAGAGAGAGAGAGAGAGAGAGAGAGAGAGGTGACCCCTCTTATGTGGACGGCCCTTTTCCCCCTCTCCAAGCCACCATCAAATGTCCAATTTACCCCCCACATGATGAATTATGATAATAATTATGGATGACTATTTTTTTTTTTTTTACACTAATGCAAATTAGTCTAATCCTCCTAATTAATTAGTAAAAATGGGTCCATTGAGCTTGGTTCATGTTGGACTCAAATAATTGTCATGACAAGCCTAATTGGATTCACAAGTGTCAAGTTGAACTAATAGGCTAGTCCACTAATTAATTAATAAATAGCATACCCACAAATATTAATTATTAGCACAATATAAATAAATATTAATCTCTAAAAATAATTATATATAAATTGACTAAATTACTCTCATTTGGAAAAGTGAGGGTGACACTTTCGGTCTAAAGAACGCAGGTGCTACATACCAGCGAGCTATGAGCACCATTTTCAGTGAACATCTGCACAAGACGGTGGAATGTACGTCGACGACATCACCGTCAAGAGTCGCTTTAAAGATGATAACCTCCAAGACTTGAGGACTGTATTTGACTTAATGCGCGCACACCGCCTCAAGATGAACCCTACCAAGTCCTTCCTGAGAGTCTCCAGCGACAAATTCCTGGGTTTCGTCATCACTTCTCGGGGCATTCACATAGACCCCGACAAAACCAAAGCCATCTTGGAAATTAGCCCGCTAAAGAACCTCCGGGAACTCCGCGGCCTTCAAGGGAGGCTGACATACATCAGGAGGTTCATATCAAACCCCTATGGATGTTGTCGGCAGTTCATCTAGCTCATGAAGAAATGTGTCTCCTTTGTCTGGAATGAAGAATGCCAACACGCGTTCGACGACATCAAGGAATACCTATCAAACCCTCTAGTGCTGGTGGTCCCGGTCATGGGAAAGCCCTTCCTGCTCTACGTACGTGCGATGGAGCACTCTCTCGGTACCCTGTTAGCCCAGAATAGTGATGTAGGCTACGATCAGGCCATTTACTACCTTATCCGGATGATGGTCGGCACAAAGCATAGGTACAAGGAATGCCTTGCTCTAGTATTCGTTATTCAGAAAACTCAACATTACGTGGCTGGACAGACCATTCATGTAATCTCGTGAGTCAACCCCCTCAGGGTCCTCATGACCAAACCAGGGGCACTCAGTTACCGCTTGGCTACCTGGGAGATAATATTATCTCCATATGATATGGTATTCGTCCCACAGAAGGACGTCAAGGGTCAAGTACTGGCCGATTTTCTGGCAGCCCACCCAGGGTCAGAAACCTCGAAGCTCTATGAGGAGAATCCAAACGAGGCGACAGACTCCAAAGTCACTTTATACGAAGCTGTGTGGCGAATGTTCTTTGATGGCGCTTCAAGAGCAGGGCCCAAAGGCGGCATCATCGCTAGGGTCGGGATAGTGTTGATCTTTCCCTACGGCCTCGTCATCAATCGTGCCTACTATCTCACGGAGCCGTGCTCCAACAATGTGGCAGAGTACAACGCCTTAATCATCGGGCTCCAACTTGCTAAACAAGTTCGAGTAGAATACCTGGAGGCTTACGGTGATTCTCAGCTAATAGTCAAACAGGTCCGGGACGAGTATGATGTCCGAAATGAAGACTTGATCCCTTATCACCAAGATGTTCTTAGCATCATCGCAACTTTCGAGATGTTCTTCATAGAGGACGTCCCTCGGTTGCAAAATATTGAGGCTGACGCCTTAGCCGACCTCGCTGCTTCCTGGGCAGTACCAAACAACACTCATCAGCTAATCGATGTGATAGGCCAAGAGCTGATTTGTCCGAAGAGCAACCTATGCTCGTGCCTCAGCTATGCAGCGGAGGTCGACACCGATACTCAGGATTGGAGGCTTTTATTCATTGACTATACAGTCTATGAAATTCTTCCCGAGAACCTGAAGGAGGCCACTTCAATCAGGAGACGCTCCCTCCGTTTCTATTACGACACCGAGACCAAAATATTGTATCTTCGGTCCTATGACGGCCTTCTTCTACGATGCTTGTCGAACGCGGAGGCAAAATAAGCCCTCCGTGAAGCTCACGACGCCGTCTGTGGGGCGCATCAACCCAGTCCGAAGCTATAAGATCGGCTTCGGAGAATGGGCTACTACTGGCCTACGATGGTAGCGGATGCTATTAATTATGCGAGGAAATGCTAGACATGCCAGATCCACGTAGACATCATCCACCAACCCTCGGAGTTCCTACTCCCGACTGTTGCATCCTGGTCGTTCGAAGCCTGGGTATGGATATCATTGGGCTGATTAGTCCACCTTCATCCAAGGGATATCGGTTCATCCTCGCTATCACCGACTACTTCTCCAAGTGGGCGAAAGCCGTACCACTTGCGGAAGTCAAGACGTCCAACGTAATCAACTTCGTCAAGCATCACGTCATATATCGCTTCGGTTTGACACGAAGGATCATCCATGATAATGGTCCACAGTTTGCAAGACATGTGTTCTACCGGTTATGTGATAAAAACTGGATTCAGAATATATCGTCGACTTTCTACAACCCAGCAGTGAATGGTCTGGCAGAAGCCTTCAACAAGACCATCATAAAATTTCTCAAAAAGTTTGTATCTTCCAATAAACGCGACTGTAATTAGAAGCTGGGTGAATGTCTCTGGGCCTACCATACAATGGTCCGGACAGCTACTGGCAATATGCCTTTCTTTCTGGTGTACGGAAGCGAAGTGGTCCTCCCGATCGAAATCCAAATCCCTTCACTCCGTGTGGCTCTCTCCAACCAATTAATAGTCGACGACAAGCACCGTCGACGTCTACAAGAGTTAGAAGCACTTTACAAGAAATATCTCTTAGCTCAACAGCGCATTGAGCTATACCAAGCACGTCTATCTGGAGCCTTCAACAAACGGGTGATGAAGAGGACATACCAAGTGGGTGATCTTGTTCTGACCGTAATGAGGCCGATGGTTATGACCCACAAGACGGCTGACAAATTCTAGCCTAAATGGGAGGACCCGTTCATCGTAGAAATGGTATTCTCCAACAGCGCCTACCGGCTCGCGAAACCCAATGACGACTTGCTCATGATGCCTATCAACGTCAAGTTCCTGAAAAAGTACTACGTCTAAACTTGACTTGTACTCCCCTCATCACCAGCGGGGCAACCTAGATGTACATCTCTACACTCTTGGTTCTTCATCCCCAGCAAGTGCTTATGTGCAACATTTTTTCCTCTGTTACAAATTCTTGTAAAAGCTACCGTCAGTATCCCGGAGTCCCGGATACGCAACGGATGATGGATCCTCAAAGTCTCCCCAGCGGAGCAGTCCTCAGGTCCATTCACACACTCCCGCAGTGACCACTCAAAAACCAATCCCGTTAGACGCTAGCCATGTTCATATTGCCTTTGAGCTATCGTCATACCAATCTTCCCAGCGGAGCAATCCTCAGGTCTATCTTCATGTTCAGGTAGACCACACTCAGCAAAGGTCTATCTTCATGTCCGGGTAGACCACACTCAGCAAAGGTCTATCTTCATGTTTGGGTAGACCATACCCAGCAAATCACTCCTTAGCGAGTTTCTCGGACATCGGTTCACGTCCATATTACCTCTGAACTATCGTCCTAACATCTCTCCCTGACCGAGTTTGCCATGTCCATAGTACCTCTAAGCAAACTTCCCGGGTCTTGCATATCGATTATCACGTCTATATTGTCTCTGATATCGGTTGTTATCCCCACTTATCACCCGCACTCACCAAAGTACACTAGCGATGTTAAGTCTACAAAAACTGCCACGTCCATATTACCTCTGGCCGGCTTGTTCCAAATCTATTACTTGCACAAACGTGCGCAAAAAGTAATGGGTCCACAAAACCTATCACGTCCATATTACCACTGATAAGGATTATTTTCGAATTTATTATTTGCACTCAACGTGCGTAACGAATTATAAGTCCACGAAGAGTCCCCCAGCGGGATTTTCTCAATGGAAGCAAACAGCCATATCCATAATACCTCTGGCGCGCTTCCTCCTCCTTCCAAAAAAATACTGGGATCGTACCTAATAACTACCAATCAGCTCACGTCTACGTCGCCCCTGAGCTATCATCCTCACGTCCTCCCCCGAGAGTTTGCCATGTCCATGTGACCTCTGAGCAAACCTCTCCCTACGACTATCATCAGTCGTCATCTCAACTTATCACTAGCACTTACATTTAAGTACGCCAACGGTGTTAAGCCCACCAAACTTGCCACGTCCATATTTCTCTGGCTAGGTCCGCTTCAAACTTATTACTTGCACTCTCGTGCGCAAGAAGTAATAAGTCCCCCAAAGACCCCCCAGTGAGATTTCCTCAATGGAAGAAAACAACCACATCCATACTACCTCTGGCGCGCTTCCTTCTCCTTCCTCAAAAATACTGGAATCGTACCTAACCTCTCGGTATGACTACCCGATCAGCTCACGTCTACGTCACCCCTGATCTATCATCCTCACGTCCTCCCCCGAGAGTTTTCTATGTCAATGTGACCTCAGAGCAAACCTCTCCCTACGACTATCATCAGTCGTCATCTTAACTTATCACCCGTGCTTAAATTTAAGTATGCCAACGATGTTAATCCCACCAAACTTGCCACGTCCATATCACCTCTGGCAAGGTCCGCTTTGAACTTATTACTTGCACTTTCGTGTGCAAGAAGTAATAAGTTCCCCAAAGATCCCCCAGTGGGATTTCCTCAATGGAAGCAAACAGTCACATCCATACTACCTCTGGTGCGCTTCCTTCTCCTTCCACAAAAATACCGGGATCGTACCTAACCTCTCGGTATGACTACCGATAAGCTCACGTCTACGTCACCCCTAAGCTATCATCATGTCCTCCCCCGAGAGTTTTCTATGTCCATGTGACCTCTGAGCAAACCTCTCCGTACGACTATCATAAGTCGTCATCTCAACTTACCACCCGTGCTTAAATTTAAGTACGCCAACGGTGTTAAGCTCACAAAACTTGCCACGTCCATATCACCTCTGGCAAGACCCGCTTTGAACTTATTACTTGCACTCTCGTGCGCAAGAAGTAATAAGTCCCCCAAAGATCCTCCAGTGGAATATCCTTGGCAACTACGGTATTGTACTATGTCCACATCAAAATAAAAAGGAAGAAACAACCACTGATACTACTGATCGGTGCATAACTCCTCTAAGCGTTCTCGGAGACTAGCCACGCTGACATCAATCCGACTCCTAACTCGGCGCTCGGCTTCTTGAGCTACGGCAGAAGGACTATCAAGGTGAGCGTAAGACTGGTGCTTCTCCTCCAGTCTCTTAAGAGTCCCTTCAATGGCGGCAGAAGACTGAGCTACAGTGAGAGATCGCGCACGGATAACCTCCCGTTCTTGACAGGCCTTGTGATTGTCACCCTCCAGGATCTTAAGGTTGGCCTAGAGTTGTGCAATCTTCGCCTCGATCTCAACAATAGTGTGAGAGAAACCATCTTTCCGGACGAAAATAGCCGTCTCGATCCATGTGGAAACCTAGGATGAGAATGACGCTCGAAGTCTCGATCCGCCGTCACCAAGAAGTGAACCGTCGCCTCGGGCTTCGCATCGTGAGATGGCTCAAAATCCCAAGAAATCTTTCCGAGGATCGAATCGAATCCTGCATTAAATGAAGATGTGATAGCCTGAAAACACTCATCCGTGCGGCCCAGACCATGCTGTCCCAATGGCCTTGTGACATAATATCCATGCGACCGAAGATATCTTCTCCATGCTTCTTATTCAAAGTAATCCAAACTTATCAGATTGAAAACTTTGAAGGGGGTCTTGTAGAAGCATGAAAAATATGCATCCATGCGACCCTGCGCTCCAAAAATGAAAACTCAAAAGAGATCAGGCCGCAGAGTCTCCATGCGGCCCAACAAGCCAACAACTATGCGCCTCCAAAAGGAGGCTCAAATCAGGCCGCAGAGTCACCCTGCGACCCAAACAAAGGCGACATCCATGCGTTCCCAATAAACCAAAGCAGCTTGGCCGCAGAAGGACCTAACGTGACGTCTCGTCAGCAGGATCGTCTCAGACACAGAATCCTGACGAATTTTTTTTTGACTTCCTCAAAAGACGTGAACACACTAAACGACAGAAGTCTCTCGTCAGCACAGAACTTCACTATCGATGGATGTGCAACGTCGCGTGTACAACATAACTGGTCCCATGCGTCCCAAACTCCATGCATTCCATGTGTCTCTGGCCCCATGCGTCCCAGATTCCATGCGTTCCATGCGTCTCTGGCCTCATGTGTTCCAGACTCCATGCGTTCCAGGCATCTCTGGCTCCACGCGTCCCAGTCTTCATGCGTCCCATGCGTCTCTGGCCACATGGGTTTCAGACTCCATGAGACCAAATTTTGCTGTTTACAACATGAGTGATTCTCTCCAACTAAGTGCGGACTATGAGTCAAGCTGACCAAGTCACTCCCACAAAGGATAAGAACCACCCAGATATTCACCAACAAAAAATCCTAACAAGTGCCCGCATGACAGCTTGGCCTGCTCACGGCTACAGCTGCACCCTGTTAAGAAGGGACACGTGACACCCTCCAACGTCCATGCGGCCCAAGATATGCGCACCCAGGGATGCCTATAAATAGTAGGGTACCACACCCATACAAAGGGCGGTCGGCGAATCTACACTTGAGCAAGAGAGAAGAACTTCCGCATCGGATCGTCCACGGAGTAAAGAGAGTTGCTACACTTCTAACCCTCCATCGTCACCCCCCAGAATACAAAATTTGTACTTAGACTGTCTGTTTAAGACTCCTCTCTGTACTCTATTTTCGTTTGTTTATTAAATCAAGTTCTTTCTTAAAGACTTTCAAATTTAATGGCGAACAATATATATATATATATATATATATATATATATATATATATATATATATATATATATATATATATATATATAAACTGTAATTGTATTACATAATGGCCCACAACCCAGTCGAAGGCCTACAATTCGATCTGAAGGCCTACAAACTTGGACCGAAAGGCCATCAATCCTGCCCGCCTGGCCCACAACTCTTATCCACTGCTCACTTTAATTCCCTACAACTAAGGAATTAAAGTGCTTTCTCCAGGGTCTACTTGGATTGAGGGAGAAAAACATAAGCAGATTTAAGTGTGATTAAGTGAAATAAAGTTAATTGAGGGGGAGGAGAATCAATACATATAACCTTACTTAGATTGGAGGGAAAATTAAGTGGAATGTGTTTAATAACTCTTGTTTGGATTGAAAGTTTTGAGTGAGAGAAAGATTAATAAAAATAAAATGTTTACCAAAATATCCTTATTACACATGACATAAAATTAGATTAATTAGATTAGATTTTTAATTAAAATTTGTCAAAATATCTTCATAAAAAATAATAGCAACAAATCTGTCTATATAAAGAAAATAACTAGAATCTAAACACAATAAAATTAAGTAACATGAGAATTATAGGCTTTTACCGTTTAGAAGTAAGTCAAGTTCATATCATCATAATCATCTAAAATCAAACACAATAAAGTAAATATACATTCCAAAAACAACAATCCAACCCCCAAAATCTCTCAAAACTTTGACAGTTTAGAAGTAAGCCAAGTTTATATGCATCGTGGACAATGTTTTTTAATCAACGATGAGTAATAAAGTATGAGAAAACGAGAAGAGACATGACGCATATGGACAAAGTCAGCTACGAAAAAACATATTGAGAAAGCAAAAAAAGAAAAGGAGAAGAAAGTCATGATATTTTATACGACAACTAAGGAATATTTATATCTTTTTAGACAAAATTTTACATTTCTCCTCGTTAACCCCGATTTGGAGGTTTACAAAAATGGACAAAAGAATTCGGAAGGCAACACCTCTGATTTTTTTGAATATAATAATATAATATTATATTAAATAATACTATTTATACGATAAAGTATTATATCTCACAATTGTAGCTAGATGTATATTGCGTTCGCTCCTGGTAGAACCAATAACAAATTGAATACTAAGGCTCTTTGATATTGCTTCCAATTCATGTTACACACTGATGATAAGTATGCGTCACCTCAGTTTAAGCAGCTACGAAAATGTAGTGTTATTCAAGATGGGATCGAAATTTATTTGACAAGGAATGATGATGCTTGTAAATACTAAATATTAGTCATATAGTGTGATAATCACAACGGTGCATCACGAAGATTTCCAGATGGCTTTACAAATTACGAGTAAGGGGACAACCCCGCACTAATAGGGCTGAAGCAAAACATCAACCTTGGAATGAGATTTGTTTGCTTTGGTCCGTGCACATATATGATTGAGATAACACAATATAATACAAACAAATAGGCAATCGATTTTTTTTCCACTAGGGCCTTGGTCCCGAGTGCCCATAAGGTGCGTTCGCCCCTGCCTCCATTCCTTCATAATCTGTTAATTGTATTTGTAGTTACCCCAAAAAAAAAAAAAAAATTCTAATTTTTAAGAATTATACTGTAGTAGATTTCTCTTATTCCATCAATCGATTTATTAGGGTGTGGGGCGTCATGGTAAACGATTACATGGAATAAGCAATTCCATGTACTCTTTTGTTTTTATTATTCGTTACTATACTGAAGAATGACCTTCTTGCTTAAGGCTCTCATCACTCATTTCCCCTCCTCCTCCTCCTCCTCCTCCTCTAGGCTGCAACTGCCTATACTCCATCCACTTCCCCTCGGGCCGAAGGCTCAGATACGCCGTCAAGATCGAGACGCCCGCGACCATCCAGCTGAACTGCAAGTTCGCCACTGCGACGACCCTCCGCGCTGCATCCTCCGTCGGGCACTGCACCGCCCCCAGCCGATCCGCGGTCGACGCAGCCGAAGCGTAACACCCCTCGGGCAACAGCCTCGGCACCCACAGCACGCACCCCATGATTGCGAACCACAACCCCTGGCACGTTATCGTCGCGGACCTAACTACCGCTGCGGCGAAGCTCGATGGCAGGCCGACGGTGGCAATGGTGGCTGCAAACGAAGCCGCCACTATGACCTGCAGTTTATTTGAATTCATAGTATATATATTAGGACTGATCATTAGTTAACTAGTTAACATTATATCTTATTCTATGTTGCACGGATAGACATGGTAAAGACACTACAACAGCGGAGGGCAGAGATCGAGACCCGCCGGCGCTATTTAATTTTCAAATTGTGGAGCGGCGGCGCGGTATGGTACGACTGTATAAGATATTTGGACCGGATGGAACCTTCAGACGTGGTACCTTCGGACTAGTATTGTATATATAGGTCTTCGGACTGGATTGGTTATTAGTCTTCGGACTGAGTTATATATATATTCGAAAAAGTTAAATTTTATTCATGTTGCTTCAAGAGGCCAAATTGTGGAGTGGCTGGTGGTGCGGTACGTGGTTTTCGAACTAGTGTTGTATATATAGGCCTTCAGACTGGATTGATTATAAGCCTTCGGACTGAGTTATATATATATATTCGAAAAAGTTAAATTTTATTCAGGTTGCTTCAAGAGGCCAAATTGTGGAGTGGCTGGTGATGCGGTACATGGTTTCTTCGGGCTAGTGTTGTATATATAGGCCTTCAGACTGGATTGATTATAAGCCTTCGTACTGAGTTGTAGCCTCTTGAAGGAACCTAAATAAAATTTATCTTCTTCGAATATATATATATATATATATATATATATATATATATATATATATATATATATATATATATGATTTTTTTTATGTAAGTCAACCAATACGCATCCCACTTTAGTCCCCTCTACCCCACCCAAATTTAAATTTCTGGTTCCGTCCTTCACAACAAGGACACAACACATTTTGGTGTGTGCTAGTATATTTTAGAGTGTGCATGTTGCATTCTATACATATATAGCGTGGATTAGGATAATACTGTAAATTTGGACCGAATCGAACTGGTTCAAACCGAACCGATAGACTGTTCGGATTGGGTCGATTGGATGTTCTTAATAATCGAATGATTTTTTCGGTCAATGGATCGATAATACCAAAAACTGGTGAAATCGAACAAACCTGATCAACCGATGGACCTTAAATGTATTTTTATTATTTTGTTTTATTGTTTGTTATGTTTAGACTTTTTTTATAGGCGATAAAATGATGAAAATGAACTATTGTGTTTGTTGGAGATAGAATGATGAAATGAATTATTAGCAAACATGTAGCAAATGATTGCTCAAACTATTTAAATTTTTGTTGATTCTAAATATGTTGTATTCAAATACAAAACTGATCAGTCAAGCCAAGCCAAGCCAAGCCAAACCAAATCAAACCAAACTAAGTCGATCGATTTTAAAATCGAACTGGCCAGTTGGTTGGTTTGATTCGATTATTATTATTTTACAATCGAATAATTAAGATTTGGCTACGGTTGTGACCAAATAGATCTATTTGACCGATGCACAGCCCTCGCGTAGATCCTGTTTAAGTGATAAGTGTTTTAACTCCATAATATGGTACTATATATGGAGTGCATTAATGTTTTTTTGTGATTTTACTAATCTTAAACTAAATAGTGATTCTAGCTATTTCTTTACGGAACCATTAACTATCAGAAATATCTTTGGTTAAATCAAGGCTAAATTGCCTTAGTTGGGTATGTACTTGCACCATTTTTCACATGTCCTAATTGTGTAATTTATATCCAACTCGAATGATTTTTGTGGTTATAAAAAAAATGTAAGATCCTGACAGAGTGGTAGAAGATCAATAGATCGAAACACATAGACGTATTATTTCTTCTATTTATAAATGGTAAAAATTGGAAGATGGTGAACCAAAGACATACAATTCTGTGTGTATAAAATCTCAAACGTTACATCGAATTCCGAACATCTAAATTCAAATAAAAATAAAAATTATGTAATTTCTTTTTCGTTTCTAACATGGTCACATAAGGTAATAGTTAATTTGAAGTCACAATTTGGAAGAATGAATATCATTATTCTTTTAGCACGACCCTAGATACCTGCATGAGCCAATGGTAGTGGCCTTCAAGACCGGCATGATCCGCAGAGTGGAAGCGCAGCAGGAAGAGCTCCTGGCCGAAGGCGGAGGCAGAAAGGGCCCCGACGAGCGACGCCCAGGCCTCGGGGTTGGACGAGAGGTCGGCGGCAAAGGCCGCAGCTGCGAAGATCACGAGGTGGAGGAACATAGACGCGTGTTCGAGGCTGGAGAGGAGGAGGTGGTGGCGATCGAAGAAGAGGTTGAAGGCTATGGCGAGGAAGGAGAAGATGAGGAGGAGGTAGAGCTCCAAGTGTTTTTTACCTATATATATTAAGCACTCTATATTATATATATATATAGGTAAAAATATATATATATATATATATATAATATATAGTCATATATATAATATAGAGTGCTTAATATATATAGTATATATATACTTATAGATATAGCATACATAGTATGTATATATATCCAGCATATATAATAGGTATACATATATGTATATATATAATTACATATATATAAAGGAAAAATAAAAATGTAGAAAATAAAATACATATATTCATGATATAATAAATAATATATATATACATATATAAGTCATATACATATACATATAATTAGAAATAAAAAGACATACATATATACATAATAGGTAATATATACATATATAAATATACATATATTTTCATATATATATATATAAAAGAAAGAGGAAAATGCTGAAATTTAAATGTACATATATATTTAATATCATAATAATATAATATACTTTATAATATATATATATATATATATATATATATCATATACATAAATATATAAATATAAATATATATATATAAAAGAAATAAAAAAAAAGATGCAGGAATTAAGTACATAATAATAAATGAAAAGCATAATATATATATATATATATACATATATATCATATATGTATATATATAATTATACTATATATAAATAAGTATATATATATATATATAGTGATATATATATATAAGAAAAATAAAAGACATATATATATATGATAATAATAATATATATATATACACTGTATATATATATATTCTGTATTTAATAATAATAGTAATAATAATAATTATATATATATATAATATATATATAAATATATATAGAATACATATAAATATATATATATACATATATATATATATATATATTACATATGTATATATAAATAAATAAAATAAAAGAAAAAAAACAGAAATTAAAATATATATACAATAGTATATATATACTGTACACAGTATATTGAATATATATATATATATAATAGTATATAGATAATATACATAAATACATATATATATAAAAATATATATATATATATATATATATATATATATATATATACATATATACTATATGTATATATATAAATTATATATATATATATATATAAAATGAAAATGCAGAAAATATAAATACCTATATACTGTATTTATACAGTATTATATTATTAGTAATCATATTATTAATTACATAATAATAATATATATTAATATATATATTAATATATATAATTATATACACATATATACTTATAATATATACATATATACATGCATATAGGTATATTTAGGTATTTTTGTATAATACATGCGTATTATACCTGACAGGGTGGTAGGGGGGGGCCCACGGCGAGTCGCCGGCGGGAGGAAGGCGGCGGAGCTGACGGTGGCCGGCCGGAGGGACGGCTGCAACGGCAGCAGCAGCTAACAGCAGCAGCAGCAGCGGGGGCTTGCGGAGGCTGCTGCGGCCAGGGTGGTGGCGGAGGTGGCGGTGCAGGCGGATGGATCGACGGAGGGGAGGGTGGCGAAGCGTCTGGCGGTGGTGGCAGAGGTCAGTTGTGGTGGTGGAGGTGGCTGGAGGCGGTCGGGATGGGGTAGGTGGCTATGGTTGGGAGGTCGGGGGGGGGGGGGGGCACTGCGGGGTGGTTGGCGACGACCGGAGGCGTCGTGGGGTGGTGGTGGTGGGTTGGTTCGACGGGGAATGGCGAGGCGAAGCGGGTAGGGTCGGTGGCGGAGGTGCACGGTGGCGGAGGGTGGCGCTGGGGGTGGTCGGGTGTGGTTGGTGTTGGCTGTGGTGTTGGTGGTGGGTGGTTGCTGTGGGAGTTCTGGGCGGCGGAGGCGGTGGCCGGAGGGGGGTGGCGGTGGTCGGAGGGAAGGGCGGGGGAGTGGCGACGGGTTCGGCGGTGGTCCGGTGGGCGGAGGGTGGCCGTGGTGGTGGTGGTGTGAGTTTGCATGGGGGGGTGCTTGGGTTTATATAGGGTTGGGGTGAGTGGCATAGGGTGTAAATAGAGGGAAGTCTAGGGGTGTTTTGGGTATTTAGATTTTTGGATATTTTTAGCAGCCAAAAAGATATTTATTTGGGTCCCACATGACACTTGTGCGGTCCACATTCATCAGCCAATGAGGTGATGCCACCTCACACTGGAAATTTGCATAAAAACCCCTGAAATTTCATAAATTACAAATAGGTCCTAAATTTGGTATTTTGTGTAATTACGTAATTTGTCTGATAAATTACCCTGTTCCCAGAAAATACTAAAATGCTCAGAATTGAGAGAAAAAAGCTGTGGGAGGGTCCTGGGGGGTGGGGGGGTGAGTCTGGGCAGGGGTAGGGCCTGGTTTCTTGGTGATACGGGTCATCGTATTTATTATTTAATAAATACTGCGCACGGTGTTCTCTAATTATTTAGAGGCAGGTTGGGCCATAATTTTACTACGGTGTCAATATACTAATTGTAGTATATTTAAAGTAGAATATTATCGTATTTTTGTCTGGGTAAAACAGGTGCCTGTTGGTCCTCAATCTCTAGGGATACAGAGATGGGCAAAGAGCAAAAAATAAAATAGGAATTAAATACAAACTTTTGTAACGATATTTGTGCGTCTTAAACGAGGCTCAAAATAAAGCATCTGGGAGTTGCACAAAAATTAGAAAAATAGTCTAACATGTCTAGGGCAGGTATGTAAATTTTGTTTGGGAATTACAGTTAGTGTAATGCTCTAATTATTTGTGTAAGGTATAGGTGCACAATCAATAGGTTATGTAAACAAAATAATTTTTAAAAAGTTACAAAAATTCTAATTAGCTAAAATAAATCCTAAATTACTGAAATCTGGTCGAGGGAGTTTACAATCTACCCTCCTTAGAATATTTTGTCCTCGAAATAAAAACAGACATATAATAAAAATGAAATATTGTTTTGAAATATTAGGACATACCCTGGTTTGGAAATAGATGGGGGAAACGCTGTCGAATATCCTCTTCTCGTTCCCAGGTTGATTCACCTGGTGCATGATGTCTACATGCAACACGAACTAGAGGGATAGTCTGGCCTCGCAACACCTTCTCGCTACGATCTAGGATCTCTACAGGTTCCTCCTGGTACGATAGGCTTGGGCCGACGGTGATCTCTGAATGGTCCAGTACATGACTCGGGTCTGGAATGTACCTCCTCAGCTGGGATACGTGGAAGACGTCATGCACTCCTTCCAAAGTCTGAGGTAGGGCTAGCTTGTAGGCCACTTCTCCGATGCGTTCTAATACATCGAAGGGTCCAATGTACCTTGGACTCAGCTTTCCTCTTCTTCCAAATCTGATAGTACCTCGGGTGGGTGAGATTTTTAAGAACACATGCTCTCCCACTTGGAACTCTAAAGGTCGTCGATGAACATTGGCCCAGTGCTTCTGTCTGTCTTGTGCAGCTCGTAGGTGTCCTTGTATCTTCTTTACTTTCTCCACCGTACGAACAACCAGTTCTGGTCCCAAGATCTGTCTTTCGCCAACATCGCTCCAGCATACTGGAGAACGACATTTCCTGCCATACAATGCTTCAAAGGGAGCCATTTGAATGCTCGCTTGATAGCTATTGTTGTAGGAAAATTCTACCAGGTATAAATGATCTTCCCATGATCCACTGAAATCAAGCATGCAGGCTCTCAGCATATCTTCAAGTGTCTGGATGGTGCGTTCTGATTGGCCATCTGTCTGCGGGTGGTACGAGGTGCTGAACTTAAGGCGGGTACCAAGACTTTCTTGCATACTTCGCCAAAAGTAAGATGTAAACCTCGTATCTCTGTCAGATACTATGCTGACTGGTACTCCATGCAGTCGTACTATCTCTTTCATGTACATATCCGCCAAGACTTCAGTAGACTGTCCGACTCTGAAAGGTAGGAAATGAGCAGCCTTTGTGAGTCTATCTACGATCACCCATACAGCATTACGACCACTGGGACTTCTTGGGAAGCCCGTAACAAAGTCCATCATAATGTGTTCCCATTTTCACTCGGGTATTGGAAGGGGTTGAAGTAGACCGGCAGATCTCTGATGCTCAGCCTTGACTTGCTGACACACCAGGCACTTTGCTACAAAGCGTGCTATCTCTCGCTTTATTCCATGCCACCATTAGTATTGTCGCAGATCTCTGTACATCTTTGTGCCTCCAGGATGTATAGAGTATGTTGAGCTGTGAGCTTCTGACATCAGCTCCTCACGAAGTTCTCCATTTGGAACATAAAGACGTTCTCCACATCTTAGAGTCCCATCTTCGTGTATGCGGCATCCTGTCTGGATTCCAGCCTCTGTTCTTTGTCGAAGCCTCTGAAATCTTGCATCTGCTGGTAGAGCAGCTTTGATTCTTTCGACCAATGTTGATTGTAGCTGGTAGTTTGATAATTGACCGTCAATTCCTGGCATAATGACCGTTATTCCCAACTTTTCTAGATCTTTCAGCAGACCTGGTTGGGTGATCATAAAGAATGCCGATGGTCTTCTGCTTAGTGCATCAGCCACTACATTAGCCTTTCCTGGATGGTACTGCAGATCGATCTCGAAGTCTGTCATCACTTCGAGCCATCGTCTTTGTCTTAGGTTCAGGTCCTTCTGAGTATAGACATATTTCAGGCTCTTGTGATCGGTGAATATCTCCACTCGTTCGCCGTATAGATAATGTCTGCATAGCTTCAGGGCGAAGATGACGGCGGCAAGCTCCAAGTCGTGAGTGGGGTAGTTCTTCTCATGAGTCCTCAATTGTCTTGAGGCATAAGCTACAACCTTCCCATGTTGCATTAAGACACAACCCAATACTTTTCCGGATGCATCGCTATAGATGACGAAACCTCCGGATCCAGATGGTATGGTCAAAATGGGGGCAGTAGTCAGACGTTTCTTCAACTCGTCGAAAGCTGTCTGGCATTCCTCAGACCAGATGAACTCCTGGTCCTTGCGGGTAAGACGTATAATTGGCTCCGCGATTCTTGCAAAGTTCTCTACGAACCTCCGGTAATATCCGGCAAGTCCCTAGAAAGCTTCTCACCTCTGAAACGTTGGTCGGAGTTGGCCACGTCTCAACAGATGAGATCTTGGCTGGGTCCATCGAGATGCCTTCTCCTGTGATCACGTGTCCCAGAAAAGCGACACGATCAAGGAAGAACTCGCACTTGCTTAGTTTAGCATAAAGGCTCTCTCGTCTCAGCGTCTCTAGCACTAGTCTCAAGTGCTCTTCGTGCTCCTCGTGGCTTTTTGAATATACCAAGATGTCGTCGATGAAGACTACCACGAACTGGTCCAGATATTGGTGGAAGACTCTGTTCATCAGGTTTATGAATACGGCTGGTGCATTAGTCAGTCCAAACGGCATCACCAGGAACTCCTAGTGACCATAACGAGTCCTGAATGCTGTCTTTGGAATATCTTCTCGCCGTACCTTGACCTGATGATAGCCTGACCTTAGGTCTATCTTTGAGAATACCACAGCTCCCGTTAGTTGATCGAACAGGTCGTCAATTCGCGGCAATGGGTACTTGTTCTTGATCGTCAAAGCATTGAGGCTCTGTAATCAATACGCATTCGATATGTTCTGTCCTTTTTGGGTACAAACAACACTGGTGCTCCACAGGGTGATGCACTAGGACGAACAAATCCCTTGATTTGTAGTTCTTCAAGTTGCAGCTTCAGCTCGTCAAGCTCCTTCTTCGCCAGTCGGTACACATTTGAGGATACCGGTGCAGCTCCGGGGTATCAGCTCAATAGTGAACTCTACTTCTCTGTCAGACGGTAGGCCTGGCAATTCCCTCTGGAAATACGTCTTCGAATTCTGCAATGAGATGCTGGGGTTCTGTCTCCATCGCCATGTAAGCTCTAGGAGTCTGGCCTACTCCTTGCTCGATGGTACCTCGTACGTATTCGAACTCCAGGTGTCCTGGTGGTCTAAAGGTGATACTACCTTTTCGGCAGTCTAGGATAGCATTGTTCTGGATTAACCAGTCCATGCCTAAGAGGACGTCGAAATTTGGGCATTGGAAGTACCAAAAATCGCGCTCTTAGCTCTCTACTACAAACAACTATTGAACATGTTTCAATAATGTTGGTAACTGGAACAATACCTCCTCCAGTAAGAATTTTTCAGCACTTGGGTAGCGGGGAAGTGAAGTATTTGTAGTGCATGGCTACGAAACTACTAGATATGAATGACAGGGTTGCGCCAGAATCAAATAATACGGTTGCAGGTAATGATGCAACTAAAATGGTACCTGCGATGGTTTCTCCTTCAGGTTCTTCGGCAACTGCATCTAAAGCAAAGTGCTTGTCCATGCCTTTGTCCTCCGGATTGTTGTCTGGCCTTGAACTGGCTCTCCTGTGTGGGCCAGAGGTGGTCCCTTCTGATATCCTCCTGATGTGGGAGGGTAGCAATCTTTTGGGCAGGCGTTCCTGATTTCTGCCCGTTCTGAGGAACTGTATCTCTGTGTTGCGCAGTCCCTAGCCATATGTTGGCTAGTCCCACATACTAGGCAGAGTCCTTTCTTCTTTCTGCAGTCATTGGCAAAATGCCCCTTCTTGCCACAAAAGTGACAAGTCGGGAGCTCCTTCTTCTGGTAAGGTCCTGTCGTCTGATGCGTCTGATTTTGTGGACGACGGATAGGGCCTCCTGCCCCTTGCTGGTTTTTTGGCCGGGAAGGTTGGATTTGAGCGTCTTGCTCCTCGGCCAATAGCTTCTTGCACCCTCGCTTCTGCAAGAACCTCCTCGTAAGAGATCCTTGACTGTGATGTCGTATACCTCTGAAGCTCGCAAGTGAGGCCGTGGTAGAATCTTTTGGCTTTCTTCAGCTCATTCGGTATCAAGATGGTACCGAATTGACTTAATCTGCTGAAACTCCGCGTCGTAGGCGTCAACAGTCATGTTTCCCTGTTCCAAGGTGTAGGAACTGGGAGTATAGGGCATTCTGGGACTGTTGCAGGGAAGTACTTGGCATTGAAGTGCTCCAAAAATTGTTCTCAAGTTTGATCCCTTGCCCGATGCTGCGCTCTATGGATTCCCACCAGTGATGGGCATTGCCTAAGAGTTGAGCTCTTACGGCGGTCATCCATAGGTCGGGGGTAAGTTGCGAGCCTTGTCTAGCAGCATTTCTGTATTGGAGATCCAATTTGAGGTCTCCTCTGGGGATTCGCTGCCCTTAAAGGTTTTCGGGTTCATCTGGCGGGAAGCCCTTGACTGTGCCCATTGGATTGGACAGGTGCTGGTTCTGGGGGCAGTCGTTCTTTCCAAGGCCGCCATCAATGTCTGTCTCAAGGCCTCAGTCTGTTGCCACTGAGATTGTCCCAGGGCTTCAGTCTGCTGCTCACTGAGTTTGCATCATAGCTTGGAGGAACTGGAACATCTGTGTTTGTCCCTCAAGCTGAGGCATCTGGGCAGGGAAGGCGGGAGGTGGAGGCAGTGGTGTCTCCGCCTGGGAGGTTTGCCCTTCATGCTGGGCTGGTGTTCCTGTCTGGGCAGGATTCTGAGGAAGGTATGGATTCATTGGGTAGACCAACATCCTTCTCGGGGAAGGGTCCCTCGGGGTGGATGGGATTCCCTGGACATCGGGCGAGGGGTCTGTTGCTGGGTCAGCCCCATCAATCGTGTGTCCTCCGGGTATGTCCATTTTTTTGAAAAAAAATAGACTAATTAGAAAAAAAACAAAAACACAAGGAATTAATAATTTATAATCAAGCAAGATGCAAATTTTTTTTTTTATGAAGTCAGTGTGGATGAGACCTAGTATTTCTATCCTATTGCAGGCTTGCTGGGCATGTCATCATACCACTAGTAATAGACTAGACCTGCATGGGCCACCACTAAAACCATGTCACGCCCCAGTCCCAAAATGTAAGGAACTAGGCTACGTGGCAATAGCCAGCTGACACGTCACTAGGGTTTAATCCATTTTTGATGGACCCAAAGGAACGTGCTACGCTGTCCTAGTATACTACAAGTCTAGTATAGACAAGTCTATCTCATCCACAGAATATGTCAGAAAATAGTGCTGAATATATATAATGCTGAGTCTGATAATGCCATATTACACATCTTGTGGGAACAACCCACTGTCAAAATATAATATAGACTGAGCATCGTCTATCTAACAAAATATCTCCATTGCCAAGAGAGCATCTCCTAGAATCAGGTAGATTCTGATGGTGTCTCCTCTAGTTCTTCCTCGGTGGCATGCCTAGTCTCCTGTCCTGGACCATACACCGTGGGGTAGTAGGCCTCGTCTAAATCTGGAAGGGAACCAGGTCCTCAGAGGGACGTAACAAGATACAGAAAATAACATGCCAGGTATGAAAATACTGAATAAAGAAATAAATACAGGGTGCTAACCATCTAAGTGAAATGCAAGTAAAGACCTTGTAGTACGTATGGGAATGTGTAGGTTAGACATATGCTGACTTAATTCACCAATCGTGGTGACTGGCTAGTATATGTGTCATATGCCCCAGACGCATGGGCACTCTGCAATCGTCCATCTCCGAGGAGTATGGAACGAAGGTGAAACATACAAGGAGGGGGTGTCCCATACGTCTACTAGTTATCTTTTTCGTCCAATGTAACTAAATGCCAAGTCGTACTATTCTGAGTTTTCCTGTACTTATGCTAAGCCGTGATTCGTGTCACCCGTACTGGTAGCAAATCAAATACGCAGCTCGCATCCCAATATGTATTGCAACCATGTTGCGTGTTCCCGTGGTAGGGTCTAGGAGGATATTAAGATACCCTCACAGATATTGGTAGGTCTGAAAAGACTAAGTTAATTATGCTACAAGTCAACGTATCTGTTGACTGTACCTGAGGCAATCTCAGGTACTCACAGTTATATGGAATTCAGGAAAACATAGCATATAACAGCATTTTGTATTTAGACAGTAACTTGGCAAGGTATACTTGCCTACTTCCTGGTTGTATTGGAAACCTGATCTCACTGTCAAGACGGAAGGTCCTTGTGACAGGGGGTCACTGACTGTGCTGGAGATGTTTTTTGTTTAAGACATTACAGGTTTTGTAAATAACAATTAAATAAAAGGGTACGTAGTATAATAGTATATATATATATATATATGTATATAGGTAAAAATATATATATATAATATATATAGTCATATATATAATATAGAGTGCTTAATATATATAGTATATATATACTTATAGATATAGCATACATAGTATGTATATATATCCAGCATATATAATAGGTATACATATATGTATATATATAATTACATATATATAAAGGAAAAATGAAAATGCAGAAAATAAAATACATATATTCATGATATAATAAATAATATATATATACATATATAAGTCATATACATTACATATAATTAGAAATGAAAAGACATACATATATACATAATAGGTAATATATACATATATAGATATATAGATATATAGATATACATATATTTTCATATATATATATATATATAAAAGAAAGAGGAAAATGCTGAAATTTAAATGTACATATATATTTAATATCATAATAATATAATATACTTTATAATATATATATATATATCATATACATAAATATATAGATATAAATATATATATAAAAGAAATAAAAAAAAAAGATGCAGGAATTAAGTACATAATAATAAATGAAAAGCATAATATATATATATATATATATATATATATATATATATATATATATATATATATATATATATATATATATATATATATATATATACATATATATCATATATGTATATATATAATTATACTATATATAAATAAGTATATATATATATATATATATATATATATATATATATATATATATATATAGTGATATATATATATATAAGAAAAATAAAAGACATATATATAAATGATAATAATATATATATATATATATATATATATATATATATATATATATATATATACACTGTATATATATATTCTGTATTTAATAATAATAGTAATAATAATAATTATATATATATAATATATATATATAAATATATATAGAATACATATAAATATATATATATATACATATATATATATATATATATATATATATATATATTACATATGTATATATAAATAAATAAAATAAAAGAAAAAAAACAGAAATTAAAATATATATACAATAGTATATATATACTGTACACAGTATATTGAATAAATATATATATATATATACAATAGTATATAGATAATATACATAAATACATATATATATAAATATATATATATATATATATATATATATATATATATATATATATACTATATGTATATATATAAATAATATATATATATATATATATATATATATAAAATGAAAATGCAGAAAATATAAATACCTATATACTGTATTTATACAGTATTATATTATTAGTAATCATATTATTAATTACATAATAATAATATATATTAATATATATATTAATATATATAATTATATACACATATATACTTATAATATATACATATATACATGCATATAGGTATATTTAGGTATTTTTGTATAATACATGCGTATTATACCTGACAGGGTGGCAGGGGGGCCCACGGCGAGTCGCCGGCGGGAGGAAGGCGGCGGAGCTGACGACGGCCGGCCGGAGGGACGGCAGCAGCAGCTAACAGCAGCAGCAGCAGCGGGGGCTTGCGGAGGCTGCTGCGGCCAGAGTGGTGGCGGAGGTGGCGGTGCAGGCGGATGGATCGACGGAGGAGAGGGTGGCTAAGCGTCTGGCGGTGGTGGCAGAGGTCAGTGGTGGTGGTGGAGGTGGCTGGAGGCGGTCGGGATGGGGGAGGTGGCTATGGTTGGGAGGTCGGGGGGGGCATTGCGGGGTGGTTGGCGGCGACCGGAGGCGTCGTGGTGTGGTGGTGGTGGGTTGGTTCGACGGGGAATGGCGAGGCGAAGCGGGTAGGGTCGGTGGCGGAGGTGCACGGTGGCGGAGGGTGGCGCTGGGGGTGGTCGGGTATGGTGGTGTTGGCTGTGGTGTTGGTGGCGGGTGGTTGCTGTGGGAGTTCTGGGCGGCGGAGGCGGTGGCCGGAGGGGGGTGGCGGTGGTCGGAGGGAAGGGCGGGGGAGTGGCGACGGGTTCGGCGGTGGTCCGGTGGGCGGAGGGTGGCCGTGGTGGTGGTGGTGTGAGTTTGCATGGGGGGTGCTCGGGTTTATATAGGGCTGGGGTGAGTGGCATAGGGTGTAAATAGAGGGAAGTCTAGGGGTGTTTTGGGTATTTAGGTTTTTGGATATTTTTAGCAGCCAAAAAGATATTTATTTGGGTCCCACATGACACGTGTGCGGTCCACATTCACCAGCCAATGAGGTGATGCCACCTCACACTGGAAATTTGCATAAAAACCCCTAAAATTTCATAAATTACAAATAGGTCCTAAATTTGGTATTTTGTGTAATTACGCAATTTGTCTGATAAATTACCCTGTTCCCAGAAAATACTAAAATGCTCATAATTGAGAGGGAAAAGCTGTGGGAGGGTCCTGGGGGGGTGAGTCTGGGCAGGGGTAGGGCCTGGTTTCTTGGTGATACGGGTCATCGTATTTATTATTTAATAAATACTGCGCACGGTGTTCTCTAATTATTTAGAGGCAGGTAGGGCCATAATTTTACTACGGTGTCAATATACTAATTATAGTATATTTAAAGTAGAATATTATCGTATTTTTTTCTGGGTAAAACAGGTATCTGTTGGTCCTCAATCTCTAGGGGTACAGAGATGGGTAAAGAGCAAGAAATAAAATAGGAATTAAATACAAACTTTTGTAACGATATTTGTGCGTCTTAAACGAGGCTCAAAATAAAGCATCTGGGAGTTGCACAAAAATTAAAAAAATAGTCTAACATGTCTAAGGCAGGTATGTGAATTTTGTTTGGAAATTACAGTTAGTGTAATGCTCTAATTATTTGTGTAAGGTATAGGTGCACAATCAATAGGTTATGTAAACAAAATAATTTTTAAAAAGTTACAGAAATTCTAATTAGCTAAAATAAATCCTAAATTACTGAAATCTGGTCGAGGGAGTTTACACTATCTGTAACCGCCCCGCAATCTGCTCCTGGTCAGGGCAGTGTTTGTTGAAGAAAATATGATATTATCTCTATTAAGCCGCAGCCCCGAAGTCTGTCTGAAGATTTCCACAAT
Organism: Iris macrosiphon; assembly: GCA_036927795.1. NCBI lineage: Eukaryota > Viridiplantae > Streptophyta > Magnoliopsida > Asparagales > Iridaceae > Iris > Iris macrosiphon. The sequence goes on from JAYESA010000003.1 coordinate 128,175,502, forward strand.
CTCGTTAATAGCATCAACACTCTTGTGTGTGGGGTTCATGAATACTAATAAATCATCTGCATATATAAGGTGAGAGACTATAGGATCTACGTTAATATCTGTCAACTCTGTCAAAGTAACCGAGGCCCGTAGCATTTGATTCCCTTTCCTAGTCATCACCTTTTTGCAAATAAGTTCTGTGAGAGGGAGTATTGTTTCATCCTCCTGATTATATAATTCTAAGTAAAATCTGATTACTTCATCTTGTATGACCGTCGGCTGTGCAATACTCTTTTCATTGCCATTAATAAGTTAGGTTACAACATTCCTATGATGTATAATGCTAATCACATCATAAAAAAACTTTGTGAGCCGATCGCCCTCCTTCAACCAATCGTATTTCGCCCGTTGGGCGAGTTGGATTTCTTCTTGCATGCTAAGGTTGTGAACCTCTTTGATAAGGTTCTGCTTCTTCTCGGCTAAGTTGTAATCTTGTAGATTCACCTGCGATTGTTGTTGTACCAATAATAACTCCTCTTGATGTTGCTTTAACGTGATCAGTGGTCTTCCTTTGTTCCAAAGCTTCAGGCATTCTTTGACACTCTTCAGTCGTCGGACTAATTTGTATTGACAGTTCCCATTTGCTTTTTGGCTTAACCCCTCTGCAACCGTTGTTGCATACCCATCCATTTGAGACCAAGCATTATTATAGCGGAAATGGCGTGCCCGTCTTTGTCCACTTTCAACCATACGTACCAGAATTGGCCAGTGGTCGCTTGTAGATGCAGCTAGTCCCTCCGCCCGACTAGATGGCCATGTTGTAATCTATTTATTATTCACTAATGCTCTGCCTAGTTGGCAAACTATTCGATTATGTACCGCACAGTTACTCCACGTCCATATGTGTCCACTTCTTTCCAAACATTTAAGACCTGAATGGAGGAGACAGTTCTGGAATTCCCAGAGAATGGGGTCAGGAACCCTTCGCCCCCCACCTTTTTGTTTGGGAACATCATAGCGTTGAAGTCCCCTACCAATAGCAAAGGAACTTGCAGTTGGTTGTCTAACCAGACCACTGAGATGAATAATATCTTTCCATAACATCTCACATTTTCTTCGGTCATTGTGGCCATATACGACCCTATATACAATTTTAAGGCCACCTTTATTTATAAACGAAATCGCAATAAGTTGTTCCGAAAGAAGTATACCTATCCCGTCCAAACTCTGCTAACCCACATTATCCATATTCTCGCCATCTCACAAAGCTCCAAATTGTTAGCTTGGTTCCAGTGAAGCGGGGTTCGTCGCGTTAACAATCTGCTCGACTTTATTTTTGTTTCTAACAATTTAATGATCGTACTCTGCGCTTTTCTCGCAACTTTCTTTATCTCTCTCCATGGGCCAATCAAGTTGGCTTTCCTGGTGTTCCAGGTTAGTACTGTCATTAATTAAGGTGAGTAATCTACAGAAAAACACCCGAACTATTCATCGGGGTGGTAACTAATCCGCCCTTGCCGTCATCACCACTCTGTATACCTTTCACAGATGTTACTCCATTATTCTTCATTAATTCAAGCCACCTAGGATTATCCCTACATAGTGCCTCCCCTTGTTCCCCCTCCATGTTATCCTGGCTTGTTGCTATTTCTCCTTATGTTCCCCCTACCACGTGTCGTTTCTTCTTGTTCCTGGTTTGCACCATCCCCCTTTGAGGCATTACTACCCTTCCCTTTCCACCTATGCCTTCCTCCCAAACCTGAATCCTTTGAAGAAGACCCATGTTCCTGTTTGTACCTTCGATCTCTTCCATACCCACCTGGTCTGCCATATTGCCACTCCCATAGACAACTAACTACGTTATTGTAGTCGCATGTTGTCCATGCTCATCAATCATGTAATGTGAGTACTCCCCACCTGTATTGGTTACCTTATCTTTGCCTCTATTCACATTCAGTAGCGGCTCTAGTGTGTTTCCCCTTCCTTCAATCACCACCCGGGTTTCCATATGGTCCCCTTCCCCTTGTAAAGGACTATTCATCGACTCCATATTTTCGTCCACCTCTCCTGATGTCTCGTTGCTTGGGCAAAGATTGGCTATATGACCAAAGAAATGGCACATGATACATGATGGAGGAACCCACTCGTAGCCTACCACTTGACGACATTGTTTTCCAGATGATAGCTTATATTCCACTACTAGAGACAGGACCTTCGTTGCTTCAATTTCTATTAAAACTCGAGCGTACGTAACCCTCACTTTATTCGTCATTAGATCATCCGCCTTAATAGGTTTACCAATGATATTGGCAAATTTCGTCATCATTGGCACGCTCCAGTAGTCCAAAGGAAAATTTGGAAACCGTATCCATATAGTAAGGGTATTGCAAAGGTCCCTCTCGTATTGCTCTCCTCGTGTCCACCATTTCGTAATGATCAACCTCCCATCGAATGTCCAGGGCCCACCTTGCAAGATCCGCTCCACATCCTCCACCGGGCCAAATTTGGCATAAATATCCATTTTCCCATGGAAAGACTTCGAGACCCCCCGTGGTCTCCACACTCGATATATGTATGCCCTAATCTGAGCGAAGAAAAGTTTCTCCCATAACATAGAAAATAATTGTGTTTCTCCAATATTCCGTCGTCTCCTCCAAGTCCCCATCTATGAATTCGGCCATCAATCGCCCATCCACCTCCACAGGTTCGACGTATTGCATTCCTGCGTAGTCGGGGGGATCCACAGTACAGCACATCTCTGCCTAGGTCCTTCCTACACCTCCAGTATCCCTAGTTTGGTTTTGAAAACCTCCCATAGTAGCTGGTTGTTGAACCCCGCCTCCTTACCCCCTGTAGAAACTTTTCTTCTTGTCGTTACCCTTATGTTTCTTGTCTGTTGTGAAGAAGGGGCCATCCCCCACCGTGGCCTATTCGTGAAATCATTCTCACCTCGTTCTCTTTGAACCCCTGTCATATGGGATCTCATGTTTGGGTACACTGACATGTCTTCCTGCCTCCTTTCCCTGTGCCACGTTGAGTTTCCAGCGTTGAACTCCTTCCGTCGAGCGCCCCCTCCCATCTGCACAGCCTTCGTTCGTCCTACTCCCCGTCGGTTGTCTCTAACCCTCTCGTCCTTTCTGCTCGACCCTCGGCGCCATCTTCTCCGTTCGATTGTAGTCCAGCCGCTTCACGCCTCGAATCATCGCTTCTGTCGTCGTCTCCGTTTGGTTCCAAAACCCTAGCCGACATATATATATATATATATATATATATATATATATATATATATATATATATATATATATATATATATATATAATGTCTATATGGATACTTTCTCATCTTTGAATTAACCTTTGCCAGAATATGCCAGAATATACTTTTTTTTGGATATATATGTCCTTCCACCGGATTAGGAATTAAGTTCTCAAGGGAAGATTTGAACCGTAACCATCCCACGGAACTTTCCATCATAACCAATATGCCACGATCCCACATACACTTTTTTATCTTTGAACTTAACATTTTCATCGAAGAGCCATATTTCTAAGAAGACTAAGTGCAATCGAAAAGTGTGTGTGTACATACATTAATATAAACGCCAAAAGCATATTTCAGTTACATTCTAACGTTGGTATAGGCTGTTAGACAATTATTACTTTATTTTTCCTTTAACCTGTAAAACAACATAAGCAAAGTTTAGTGTTACCGGTCTGCGCTGCCCTGAGAGTTGATCCGAGGTCTATGTGCAGACTGTTCTCAAATACTCCTAGTGGTAAAACCCCCGTGCTACCGGTTTTTTGTTATCGCACACAACTCTGAGAGAATGACCCAAACTTAGCACCTTTCCAGAGCAACAATCTGAAGAACAATATTTTGTTGTTAGAGGTGAGGAGAGAAAAGAGACAAAACATTTTTAGAGAGTTTTCACGTAAGAAATGTTGTATTTTACAAATAAGACAATAAGCTATTTATATAAGAAAACTCCAACCTATATGAGCTAAAACTTAGCCTATCCATAGGCCAAAGGAAATGGTCAGTAGAGGAATTTATCCTCCAACGAGAGAGAGAGAGAGAGAGCAATTGAACCGGTCAAAAGAAAGACTTGATTTTTTAGAAAGTAAAATTGCAACAATCCCCTCCAAAAAACCAAGTTCTGAAAACAGAGAGAATAATAAGAGTAAAAGATTTCTGGGCAATTATATACTATGCATAGATGAGATGTACTACAGCCTTGAATCTTACTTAGTGACTATTATCTTTGCCTAAAGAAGTGCTTGATGGACTGTGCCTTGAATCCGATTTCTTGAAACAGACTCAGAAAATAATATGCATAATACGTTAGAGGTTCTTGGGTCTACCGGATGACACTTTCGATTGGCCATGCACACTTAAACCATATTCATGAGAGTTGTCTGGGATCACCCTGTCTTATAGTCACGACTTTCACGATCTCTCATATAGGTAACTCCTTAAGGTTTGGTGATATATGCCAACCCTGCATATAATGCTTGGACCTATTAAGAGTTTGAAACTCATTCTAACAATATCACACCGTAACATTGTCACCATAAGGATGGGATATCATTGTATAACCGCTTGGGCATTAATTTATGATAATTTAATCTCAGGGTCAGTATTCCATATTAGTCATCTGAGTCCAGCTTGTTTCTACCCATTGAACCGACTTCTTGGGATCTCCAGTCAGACTCGGTTGGGTTGCCACTGCTGGTGACTTACTTATAGGCTTAACCTCACCCACCTCGATGATACTAGGATTAATGTCCTAGATAGACCCTTAGTCAAGGGATCAACATGATTCTTTTATGAACTTTGTAGTCAAGAACCACAATTTTGCCTTTTAGGCTCTTTATTGACTTGAAGTGCAGCTGCAGGTACCTGTTTATCTTAGAACTCATAGAAACATGCTTTAGTAGTTTTTTAAAGCAAATTGATTATCATAATTTATTACAAGAAATGACAGGTACATAAATTTGTATATACATAATAAGATGTCTGAGCCATTCAGCTTCAACACAAGCTATGTTTAAAATTACCATTTCAGAGCTATGATACTCCTAGCCATGATAGTTTGTCACATGTACCTATCATCTTATGAGTATCTAAGTTTTCCATAGGAATAAACCCTTATACTTCTTCCATTGGACCTTAGTATTCTCTAGTGCTTTTCTATCCGAAGAATATGTCATATAATGACTCAAGTAAAATACATAGAACTATATGGAACCAATTGAAGTCTATTTCTTTAGTAGTTTTTGGTTTGACTAAGCCAGATGTTTGATTTACTCCTAAATTTTTGTCACTCCCCGTTCCCGATATACGTATTTGGAACATATTTATTTCTTGCTAGCATGGTATCTTGGTTCATGGAGACTAGACCCATTCTTTGGTTTAACTTGGCCCATGGTTTATTTGTGTGGTTGGGTTTGATCATGATTAAACCATGGCCAAGAATCCAACCCTAGACAATATAAGCAATCCTTTTTCTCTCTCTTCCCTCATTCTCTTCACTTTCTCTCCTTCTTCATTTTTAGGCAAGTACACCTTGCATGGCATGGAGAAATACTTAAATTTTAATTCTTGCTTTTGCTTGTATATTATTAGTCTAATATGTGTGCCATGAGTTTCTAAGCACTTTTAATACTTGGAGTTTGTGGTTTTGATTGATAGATTTGAGTAGATCTACATTTTAAAGATAGGATTTTCATGGGTTCCATAAGTTTTTTTTTAGTTTTGATTTATTAAAACTTGTTCTTTTCAAAAACTAGTAGTTCTATGTGGTAGAAAATTAAATTTCGTTCGATTTTGACTTTTTTACTTGATTTAGAGTTAAAATGAAGATTTTATGAAAAAAATAAAATTTTGAATTTCTTGGAGCTTTTTTCATGGAGTTCATGCTATTTTGGGATGATGGAGTCCCATGCGGCCAGCTTCATGCGACCTTTTTTGGCATGCGCCTATCTTGTCGGGCGCATGGTTGCCCATGTGTCCATCATCCCATGTGCCAGCTTCTCATGCGTCCAGCATCCCATGCACAAGCTTTCCATGCGCCAGCTTCCCATGCATTCAACATCCCATGCACTAGCTTCCCATGGGTCCAGCTTCCATGTGCCAGCTTCCCATGAGTCCAGCATCTAATGCGCCAGCTTTTCTTGCGTCAGCTTCCCATATGAGGCCATCTTGCATATGAGGCCAAGCTTGCATATGAGGCCAGGTTTGCTCGTTTTGCTGATTTGCTTGGTTTTGATATTTTATTAGATTTTGTGATTTCATGTGTGATCTTGATGAATATAAGTATGATTAGACTCAGTGACTATGTGTTAGACCTGACTATGCGCCTGACCCGACTATGTGTAGAATTAGACCATGTACCAAGTAACTTGACCTATGTGTTGCAATACGATAGAACCTATGTGATTAACTAATAAGTTGGTAATTTGAATCAACTAATATCCGTGCTGAGACACTTATTACGTGCTATGTGTTCCTATGTGTCACGACCGTCACCCGAAATGAGGGTACGGGTACATGAATAATGCCCAGCCTACGCCGCAACATCGGCGGTAGAACATTGTTTGGGTCAACAATACTATCTATGTCACTACCCAATTATAGAAAATAGGGTATATTTTTTTTTATTTGATAAATAGTGTATTGTATTTAATTATTTATATTTATAATTAATTAGTGCTTGTCTTATTTTTTATTTTGATTGTTTTAGGGTTTTGGCTAGCCTGGACCCATGTCAGACCCTAGTGGACCCATGTCCGACCCAGCCCACACCCTGGTGAGAATTATTTTGGGGCTTAGAATTATTATTTTATTTTTAGGAGGTTAGTTGGAGAGATTTGGAACTAGTTTGAGCGCATTTGGAACCCGGAACCCAAAACTAAGTGAATAGGGGCATTTTGGGAATTTGGTGACTTATGTACCTATTTATTTCTACATGGTCGGCCTACCTACCCCCCACCCGTGAGAAAACCAGCAGCCCCTCCCCTTTGCTTTGTGTTCTCCACTTCTTCTTCTTCATTTCTTCTTCTCCACTTCTTCTTCCTTCTTCCTTCTTCTTCAAAGTAAGTTTTCTTCCACTTTTCTTCTTTCTTTCTTTCATTCCTTCTTCCTTAAGCTAACCCTCACCTTACATTTTCTCTAACCTAGGTGTGAGGAGCTTAGATCTAGTGTGAGAGCTAGAATTGGTGGCTTGGAGCTTGAGGGAGGTGAATTCTAGGGATTGTGAGACTTTGGCCTTGGGATTCCAACTCCCAAGAGGTAAAATCTAACTTTTTCCTTGCTAATTATTTTTGTGTAGTGTAATTAGTGTTGTAGAACCTTCCTAGACCCTAACCCTACCCGTAGGAGGAAGTTGGAACTAGTTTGGGTGAGTTTAGAGACTTTGACATTAGGTTTTGTGTCGAATTCGGGTGGAATCCGAATTTGGCCCAATTTTGGGTGATGTCCTAGGTTAGATGGACCTAGGTAGACGTTGTCGGGTGTCTAGAGGGTGAGTGCGTGTCTCCGTTCGGACACGGGAAGCCGTGTCGCGGAGAAACGGGCGTTTCGGGCGAAATTGGGGCTTTTCATCGTCGCCGATTCTAAGTGCGTGTGCGTTTCCGCCACGGGCCTAGAATCGACGTGGGAGCACATTTTCTAGGATCTAGACATCGTGTAGAGCGCGTGGGTAAATTTTGGGCCGATTCCGAGTTCGTTTGGTGTGCGTTTCAGGAGGTTTTTCGAGCCGCGCACCACGTGTTCGTCGAAATGACCGAACGGCCATTTGACTTGGTTTCCTCGTTTCGGCTTTGTGCGCGCGTTGGGTTAGTATCGGGGAGTGTGTACTAGAGTTTTCGGGCTATATTTTATATATTTTAGGGTATTGGTGAGTGTCGGGGTCATTGGGCGTGAGTAGGGCGTGTGGTTTGAGTGTTGTGTGCGTGGTTGTGTTTGTATTGATATGTGTCTATATATATATATATTTATATATATGTATGTGTGTTTATGTATATATATTTATATATATATGTGTGTATTTATATTTATGTACTTGTATATGTATATGTCTATGTATATATATATATATGTATATGTGTAAGTGTGCTTGTGTGTGTGTATGTATATATATATATATATATAGGTGTATGTATATATATATATAGTTGAGAGTGTGTGTAGATATATATATATATATATATATATATTAAGTGTATATATATATGTAGCTATGTATATATATTTATGTGTGTGTATGTTGTTAGTGTTGTGAGTGTGTGTGTGTGTATTAGTGTGTGAGTGTGTTAGTGTGTGTGTTAGAGTGTGTAGATGAGTGTATATATATATAGATATCTAGTTATAGATATATAGATATATATGTATGTATATATATATATATAGATAGTGATATATATATATGTATATATATGGATGTGTGTGTGTGTGTATGTGAGATGGGGGGGGGGAGGCAGCCACCACTGTGCAACAGCAGCAGCAGCTGCTGCCCCCATAGCAGCAGCAACAAGGGGCAGCAGCAGCACAGCAGCATCATCAGCTGCAGCAGCAGCTTTGAGAGCAGTAGCAGCAGCAATGCGAAGCACAGCAGCAGCAGCAGCAATGCCAGGGAGCAGCAGCAGCGCGTTGGCGAGGCGAGTAGCGAGGGATGGATAGCTAGCTAGATTAGAGAGATAGATAGGTAGTTGGATAAATAGGTAAGATAAGTTATGGATAATTACATAGATAGATAGATAGATATTGATAGATAGATAGCTAGGTATTTAGATAGATAGATAGATACTAGATAGGTATATATATACATATTGAGTTGGGTAAGATAATGGGTAATCGGGTAAATGTGTGTGGATATCTATATACATAGGTATATACATACTTAGATATATATAAATATAGTAGATATCTATATTACCTAGCCTAGATTAATAACTAGGTATATAATTAATAGCTAGGTAGCTAGTTAGAGGGCTTTAGAGCGAAACCTCAATACCTTGAGATACCGAGGTATCTCGATACCTTGAGATATTCAAGGTATTGAGTTTCGAGCGGGGTATTTGAGCATTAGCCTAGGAAATGCTTGGGAGTGATTTTTATATGTTTATATATATATAATTACGCGTGCTAGCATAGGTTTTAGCGGGTTTAGGCGGGGTGCGTGGCCTAGGGCGAGGTATCGGATACCGAGGGTATCCCGGTATCTCGATTAGGCGAGTTTGTGAGTTTAGTGGCTTAATGAGCTCGGTTTGACCTAGAATTTCAGGGGCACCCTAGTTTGACCTAGCTTTGACCATAATTGTCCCCGTTGACCGTAAAAGTCAACGTTTGACCTAGTTTTGACCTAAAGTTGACTTTTTGGACCCCGGGTTGACTTTTTGACCCAATTTTCACCGGTTTGACCCGTTCGACCTAGAATAGCCCTAGAAGCCTGTTTTTAATTATTTTATATCAGTTTAAATGCTTAGAACCCTGTTTAATTCTGCTTTTCGCATTAGGTCCTTGCGTCACCGGTCCGGACCTCGATCCTCATCAGTTGCTCAGGACATCAGGCGAGTACCTACCTCTGATAGTTTCCATTTCATGATAGCGTTTATATCACTTGTTCTAGAACTGTAATACTTGATTCTGACACATTATTACACGAGCTGGTACTAGTGGATCCCGTCATGAGGTGCTATCCCCCTTACCGTGTTCAGCGGGTACTCTATCACGTGTATTTCATCATGTGCTTCGGGTATTGATTATCATGTGCTATCATGTGCTTCTTGTGCTCTCGCCTTCGTGTGCGCGAGCTACTATCATGTACGTAGCGTGTTGTGGTTGGATCCAATGGTATTAGTGGGGGAGGGGAGTAGCGAGTTGGTTATATGATCAAAGCCAAACAGTATTCATGTGTATGTCGGTTATGCAACTCACGCATAACGGAGTTATCGTAGTGACTTTCATGTGCAACCTAAGCCGATCATATAACGAACTTGTGCTCAAGGCACTTAGCTAGTATTCATGTTTCTCACCTGCAGTTACTTTTCCACTACTTGTATTATTCTCCAGTTTATATTACAGCTATTTATTGTGCTCCAGCATATATTTATTTCCTGTGCATCTTGATTACTTTTCTATTGCTCGTCATATACACCTTACCATGCAATTGGAGTTGCTTTCAGAGCTATGTACTTCGCTCCAGTCCTGACTGGGCATATTTTTTCCAGAGGATCCTGAGGACTATTGCCCTACGTTCTACGGGCCTGGTATTGACGACTGTTGTGACCCCGAGGAGGAGTGCGCCGAGGAGACGCCGATAGCACCCTAGTTAGCTAGGTGGGTTTCCTGGGTTTTTCCAGTGGTTTGTATTTTGGATGACTGTACTTATTCTTTTGTGCTTCTGTGAGATGTTGTAGCTTTTAGACTTGGACTGTATTATTTTGGGTAGTCTTGCTCTCTTGGTTCTGGTTTTCTTTGTTTATATCATATCGTGCTTATTTCTTCCCCTAGATTTTGTGATTGAGATTCATATATATATTGCGTGGTTGCCCTCCTTCGGGAGAAGATTATTTTGATATATATATTGCGTGGTTTTGCCCTCCTTTTGGAGAGGTCATGCCGGATTTTTCAGTGAGATATAGATAGATATGGTTGACCTAGAACGGACCTTTACAGCGTTCTACCGCCGATTCTGCGGCGTAGGCTGGACGTACCCACGGCTCATGCCCGATTTTCGGGTGCGGGTCGTGACACGTTTTTGGTGGTGGCCCATGCAGGTCTCTGCTTTTTAGGTTTACCTGCAATAGGATATAGGAGATAGGCTGAGAGAGTGTGTGCTCAATCACAACTAGGACCCCTCCTGATTTTTCTTGCTATCTTAATTTTTCCTGAAATTGTTTTCTTTTGCAATATTACTGTCCTTCTTTGATGATATCGTTCTTGCACTATATTGACTTCTTTTGATCTGTGTTCTCCTTGATTCCATTCCAGCACTTGCTTTAATTGATTCCGGTGCTTCCCATAGCTTTGTGTCTGTATCTTTTGCTGTTAGACACCATCTTGTTACTGAACCTTTAGCTAGACTCTGCAAGATCACGACCGGGGGTGGTATCATCCTAGTCCGTGATGTTTGCAGAGACCGGAGAGTTACCTTGGGAGGCCGGGAGTTGAGTGTGTGCCTACTCGTAATGCCACTTCCGAGCTACGATATTGTACTCGGGATGGATTGGTTGAGTACGTATTGTGCTAGTATAGATTGTCGTGGAGGCAGAGTTTTGTTTAGTCCGCCGGGTGAGCCAGAGTTTCAGTTTGCCAGAGGAGCAGCGGAGCAGACCGAGGGAGTCTTCTGCGAAGCCCTGGTGGTAGAGCCGAGGTCGCTACATCCACTGATAGAGGAGTATATGGATGTCTTTCCGGAGGAGTTGCCAGGGTTACCTCCGGACAGAGACGTGGAGTTCTCTATAGACTTGGTGCCAAGCGCGGAGCCGATATCCCAGCACGTCTATAGAGTCAGCAACAGTGAGCTGGTAGAGTTGAAGAAGCAGGTGGATGAGCTTCAGGACAAGGGATTTATCAGATCTAGTTCTTCTCCGTGGGGTGCTCCGGTACTTTTTGTGCCGAAGAAGGATGGGTCGATACGGATGTGTATCGACTACAGGGCTCTGAACAGCCCCACAATCAAGAACAAGTATCCGCTGCCGCGTATTGATGATCTATTTGACCAGTTGAGCGGAGCGAGGGTGTTTTCCAGGATTGATCTGAGGACAGGCTACCACCAGGTGAAAGTCAGGAAGGAGGATATTCCGAAGACAGCTTTTCGGACCAGATATGGACAGTATGAGTTCTTGGTGATGCCGTTTGGGTTGACTAATGCCCCGGCAGTGTTCATGAATCTGATGAACAAGGTGTTCCATCAGCATCTGGACAGGTTTGTGGTGGTGTTTATAGATGACATCTTGGTGTATTCGAAGACCCCAGAGGAGCACGAGGAGCATTTGAGGATAGTGCTGGAGACTCTCAGGAAGGAGAAGCTTTATGGAAAGCTCTCAAAGTGTGAGTTCTTCCTTGACAAGGTTGAATTCCTTGGTCATGTGGTGACTGGAGAGGGTATCTCGGTGGATCCGAGAAAGATCGTGGCAGTTGAGGCGTGGAGTGCTCCGAGTTCAGTAGCCGAGGTCAGGAGTTTCTTGGGACTGGCAGGCTACTACAGAAGATTTGTTCAGGATTTTTCCCGGATTGCAGAGCCGTTGTCCAGGCTGACTCGGAAGGACGTGGAGTTTGTTTGGTCAGAGGAGTGCCAGATCGCCTTTGATGAGCTGAAGAGGAGGTTGACGACAGCTCCAGTGTTGACGTTGCCATCAGGTTCTGGAGGATTCACTATCTATAGTGATGCATCGGGGAAGGGACTGGGTTGTGTGTTGCAGCAGAATGGGAGGGTGATTGCCTATGCTTCCAGGCAATTACGTCCTCATGAGAAGAACTACCCTACCCACGATTTGGAGTTGGCAGCGGTCATTTTTGCTCTGAAGTTGTGGAAACACTATTTATACGGAGAGCGTGTGGAGATCTTCACAGACCACAAGAGCTTGAAGTATGTGTTTACCCAAAAAGAGCTGAACATGAGGCAGAGGAGATGGTTGGAGTTGATGAAAGACTTCGACATATCATTGCAGTACCATCCAGGGAAGGCGAACGTAGTTGCGGATGCATTGAGCAGGTATCCGGTAGCTATGTGCCTGACTACAGATCGTTATCTTTTGGCAGATCTAGAGAGCTTGGGCATTGAGGTGATAGTGCCTGGAGTTGAGATGCAGATGTGGGGACTGCAGATTCAGTCAGAGTTGGTAGACCGGATCAGGGCTACACAGTTTGAGGATGAGTCCCTGAGGAGCATCAGGGAGCAGGTTCAGATGGGATTAGCAGATGACTTCACCATTGCTGATGATGGTTCTTTGCGGCACGGTACCAGGTTGTGTGTGCCGAGAGGGTCGTTGCGCGAGGAGGTTCTCCAGGAGGCGCATCGATCCCAGTACTCTATGCATCCCAGTGCCAACAAGATGTATAGAGATCTGAGACAGCATGTATGGTGGTACGGGATAAAGCGAGAGGTAGCGCGCTTCGTATCCCGATGCTTAGTGTGCCAGCAGGTGAAGGCGGAGAGGCAGAGGCCAGGAGGTTTACTCCAGCCGTTACCCATTCCGGAGTAGAAATGGGAGCATGTGACCATGGATTTTGTTTCTGGGCTTCCCCGTTCTCCAGGCGGAAAAGATGCGATTTGGGTCATCGTGGACAGGTTGACCAAATCGGCCCACTTCCTACCATTCAAAGTGGGTACGTCTACAGAGAGACTAGCAGAGATGTATGTGCGCCAGATAGTCAGACTGCATGGAGTTCCAGTGAGCATAGTATCAGATCGGGATAGTCGCTTTACCTCGCATTTCTGGAGGAGTCTGCAGGCTAGCTTGGGCACCCAGCTCAAGTTTAGTAGTGCGTATCACCCACAGACAGATGGTCAGTCAGAGAGGACCATTCGGACACTTGAGGACATGCTCCGGACTTGTATTTTGGATTTCAGAGGCTCTTGGGAGGATCACTTGCACTTGGTAGAGTTTGCTTACAACAACAGCTACCAAGCCAGTATCGAGATGTCACCTTTTGAGGCGTTGTATGGACGGAGGTGTCGCACGCCGTTGTCATGGGATGATGTAGGTGAGAGAGCTTTGCTTGGCCCGGAGATGGTGGTCGATGCAGCGGAGAAGGTCAAGCTCATTAGAGATAGACTTCGGGTGGCGCAGGACAGGCAGCGGCATTGGGCCGATAGCCACCGGAGACCTTTGGAGTTCGAGGTATAGCTTAGAATCTAGATTTTGTTCTTGTGTTTGCTTGTGATTGCTTGTTTTAGACTAAGTGCAGAGACCTTGTTTGTGCTAGGTTGGAGATCTGGTGTTCCTGAGGATTTCTCCGACGCGGGGCACTATTCGCTTCGGTGGAGGCGGGAAGCTTAGCCCACGTTTCGTTGGACCCTTCCGTATCCTCGAGAGGGTCGGCGCCGTGGCGTATAGGGTTGAGTTGCCGCCTACGCTGGAGGGAGTTCATGATGTGTTCCACGTGTCGCAGTTGAGACGGTACGTGGCGGATCTCAGTCACGTATTGGATCACTCGAAGATCGCAGTGGGCCCTACTCTTAGCTATCCAGAGCAGCCGGTGGAGATTCTGGATCGGCGGGAGAAGGTGTTGAGGAACCAGACTATTCCCTTGGTTCGCGTCGCGTGGAGGCATCACTCTCCAGGAGAGTCGACCTGGGAGAGGGAGGATGAAATGCGCGAGCGATACCCCTATCTCTTCGAGCCCTGAGGTATGGTTCTTTCTTTGCATTCCTGTCCTAGTTTCGTCTTTTAATTTCGAGGACGAAATTATTTTAAGGAGGGTAGACTTGTCACTACCCAATTCTAGAAAATAGGGTATATTTTTTTTTATTTGATAAATAGTGTATTGTATTTAATTATTTATATTTATAATTAATTAGTGCTTGTCTTATTTTTTATTTTGATTGTTTTAGGGTTTTGGCTAGCCTGGACCCATGTCAGACCCTAGTAGACCCATGTCCGACCCAGCCCACACCCTGGTGAGAATTATTTTGGGGCTTAGAATTATTATTTTATTTTTAGGAGGTTAGTTGGAGAGATTTGGAACTAGTTTGAGCGCATTTGGAACCCGGAACCCAAAACTAAGTGAATAGGGGCATTTTGGGAATTTGGTGACTTATGTACCTATTTATTTCTACATGGTCGGCCTACCTACCCCCCACCCGTGAGAAAACCAGCAGCCCCTCCCCTTTGCTTTGTGTTCTCCACTTCTTCTTCTTCATTTCTTCTTCTCCACTTCTTCTTCCTTCTTCCTTCTTCTTCAAAGTAAGTTTTCTTCCACTTTTCTTCTTTCTTTCTTTCATTCCTTCTTCCTTAAGCTAACCCTCACCTTATATTTTCTCTAACCTAGGTGTGAGGAGCTTAGATCTAGTGTGAGAGATAGAATTGGTGGCTTGGAGCTTGAGGGAGGTGAATTCTAGGGATTGTGAGACTTTGGCCTTGGGATTCCAACTCCCAAGAGGTAAAATCTAACTTTCCCCCTTGCTAATTATTTTTGTGTAGTGTAATTAGTGTTGTAGAATCTTCCTAGACCCTAACCCTACCCGTAGGAGGAAGTTGGAACTAGTTTGGGTGAGTTTAGAGACTTTGACATTAGGTTTTGTGTCGAATTCGGGTGGAATCCGAATTTAGCCCAATTTTGGGTGATGCCCTAGGTTAGATGGACCTAGGTAGACGTTGTCGGGGTGTCTAGAGGGTGAGTGCGTGTCTCCGTTCGGACACGGGAAGCCGTGTCGCGAAGAAACGGGCGTTTCGGGCGAAATTGGGGCTTTTTGTCGTCGCCGATACTAAGTGCGTGCGCGTTTTCGCCACGGGCCTAGAATCGACGTGGGAGCACATTTTCTAGGATCTAGACATCGTGTAGAGCGCGTGGGTAAATTTTTGGGCCGATTTCGAGTTCGTTTGGTGTGCGTTTCAGGAAGTTTTCCGAGCCGCGCACCACGTGTTCGTCGAAATGACCGAACGGCCATTTCGACTTGGTTTCCTCGTTTCGGCTTTGTGCGCGCGTTGGGTTAGTATCGGAGAGTGTGTGCTAGAGTTTTCGGGCTATATTTTATATATTTTAGGGTATTGGTGAGTGTCGGGGTCATTGGGCGTGAGTAGGGCGTGTGGTTTGAGTGTTGTGTGCGTGGTTGTGTTTGTATTGATATGTGTCTATATATATATATATTTATATATATATATGTGTGTTTATGTATATATATTTATATATATATGTGTGTATTTATATTTATGTACTTGTATATGTATATGTCTATGTGTATATATATATATGTATATGTGTAAGTGTGCTTGTGTGTGTGTATGTATATATATATATATAGGTGTATGTATATATATATAGTTGAGAGTGTGTGTAGATATATATATATATATATATATTAAGTGTATATATATATGTAGCTATGTATATATATTTATGTGTGTGTGTGTTGTTAGTGTTGTGAGTGTGTGTGTGTGTATTAGTGTGTGAGTGTGTTAGTGTGTGTGTTAGAGTGTGTAGATGAGTGTATATATATATAGATATCTAGTTATAGATATATAGATATATATGTATGTATATATATATATAGATAGTGATATATATTATATATGGATGTGTGTGTGTGTGTGTATGTGAGATGGGGGGGGAGGCAGCCACCACTGTGCAACAGCAGCAGCAGCTGCTGCCCCCACAGCAGCAGCAACAAGGGGCAGCAGCAGCACAGCAGCATCATCAGCTGCAGCAGCAGCTTTGAGAGCAGTAGCAGCAGCAATGCGAAGCACAGCAGCAGCAGCAGCAATGCCAGGGAGCAGCAGCAGCGCGTTGGCGAGGCGAGTAGCGAGGGATGGATAGCTAGCTAGATTAGAGAGATAGATAGGTAGTTGGATAAATAGGTAAGATAAGTTATGGATAATTACATAGATAGATAGATAGATAGATATTGATAGATAGATAGCTAGGTATTTAGATAGATAGATAGATACTAGATAGGTATATATATATACATATTGAGTTGGGTAAGATAATGGGTAATCGGGTAAATGTGTGTGGATATCTATATACATAGGTATATACATACTTAGATATATATAAATATAGTAGATATCTATATTACCTAGCCTAGATTAATAACTAGGTATATAATTAATAGCTAGGTAGCTAGTTAGAGGGCTTTAGAGCGAAACCTCAATACCTTGAGATACCGAGGTATCTCGATACCTTGAGATATTCAAGGTATTGAGTTTCGAGCGGGGTATTTGAGCATTAGCCTAGGAAATGCTTGGGAGTGATTTTTATATGTTTATATATATATAATTACGCGTGCTAGCATAGGTTTTAGCGAGTTTAGGCGGGGTGCGTGGCCTAGGGCGAGGTATCGGATACCGAGGGTATCCCGGTATCTCGATTAGGCGAGTTTGTGAGTTTAGTGGCTTAATGAGCTCGGTTTGACCTAGAATTTCAGGGGCACCCTAGTTTGACCTAGCTTTGACCATAATTGTCTCCGTTGACCGTAAAAGTCAACGTTTGACCTAGTTTTGACCTAGAGTTGACTTTTTGGACCCCGGGTTGACTTTTTGACCCGATTTTCACCGGTTTGACCCGTTCGACCTAGAATAGCCCTAGAAGCCTGTTTTTAATTATTTTATATCAGTTTAAATGCTTAGAACCCTGTTTAATTCTGCTTTTCGCATTAGGTCCTTGCGTCACCGGTCCGGACCTCGATCCTCATCAGTTGCTCAGGACATCAGGCGAGTACCTACCTCTGATAGTTTCTATTTCATGATAGCGTTTATATCACTTGTTCTAGAACTGTAATACTTGATTCTGACACATTATTACACGAGCTGGTACTAGTGGATCCCGTCATGAGGTGCTATCCCCCTTACCGTGTTCAGCGGGTACTCTATCACGTGTATTTCATCATGTGCTTCGGGTATTGATTATCATGTGCTTCTTGTGCTCTTGCCTTCGTGTGCGCGAGCTACTATCATGTACGTAGCGTGTTGTGGTTGGATCCAATGGTATTAGTGGGGGAGGGGAGTAGCGAGTTGGTTATATGATCAAAGCCAAACAGTATTCATGTGTATGTCGGTTATGCAACTCACGCATAACGGAGTTATCGTAGTGACTTTCATGTGCAACCTAAGCCGATCATATAATGAACTTGTGCTCAAGGCACTTAGCTAGTATTCATGTTTCTCACCTGCAGTTACTTTTCCACTACTTGTATTGTTCTCCAGTTTATATTACAGCTATTTATTGTGCTCCAGCATATATTTATTTCCTGTGCATCTTGATTACTTTTCTATTGCTCGTCATATACACCTTACCATGCATTTAGAGTTGCTTTCAGAGCTATGTACTTCGCTCCAGTCCTGACTGGGCATATTTTTTCCAGAGGATCCTGAGGACTATTGCCCTACGTTCTACGGGCCTGGTATTGACGACTGTTGTGACCCCGAGGAGGAGTGCGCCGAGGAGACGCCGATAGCACCCTAGTTAGCTAGGTGGGTTTCCTGGGTTTTTCCAGTGGTTTGTATTTTGGATGACTGTACTTATTCTTTTGTGCTTCTGTGAGATGTTGTAGCTTTTAGACTTGGACTGTATTATTTTGGGTAGTCTTGCTCTCTTGGTTCTGGTTTTCTTTGTTTATATCATATCGTGCTTATTTCTTCCCCTAAATTTTGTGATTGAGATTCATATATATATTGCGTGGTTGCCCTCCTTCGGGAGAAGATTATTTTGATATATATATTGCGTGGTTTTGCCCTCCTTTTGGAGAGGTCATGCCGGATTTTTCAGTGAGATATAGATAGATATGGTTGACCTAGAACGGACCTTTACAGCGTTCTACCGCCGATTCTGCGGCGTAGGCTGGACGTACCCACGACTCATGCCCGATTTTCGGGTGCGGGTCGTGACAATCTAACATCTCATGCAATATAAATATGGTGCCTATCATGCCATCTCAACTCCAAACGGAGGAACAAATATAATGACATGATAAGATATCAATACTCAATCACAATATCAAACTAAGGAAGATAGAGTACGATATGGAATAAAAGGATGAAATAAGAATCATAAAATATCTACAAGTCCACACTATGAATCTAAGCACAAACAACTCCCAAATACCAATATACATGCCATGAGTCTAAAATAAGACTAATACAATGTCTAAATAATATAAGTCTAAGCCTCCTCAGTCACTGGCACAAGGTTATCCTGCTCTAGGGGAGTATCTTCTAATGGTCCACCGTCTTGCGGCCCGTAGTAAGTGGGACACTGCTTCTCAAGCCAATCATCTGAAAAATATATCCAATCAGATTGGACCAAAGTACAAAACTCTGGAAGAAGTTCCAAATACATGGTAGAACATATATGACAAGTAATAGAAAATAATACAAAATGACCTAGCAACAGGAAAAGAAATGAACTATAGTAAACAGGTAATATACTAGAAAGGAAGAACATGCAATATGAAATATCTGTAAGTAATGGAAATAGATAAACTAGCTAATATGCCTTAGAGTACAAGTTTTTTATGTGATCAGTTTGGGTTGAACACGAATATAATATGATAATTCAATTACACGTGTGATATGTAATCGACATGTACACGAATACACTGGGCTTGCTCACATAACTAACTCCTACTCCCCCATCCCCAACCAATACTTATGGATCC
The DNA here is from genome assembly GCA_036927795.1 of Iris macrosiphon. Classification (NCBI taxonomy): domain Eukaryota; kingdom Viridiplantae; phylum Streptophyta; class Magnoliopsida; order Asparagales; family Iridaceae; genus Iris; species Iris macrosiphon. The sequence continues at coordinate 128,194,802 of JAYESA010000003.1, forward strand.
AATATGATACATTATGAACACGAATATAAGCACACTGAACACGAGCAATGTGTGAACACAAATTACATGATAATCAATACACAATACACAATACACACGATGAAATACATGTGAAGGAGTACCCGCTGAACACGGTAGATGATAACATCCCATGACAGGATCTATTTAGTACCAGACCGTGTAGCCATTGTGTTGGAATCAAGTAAACAGTTTTAGAACATGTGATATATACACTATCATGACTGAAAACTAACAAAGAGATGTACTCGTCTCTGGTCCTGAGGAATAGATGTCACTCGGTGTCCGAGCTAATGTCACACACACCTATATATGAATGACATATCAAATTGGTGTAATAAAGTGATAATTAACTAAAATATGTCAGAATATGATTCCTAGGTCATTTCTAGTCAAACTATGTCAAACTAGGTCAATCTAGGCTAATACCTTGATTCTAGGTCCATACCTAGTTTCTAGGTTGATTACAAACCTATACTAGTCAATACTTGGTTATACTAGGTTATATCTAGGTTTCTAGGTCGTTACTAGTTAATATCTAAGTCATACTAACTAATATAGTCAAAAACTAGCTAATACCTTACCAGTTAATATCAAGAAATATATTAGCTATTAATACTATATATATATATATATATATATATATATATATATATATATATATATATATATATATATAACTATTATACATACTAGTTAATATATCTCAACATCTAACTTATATACACATATAACTAGTTAATAACACTAGGCAATATATATATACCTATACTAGTTACCTGCACTCACAATTAAGCTTAACACTCTACTTGGACACTCATAATCCACTACCAGTATACCCTCATACATATACCTATCTTTTCCCCCCTTTGGCACACAATAATACCTGATACATACTGAGCTTTGCATACAGTACCAATACATGTTGATACTGTAATCCCTAATATATTCTCAGTGACATTTGATTCTTGTTTCACTAAATAGTGTCACTCAAATCAGTACCTATACACATGTATCAATCATCCATAGATTTAGTGTTATCATAATGGTAGCTCAATATAGTTTATCCTGGGGATCATTTACATGATGACAAAATAGTCAGTTACCTGGTTAAATATATCCACTACCTTCACTCTAATTATTTACTGCTTTGACACCTCTAAACACTAACTCTAAAACACCCAATCTACAAGACTCTCAAATGCATACTGTGCAACCTAGGTACACAATCCAGAGTACTCACTCTCATTGCCCAGGCAACATCTGAACACAATGTTCAGATCCTAAACAATACCTAACTGCTCGAGTCCTTTGTAATGCAATACCAGATACTAATGTATCAGGCTTCTGACATTGCTCCACATGCAACAGACATAACCTCACACCCCCATACTAAGTCTGCAATCAACTCATCAACAGCAGCAACAATCAATCACCTTGCTACTGTTGTTGTAGCTTGATCTTCCCCCCTTTCCAATGCTGCTGTTACTGCTCCCTTGGCAGCAAGTTGCTGCTATAAGTTAACAGTGCACTGCACTACAGCTGTTGTTGTCTTCAAACTCGATCCCCAACCAAAAGACACAGTAGCAAGTAGTAACAGCTACTTGCCACACACATATATTATCACCTACATATAGACACACATCCATATTATACCTGGTTACAAATATCCATACGCATCAATTAGTAACATACTCATATTAATACACTATCACCCAACCACAATTGTCATTACTTCATATACCTAAGGTGCCAAGTAAAATACTCATGATACACACTAGTATTCATCTGATACTCCTTATATCATCACCCATACCCACACCCACACCCACTCCCAAGGTCATGATATCACCCCAATTCCATATGAATATGTCTAATATACTAATTAAAGCCTAAATAGAACAAATGATAGCCATTACAATGTGTGATGTGGAATTTGATATGTGTATCACAAGTGTCAAGGAAAAAACTCCTAAAATTATCCCATATCATAAAGTATTGTGATACGGCATACTCGTATCCAATTGTGGTTTCGTAGCTAGCCTCACACACTCAATCTAAGTTCAATTAGACCTAATTATCCTAATGACTAACCTTGATGCATCAATCTTGTAATTCCCCTTAATTGGGCACACAAACATATATAGAAGTCACAATAGAGGTCAATTAGGCCTAGAACTTCTTCCTATGGGTATCCCTTGTCACGCCCCGATCTCCCGCAGGTAATCGGCCGTTCCCGCTAGGCGGGAATCACCCTCGCCAGTGCTCCCGCGGAACGATCGCTTGACCCATCCTGACGTGATGCCGCATGAGCGTGATCCACGCCCGTGCAAGGCCATGGTTCATTGGCTGGCGGTTAAAGTTCTAAGCCACAGAGTCGCACAGATTATCCGAGTGCGGCGGAGTCATGAACGCATAGGTGATCGGTAACAGGTTTACTGAGTTGACAATATAGCGGAAGCATAGAAACACAAGTTGAAGTAAAGCAAGCTCTTTTATTGATATAAACTTGTGTTACAGGCGGCGTATAGCCGAGATTACAAGTCGCTCAAGCCTCTCTCTCTGAAACAGTAAAAGTGTGCCAAGTGGCTACAATTGTGGAATGATTGTACAGGCGATATTCAGGCTATGTTCACAACATTATGTCTTGTATATGTGCTTCTATTTCGGACGCACCGTTGCTTCGGAGTGATCTCCACGCCTAAGCACGCACGTAGGAGGCATCCGCACCGTACGAGGTTCTCCCGCACCCTGCATACAAACTGGTGGATTATCAATACATTGAATGCACTGGTGGGGAAGCTACTCGCCCGCTCAACAAATCTAAACACGTAATACAGGTTCCGTGCACAACTATTAAGTTGTCTTTCTAGTTGCCTTAGGATCAGTTTCATGCAAGATTTGAATAGCCTAACTCGTGTGGCAGTGCGCCGTGCGACATGAGAGAAAACACGACGAGACTTACCAACCTACCATCTCCTTCCCTATCCAAGGCAAACATTGTTAATTCAAGCACGGTCAAGTATAAACATTCAGGGGCATAGCATAGGCAACACAAGAGTCATTGATTGGGACAATATTTGGAGTGCTTAGTTGTTCTTGATATAATGCAATGGCTCGTACGCGGATAGCCGCTAAGCGAGGATGACTTATCTATATGAACATGAGTCGCTGGCATAGCTATAAATGACTAATCCCAGACGAGAATGGAACGCAATGAGAGCACACGATGCGCTACGAACCATTTCGCCCGAACACGAGGGATTGCACACGAAGTAGTCCAAGGCCAAGATGGAATGCAACCAAGTACACGATGCGCTATAAACCATCTCGCCAGCACACGATGGACTGCCCATGATGTGGTCCTAGGCCAAGTAGAATGCAACCAAGTACACGATATGCTGCAAACCACTCGCCTGCACACGATGGACCACACTTGAAGTTCCATCCGGATCGGAGCGGCCCCAGTGCCCCGGTGACCGTCCGTGGAACTATGCCTCGTTTTCGAGTTGTCCGCGACATGCAAGTCAGGGTTAATCCAATTTCAGGCAACACGAGTACGTGAATTAGTTGACCAATTTCAGGCAACACGAGTACACAATTTATTTGACCAATTTCAGGCAACACGAGTACACGATGTACTTGAACCATGATTCTACGTTCAGTGAGTGACTTGCCTTGATGCATTCCCCTGGTTCGGGGCTGCCTTGGGTGACCTAACGGTCCCGGATACTTGCAGGTTCAATCATGCACGGAACGACTACTTAGTAGTCTTCCGGGGTTTGGATGAAAACAAGGCAACATTCAAGCAGACAAGCATGCGTTTCTAAGGAACATAAGTAAACACGTTTTGCTCGGACCCGAAGGTAAGCCGAGAGATAAAACCGTTAGGGACTTAGCACGCGAGGGTCTGAATATAAGCAGTATTTCAATTTTTATATTCTAGCATAAGCAATACAAGTTGGGATTATTCCCTTAGCTAGGTGCGTTGGATTCATTAGCATGCAGGGGGTGATTCACCTAGCAACTAGCATAAAATATTCCAGATTTTATGTGTGCTGGCTAAGCAAAGACAAGTTCACCGTAGCCACCCACCTTAGCGATGATTCGCCTCGGTAGAGCGATACGTCAAGCGAGCCTCTGAAAGCCCAAGTTGAATTCCTGTAGGGGCAAGTCTGGATATACTTTGCTTCTCTTTTGAGGCAAAGCGGGTCGGGACAGTTGCACTTTTGTCGTTTGAGACGACAGTCCGCTTGAGCAGAACGGGGTGTTCCATCCTACCCAACTCAGAAAAAAGTCTCATCCTCGAGACTTACTGAGGACAAGCTGTAATCTAGGGCTGAGGCAATCCTAGACAAGTTGTTGTACTTGTTCATTTGGATATTCACTTGCACAAGCATCGAAATCAGCATATCGCTTAGACTGGATCGTGCGCACTTTCGAAGGGCACTTCTAGCGTGAACACGTCAACCAGCTTAGTGATAGCGAAATCTTAGCACTCGAGTTCCACCTTTTCTTAAGTCTTGGATGGTGCACTAGTTCAAGGCATCCCTTGAATAGATGCATTCAACCAAACTTAGAGTTAGTGAAAATCGGACAAGCTACTAGCGATACTCTCAAGGGTTCGCACAGGTTGGCACAAAGGCCACTCACAGCACAGCATCATACAAGCAAGCATATCATTCAAAACGTATTTTGAAAGTATTTAGACTTATTGTTGGAACATCCCATCGAGGCATTGAGAGAGAGCGTGCACATAACCCACGACGAGCTTTCGAAACAGAGATATTCGAATGGCGTAGAAGTCAGGCTCTGATACAATATGTCACACCCCGATCTCCCGCAGGCAATTGGCCGTTCCCACTAGTCGGGAATCACCCTCGCCAGCGCTCCCGCGGAACGATCGCTTGACCCATCCTGACGTGATGCCGCACGAGCGTGATCCACGCCCGTGCAAGGCCATGGTTCATTAGCTGGTGGTTAGAGTTCTAAGCCACAGAGTCGCACAGATTGTCCGAGTGCGGCGGAGTCATGAACGCATAGGCGATCGGTAACAGGTTCACTGAGTTGACAATATAGCAGAAGCATAGAAACACAAGTTGAAGTAAAGCAAGCTCTTTTATTGATATAAACTTGTGTTACAGGCGGCGTATAGCCGATATTACAAGTCGCTCAAGCCTCTCTCTCTGAAACAGTAAAAGCGTGCCAAGTGGCTACAATTATGGAATGATTGTACAGGCAATGTTCAGGCTATGTTCACAACATTATGTCTTGTATATGTGCTTCTGTTCCGGACGTACCGTTGCTTCGGAGTGATCTCCACGCCTAAGCACGCACGTAGGAGGCATCCGCACCGTACGAGGTTCTCCCGCACCCTGCATACAAACTGGTGGATTATCAGTACATTGAATGCACTGGTGGGGAAGCTACTCGCCCGCTCGACAAATCCAAATACGTAATACAGGTTCCGTGCACAACAATTAAGTTGTCTTTCTAGTTGCCTTAGGATCAGTTTCATGCAAGATTTGAATAGCCTAACTCGTGTGGCAGTGCGCCGTGCGACATAAGAGGAAACACGGCGAGACTTACCAACTTACCATCTTCTTCCCTGTCCAAGGCAAACATTGAGGCAAACATTGTTAATTCAAGCACGGGCAAGTATAAACATTCAGGGGCATAGCATAGGCAACACAAGAGTCATTGATTGGGACAATATTTGGAGTGCTCAGTTGTTCTTGATACGATGCAATGGCTCGCACGCGGATAGCCGCTAAGCGAGGATGACTTATCTATATGAACATGAGTCGCTGGCATAGCCATAAAGGACTAATCCCAGACGAGAATAGAACGCAACGAGAGCACACGATGCGCTACGAACCATTTCGCCCGAACACGAGGGATTGCACACGAAGTAGTCCAAGGCCAAGATGGAATGCAATCAAGTACACGATGCGCTACAAACCATCTCGCCAGCACACGATGGACTACCCATGATGTGGTCCTAGGCCAAGTGGAATGCAACCAAGTACACGATATGCTGCAAACCACTCGCCTGCACACGATGGACCATACTTGAAGTTTCATCCGGATCGGAGCGGCCCCAGTGCCCCGGTGACCGTCCGTGGAACTATGCCTCATTTCCGAGTTGTCCGCGACATGCAAGTCAGGGTCAATCCAATTTCAGGAAACACGAGTACGTGAATTAGTTGACCAATTTCAGGCAACACGAGTACACGATTTATTTGACCAATTTCAGGCAACACGAGTACACGATGTACTTGAACCATGATTCTACGTTAAGTGAGTAACTTGCCTTGATGCATTCCCCTGGTTCGGGGCTGCCTTGGGTGACCTAACGGTCCCGGATACTTGCAGGTTCAATCATGCACGGAACGACTACTTAGTAGTCTTTCGGGGTTTGGATGAAAACAAGGCAACATTCAAGCAGACAAGCATGCGTTTCTAAGGAACATAAGTAAACACATTTTGCTCGGACCCGAAGGTAAGCCGAGAGATGAAACCGTTAGGGACTTAGCATGCGAGGGTCTGAATATAAGCAGTATTTCAATTTTCATGTTCTAGCATAAGCAATACAAGTTGGGATTATTCCCTTAGCAAGGTGCGTTGGATTCATTAGCATGCAGGGGGTGATTCACCTAGCAACTAGCATAAAATATTCCAGATTTTATGTGTGCTAGCTAAGCAAAGACAAGTTCACCGTAGCCACCCACCTTAGCGATGATTCGCCTCGGTAGAGCGATACGTCAAGCGAGCCTCTGAAAGCCCAAGTTGAATTTCTGTAGGGGCAAGTCTGGATATCCTTTGCTTCTCTTTTGAGGCAAATCGGGTCGGGACAGTTGCACTTTTGTCGTTTGAGACGACAGTCCGCTTGAACGGAACGGGGTATTACATCCCTAAGCCGTGGGGTATTTTTTAATGCTCAAATGCATGAATTAGAGTCTAAAAAGAGGGATAATTCAGATATATAATGATTGGGAGATGGATTCCCAATAAAATGCTCAAATAGACACGACTCGAACACAAGCTCCTTGACAATTCCTCCTTTTCCAAGTGCTCCTTACAAATCCAAGCTCCAATGCCCCTTGATTGATGGAAAATGTGAGAGAATGAAAGTGAATTAAGGGAATTTGGTGGAGGGATGAGTCAATTTGGGGAAGAACACAATTGAGGATCTAAAAGAATGAAGAATGAAGAGGAGAGAGAATATTCTCCCCTCCTATAGGTGGCCGTCCCCTTGCCCCTCTCCCAAGCAACACTTAATGACCAATATGCCCCCTACTAATTGTCTTGTAAGTAATTAATTTTGAGGGCTAAATTAGAAAGCATATATTACTAATAAAAGTTTAACTAAATCACCTAATTAATGAAGAGGGTTGAGTCCATGGGCCTAGCCCAAAATGTTGGGTTCAATATGTTATGACAAGTCTAATTAGGTCCAATAGGGTCAAGTCCAATAAATAGGCTAGTCCACAAACCATTTAAATAAATAATACAATATCTAATATATATAATACTAGCATATTATATAAATATTCACACAATATAAAAATATAATATGAAAAGTCATAAATACCTCTATCTAGAAATGTGGTAGTGACAAGTCTACCCTCCTTAGAAAAATTTTGTCCTCAAAATTTAAAGAATGAACTATCACTACAACAAGCAATCACAGCAAGAAAGAATATTACCTCACGGCTCAAAAAGATAAGGATATCGCTCGCACATCTCGGCTTTCCTCTCCCAGGTAGATTCCCTTGGAGAGTGATGCCTCCACGCGACGCATACCAAAGGAATCTTCTGGTTCCGCAGCACATTCTCCCTGAGATCCAAAATCTCCACAGGCTGCTCTGAATAACTAAGAGTCGGACCC
>JAYESA010000003.1:128205210-128207710 GCA_036927795.1 Iris macrosiphon
TCTATCACTGTTTTATAGTCCTTATCATGTATTGAAACTGCTATTAGAATTGTACTCATTCAATCCTGACTGTATAATATTTCAGGTAGCACTTAGAAGGACCTGTGTCATATCTATTATGGATTTTGAAAAATAGATTCGAGCCTGATTTTACCTCTTGAAGGATCGAGGAAGGCCGCAAGCGGAAGACCTAGTTATGACAATAATGATAGTTTACAAACTTACTATAGTTGTATGAGTTATGAATACAAGATTTTTTACTGTAACATTTATACATACACACACACACACACACACACACACACACACACATATATATATATATATATATATATATATATATATATATATATATATATATATATACATCATGTTTTCACCTACCTTAGTTTTGTGATTGAGTATAATAATTGTTCACTTTATATTATGAGGTGTTGGTTATACAGTACTAGTTCCAGACAACGTTCTACCGTAGACGTTGTGGCGTAGGCTGGACGTACCCACACACTCGTACCTGAATACATGGGTGCGTATCGTGACACATTTTTATAGTGGCCCATGCAGGTCAAACTTTGCAAGAAGTGTGATGTCGTAGTAGTACTTAGGATTAGAGTACTATTACGAGCCTCCAATAGGATATATGATATTAGGAATAGGAAATACTCAATCACAACTAGGAATTCCATCCCTGAATTAAATTTACTGATCATGATTACTCTAACTGATTTGACATCTTCCATAATTCTTGTCCTTCTCGAATAATACCCTATCTTGTGCCTTAATAATGTCTCCTTATTATTTTTATCATATTTCAGCATGGCACGCTAGATTAGGGCATCATATAGTTTCATATTTATATCCTTTGTGCTTAAGCATAGCTTATTAATAGAACCCTTGGGTAGGAGTTGCAAGCATCACTGACTATGATAGAGATTTGTGCCTGATGTTTGCAAGGGGTATCATGTTACATTGGGAGACCGTATTTTGTCTGCTAGCTTACTCGTAATGCCACTTCCAAGTTTTGACATTGTCCTTGGAATGGATTGGTTGGGTATATATTTCGCTAGCATTGACTGCCGTAGAGGTCGTGTGCTGTTTCGACCTCCAGGAGAGCCGGAGTTCGAGTTTGCTAGAAAGACAGAGAAGCCAGATCGTAGAATTCTTTGCAAAGCTATAATGAAGGAGAAAGAGCTACTGCATCATATTATTGCTGAGTTCTTAGATGTGTTTCCCGAGGAGTTACCAAGATTGCCGCTAGATAGAGATGTTGGATTCTCTATTGATCTAATACCGGGAGCAGAACCAATATCGCAGCATGTCTACCGGATCAACAATAATGAGCTGGCGGAGATAAAGAAACAGATCAATGAATTAGACGACAAGGGATTTATCAGATCAAGTTCGTCGCCCTGGGGAGCTCCGGTACTTTTTGTGCCAAAGAAGGATGGATCGGTGCGGATGTACATCGATTACAGGGCCCTGAACAATCTCACAATCAAGAACAAATATCCACTACCGAGAATAGATGATCTCTTCGATCAGTTGAGTGGGGCGAAGATATTTTCAAAGATTGACTTGAGATCCGGATATCATCAGGTGAAGGTGAAAAAAGAAAATATTCCGAAGACTGCATTCAGGACTCGATATGGCCAGTACGAGTTCTTGGTGATGTCGTTCGGGTTAACTAATGCCCCGTCAGTCTTCATAAACTTGATGAATAAGGTATTCCATCAGTACCTGGACAAGTTTGTGGTAGTGTTTATAGATGATATCCTTGTATACTCAAAGACGCTAGAAGAACACGATAAGCATTTAATGATAGTGCTTGAAACTCTCAGGAAGGAGAAGCTCTATAAAAAACTCTCTAAATGTGAGTTTTACTTAAACAAAGTAGAGTTTCTCGGACATGTAGTGACTGGAGATGGAATATCAGTTGATCCAAAAAAGATTATTGTCGTAGAATCTTGGGCCACTCCAAGCTTTGTTGCATAAATTAGAAGCTTCTTAGGATTGGCTGGATATTACAGAAAGTTCATGAAATATTTCTCTCGAATTGCAGAGCCTTTGACTAAACTCACTCGGAAAGATGTAGAGTTTGTTTGGACAGAGGAGTGTCATGTTACTTTTGAGGAATTGAAGAAGAGGTTGACGTCTGCTCCTGTTTTTACGTTACCATCAGGGTCTGAAGGTTTCACTATTTATAGTGATGCATCGGAGAAAGGTTTGGGTTGTGTTCTTCAGCAGAATGGGAAAGTGATTGTCTATGCATCCAGGCAATTATGTCCTCATGAGAAGAACTATCCTACCCACGATTTAGATTTGGCAGCACTCATCTTTGCCCTGAAGTTGTGGAAACACTATTTGTATGGAGAGCATGTGGAGATCTTCACAGACCACAAGAGCTTGAAGTACGTTTTCACTCAGAAGGAGTTGAACATGAGACAGTGTCGGTGGTTGAAACTGATGAAGGATTTTGACATATCTTTGCAGTATCATCTTG